>OU744332.1:17200000-17693651 GCA_916610235.2 Lasioglossum morio | reverse complement strand
TCCAGATTATGGCAGAATATCCAGAATATGCTAGTATATAGCTGAATTCTGTTGAATATACCTGAATATACCAGAATATAGCAGAATATTGCAGTATATAGCAGAGTATCCCAAAATAATCCGGCATACCACAGAATATACCAGATTATGCAAGATTATAGCTCAATTTAGCAGAATATCCCAGAATATACCAGATTATGGCAGAATATACCAGAAAAATGCTAGATTGTAGCTCGATATTGCGGAATATACCTGAATATACCAGAATATACCAGAATATTCCAGAATATTAGAGAATATAGCAGTATATAGCAGAATATACAAGAATAATCCGGCATATCCAAGAATATACCAGAATACGCTAGATTATAGCCCATTTTAGAAGAAGATCCCAGAATATTCCAGATTATGGCAGAATATACCAGAATATGCTAGTATATAGCTGAATTCAGCTGAATATACCAGAATATACCTGAATATACCAGGATATGCAAGATTATAGCCCATTTTAGCAGAATATACCAGATTATGGTAGAATATACCAGAACATGCTAGAATATAGCACAAGTTAGCTGAATATACCACAATATACCAGATTATGGCAGAATATCCAGAATATGCTAGTATATAGCTGAATTCTGTTGAATATACCTGAATATACCAGAATATACCAGAATATTGCAGTATATAGCAGAGTATCCCAAAATAATCCGGCATACCACAGAATATACCAGATTATGCAAGATTATAGCTCAATTTAGCAGAATATCCCAGAATATACCAGATTATGTCAGAATATACCAGAAAAATGCTAGATTGTAGCTCGATATTGCGGAATATACCTGAATATACCAGAATATACCAGAATATTCCAGAATATTAGAGAATATAGCAGTATATAGCAGAATATACAAGAATAATCCGGCATATCCAAGAATATACCAGAATACGCTAGATTATAGCCCATTTTAGCAGAATATCCTAGAATATTCCAGATTATGGCAGAATATACCAGAATATGCTGGATTATAGCCCATTTTAGTAGGATATTCCAGAATATTCCAGATTATGGCAGAAAGTACCAGAATATGCTAGAATATAACTCAATTTAGCAGAATATCGCAGAATCCAACAGATTATGGCAGAAAATACCAGAATACTCTGGATTATAGCCCATTTTAGAAGAAGATCCCAGAATATTCCAGATTATGGCAGAATATACCAGAATATGCTAGTATATAGCTGAATTCAGCTGAATATACCAGAATATTCCAGAATATACCAGGATATGCAATATTATAGCCCATTTTAGCAGAATATGCCAGATTATGGTAGAATATACCAGAACATGCTAGAATATAGCACAAGTTAGCTGAATATACAACAATATACCAGATTATGGCAGAATATTCCAGAATATGCTAGTATATAGCTGAATTCTGTTGAATATACCTGAATATACCAGAATATACCAGAATATTGCAGTATATAGCAGAGTATCCCAAAATAATCCGGCATACGACAGAATATACCAGATTATGCAAGATTATAGCTCAATTTAGCAGAATATCCCCGAATATACCAGATTATGGCAGAATATATCAGAAAATGCTAGATTGTAGCTCGATATTGCGGAATATACCTGAATATACCAGAATATACCAGAATATTCCAGAATATTAGAGACTATAGCAGTATATAGCAGAATATACAAGAATAATCCGGCATATCCAAGAATATACCAGAATACGCTAGATTATAGCCCATTTTAGCAGAATATCCCAGAATATTCCAGATTATGGCAGAATGTACCAGAATATGCTAGAATATAACTCAATTTAGCAGAATATCGCAGAATACAACAGATTATGGCAGAATATACCAGAATACAATAGATTATTGATCATTTTAGAAGAAGATCCCAGAATATTCCAGATTATGGCAGAATATACCAGAATATGCTAGTATATAGCTGAATTCTGCTGAATATACCTGAATATACCAGAATATACCAGAATATTGCAGTATATAGCAGAGTATCCCAAAATAATCCGGCATACCACACAATATACCAGAATATGCTCGATTATAGCCCATTTTAGCAGAATATCCCAGAATATAACAGAGTATGGCAGAATATACCAGAATATCCCAGAATATTCCAGATTATGGGAGAATGTACCAGAATATGCTAGAATATTACTCAATTTAGCAGAATATCGCAGAATACAACAGATTAGGGCAGAATATACCAGAATACGCTAGATTATAGCCCATTTTAGAAGAAGATCCCAGAATATTCCAGATTATGGCAGAATATACCAGAATATGCTAGTATATAGCTGAATTCAGCTGAATATACCAGAATATACCAGAATATACCAGGATATGCAAGATTATAGCCCATTTCAGCAGAATATACCAGATTATGGTAGAATATACCAGAACATGCTAGAATATAGCACAAGTTAGCTGAATATACAACAATATACCAGATTATGGCAGAATATTCCAGAATATGCTAGTATATAGCTGAATTCTGTTGAATATACCCGAATATACCAGAATATACCAGAATATTGCAGTATATAGCAGAGTATCCCAAAATAATCCGGCATACCACAGAATATACCAGATTATGCAAGATTATAGCTCAATTTAGCAGAATATCCCAGAATATACCAGATTATGGCAGAATATATCAGAAAATGCTAGATTGTAGCTCGATATTGCGGAATATACCTGAATATACCAGAATATACCAGAATATTCCAGAATATTAGAGAATATAGCAGTATATAGCAGAATATACAAGAATAATCCGGCATATCCAAGAATATACCAGAATACGCTAGATTATAGCCCATTTTAGCAGAATATCCTAGAATATTCCAGATTATGCAGAATATACCAGAATATGCTCGATTATAGCCCATTTTAGCAGAATATCCCAGAATATAACAGATTATGGCAGAATATACCAGAATATACCAGAATATGCTGGATTATAGCCCATTTTAGTAGGATATTCCAGAATATTCCAGATTATGGCAGAAAGTACCAGAATATGCTAGAATATAACTCAATTTAGCAGAATATCGCAGAATCCAAGAGATTATGGCAGAAAATACCAGAATACGCTAGATTATAGCCCATTTTAGAAGATCCCAGAATATTCCAGATTATGGCAGAATATACCAGAATATGCTAGTATATAGCTGAATTCAGCTGAATATACCAGAATATTCCAGGATATACCAGGATATGCAAGATTATAGCCCATTTTAGCAGAATATGCCAGATTATGGTAGAATATACCAGAACATGCTAGAATATAGCACAAGTTAGCTGAATATATAACAATATACCAGATTATGGCAGAATATTCCAGAATATGCTAGTATATAGCTGAATTCTGTTGAATATACCTGAATATACCAGAATATACCAGAATATTGCAGTATATAGCAGAGTATCCCATAATAATCCGGCATACCACAGAATATACCAGATTATGCAAGATTATAGCTCAATTTAGCAGAATATTCCAGAATATACCAGATTATGGCAGAATATATCAGAAAATGCTAGATTGTAGCTCGATATTGCGGAATATACCTGAATATACCAGAATATACCAGAATATTCCAGAATATTAGAGAATATAGCAGTATATAGCAGAATATACAAGAATAATCCGGCATATCCAAGAATATACCAGAATAGGCTAGATTATAGCCCATTTTAGCAGAATATCCCAGAATATAACAGATTATGGCAGAATATACCAGAATATACCAGAATAGGCTGGATTATAGCCCATTTTAGTAGGATATTCCAGAATATTCCAGATTATGGCAGAAAGTACCAGAATATGCTAGAATATAACTCAATTTAGCAGAATATCGCAGAATCCAACAGATTATGGCAGAAAATACCAGAATACGCTAGATTATAGCCCATTTTAGAAGAAGATCCCAGAATATTCCAGATTATGGCAGAATATACCAGAATATGCTAGTATATAGCTGAATTCAGCTGAATATACCAGAATATTCCAGAATATACCAGATTATGCAAGATTATAGCTCAATTTAGCAGAATATCCCAGAATATACCAGATTATGGCAGAATATACCAGAAAAATGCTAGATTGTAGCTCGATATTGCGGAATATACCTGAATATACCAGAATATACCAGAATATTCCAGAATATTAGAGAATATAGCAGTATATAGCAGAATATACAAGAATAATCCGGCATATCCAAGAATATACCAGAATACGCTAGATTATAGCCCATTTTAGCAGAATATCCTAGAATATTCCAGATTATGGCAGAATATATCAGAATATGCTCGATTATAGCCCATTTTAGCAGAATATCCCAGAATATAACAGATTATGGCAGAATATATCAGAATATACCAGAATACTCTGGATTATAGCCCATTTTAGTAGAATATCCCAGAATATTCCAGATTATGGCAGAATGTACCAGAATATGCTAGAATATAACTCAATTTAGCAGAATATCGCAGAATACAACAGATTATGGCAGAATATACCAGAATACAATATATTATTGATCATTTTAGAAGAAGATCCCAGAATATTCCAGATTATGGCAGAATATACCAGAATATGCCAGGATATGCAAGGTTATAGCCCATCTTAGCAGAATATACCAGATTATGGTAGAATATACCAGAACATGCTAGAATATAGCACAATTTAGTTGAATATACTATAATATACCAGATTATGGCAGAATATACCAGAATATGCTAGTATATAGCTGAATTCTGCTGAATGTACCTGAATATACCAGAATATACTAGAATATTGCAGTATATAGCAGAGTATCCCAAAATAATCCGGCATACCACAGAATATACCAGATTATGTAAGATTATAGCTCAATTTAGCAGAATATCCCAGAATATTCCAGATAATGGCAGAATATACCAGAATATGCTAGTATATAGCTGAATTCAGCTGAATATACCAGAATATACCAGAATATTGCAGTATATAGCAGAGTATCCCAAAATAATCCGGCATACCACACAATATACCAGATTATGCAAGATTATAGCTCAATTTAGCAGAATATCCCAGAATATACCAGATTATGGCAGAATATACCAGAATATGCTCGATTATAGCCCACTTTAGCAGAATATCCCAGAATATAACAGATTATGGCAGAATATACCAGAATATGCTCGATTATAGCCCATTTTAGCAGAATATCCCAGAATATAACAGATTATGGCAGAATATACCAGAATATACCAAAATACTCTGGATTATAGCCCATTTTAGTAGAATATCCCAGAATATTCCAGATTATGGCAGAATGTACCCGAATGTGATAGAATATAGCTCAATTTAGCTGAATATACTAGAATATACCAGACTATGGCAGAATATACCAGAATATGCTAGTTGTTACGGATGACGAACAAATGTTCAAAATCATCTCTGGCAGGAACCGTCCTAGATTAAATACACGAATTCACCCCTAGTTAAAACTACATATCTGTTTAGTTTAAAATCAAATCATAAGCACGACATATACCACTGGCCGTTGACAAAATACGAGTATGACTAAGGGGTACTGACAAGTGCCACCTGTCATTCCAGGGGTATATAAACCCTTGCATTTTCACTCTCGGGGGCTAGTACTTACGTAGTCACGGATCGTGTCGCGTCGTGCTGCATCTCGTAGAGTCAACTGCCAGTGAGATCGGGCTAAAGTTCCCCTTCGCATCAAATTTAACCATATAAATTCCGCGAGTCCGGTATAAAATCTATTAATCATTTCTTCAGTTGTTCTCGAGACCCTCGCATTGCCAGTGCGTTAACACCGAGCATTCTAGTTAGGTAATTACACTTTTATATAATCCCATTATTCAAACGCGACATTTACACAACTGTAATTATTCTTCAAATAGAATATATTTGTGTTCTTGATAATTTCGCATCAACTCATTTAACCCATAAGTATTGTTTCCAAAATCCTAATCAAATAATTGAAAATCCCACACGATACAATCTTACCGCTCGGATTGTATCAATTTAAATTATACTTGTTGCGAGGCCTACTAACAATCCTAGCGATTTCCCAATTACTTATCAGATTCGTCTGTATTATCACTCAACCACCTAGCGGCTCCCTGGTAAACATCAGGTTCGTCCGCATCCTAGCAGCTCCCTGATTGCGTAATTCGTATCAGGTTCGTCTGTACTCTCACCCAATAACCTAGCGGCTCCCTGATCAACGCATCAGGTTCGTCCGTTACCTAGCAGCTCCCTGATTGCGTAATTCGTATCAGGTTCGTCTGCATCCATCCTAACAGCTCCCTGACCAACGCGTCAGGTTCGTCTGTGCTCTGTTCTAACATCCTAGTGACTCCCCAATTACCCATTGGGTTCGTTCACGAAGAATCACAATTTCTAGCAGCTCCCTGACCAACGCGTCAGGTTCGTCTGCGTACCTCCAATCCTAGAGGCTCCCTGATTGCGTAATTCGTATCAGGTTCGTCCTTGTCGTCTAAATTCCTAGCGGCTCCCCAATTACTCATTGGGTTCGTCCGCGTACCTACTAACAAACTGATACCTTATTCCCAGGGTAATAACCCTTCGCCCGCCACTCGTGCTGCTCACGGCCCTGGCTCGTAACAATATCAACATCCTTTCGACGATCGGCATCAAGTCGCGATATCTGACCACCGCATCTGTTTTCACTCAGTCTTTTCATTATCATTTCTTTCCTCTTCTTTATACAGGTAGTCATAGAATCGAAGAGTCGTAGAATCGCGTCCGAACGTGTTCGAACGTGTTCGAACGTGTTTCTTACCTATGGGGGAGGGGTTGACCTTGATTTTCTCAAAGACTGTTTCCCACGAGAACACGTGCACTTTCGTTTAAGACGATTGACCTGAACGATGTAAGAAAGAGAGAGAGAGAGAGAGAGAGAGAGAGAGAGAGAGAGAGAGAGAGAGAGAGAGAGGGAGGGAGAGAGAGAGAGAGAGACCGTTCATGATGTAAGAGAGAGAGAGAGAGACCATTCACGATGTAAGGGAGAGAGAGAGACCGTTCACGATGTAAGAGAGAGTTTTTAATTAACAGAACGGTATAGAGTTTCTCCTTATTTTTTCGACGCGACTATCGCGAAATAGCGCGAGCCCGTTTAAGAGCAGTATAGAGTTTCTTTTCCGATGTAAGATCATGTCCGAACATCTTTTCTAATATCGCGAGCGGAGATTTCGTTCTCCTCTTTTTTAAAAATTAATACGAATAAGAATTTACGTGCTCAAGATGTTTTGAATCCAGATTTTATGAATAATTTGATTGAATTTGCTGACGGATTCAAGTTACTTAAAAATATTCGTTCATCGCCAGCATATTGGGTACAAAAAAAGAAAGAGTTACTAGCAATGATCCGTCAATTGAGTAAACCCACTTTCTTTATGACAGTGTCGGCTGCAGAAAGTTACTGGCCTGAGTTATTACAAACATTTATGAAATATCGCGATGGTGGTAAAACATTATTTGTACAAGACGCATTCAATTTGGATTACAATACCAAAACTGATCTAATTAGAAATGATCCCGTTACATGCGCTCGATATTTCAATCATAGAGGCACATAAGCTTATGTGGTTATTAAGACATTAACAAAGTAATTTCGGAGAATATGAGGTTGTGAATAGTTATGAACGAGTGGAAATTCAGCAACGTGGAAGTCCACATGAACATATGTTTCTGTGGTTGAAATGAGAAAAAAAACCTGTCGAAACAAAAAAAATATATGTTGATTCAATAAGATGTACTATTGAATAGTGCCAATATCATATGAACTTATTTTAATATTTAATACTATTGAATTTCAATAGCAAAACTCATTTCCGCCAATCATATAAGCCAATAGCTTAACCACCAATGTTTTCTGAAAGATAAGATATGGCCTCAAACCAATTCCAGTATTGACTGGTGAATAATATTTTGCATTTCTTTCTAACCTATTTATTATTAATCCATCATTTTATGAAGTTAAATGAACATAATCTGTAATAAAGATAACTTCGCTGTTTGTTCTATACAAATACTCAAACGATTACGTAAATCGATGTATGTATTAAAATATAAAAAGAAATTCTGTCCATGCGAAAGTCCAGTCGTTCAAAAGTTGTGACGTCATTGGTACGCGCATTGTGCGCCGCCCGCAAGGGCAACCCGCCCGGAGGGCCCGGCCACGAGGGCGTGCCGCCGCAGGCACGCCACGAGTAGCTAGCTAGTTTTCAATAATTCAGAGGCAACGGTGTGAAGCAACGGTTTGGTCGAATAAGAATAATAAGTCTTAGTCTGAGTAGGAATAAAAAAAATAGCTACGCATATTAATACATCCCGCGCAACACTTTGCTTGCGAGAAACTCGCTACGTCGTCGCGGCCCTCTCGCGGCGGAAGATGGCTGTATCTCTGGAACGGTTAGCCCGCGCAACACTGCTTGCGAGAAACTCGCTACGTCGTCACGGCCCTCTCGCGGCGGAAAATGGCTGTATCTCGGGGACGGTCTACCTATCACAAAAAGGCTCAACCGGAAGCATGTAGGGTATGCACCCCCTTAGGGGTTGAATTTTTAAAAATGCCCAAATAGGTGTTTGATTATTTGTATCAAAGAGCATTAAGACCAAGTATCAAGCAAATCCGACCACAAATAAAATATTCCTCATACAAACGTTGCAACCCCTTTTCACCCCCTTACGGGTTGAATTTCGAAATATCCTTTCTTATCTCTTGTATAGATTATAAAGGAAACCTCTGTGCAAATTTCAGCTTTCTATGGCCAAGGGTTTAGCCGTGGCGTTGATAGGTGAATGAATGAGTCAGTACTTCATTTTTATATAGAAGTAAGTTATCTGCTTCTTTTGAACCGTCCCTGTTATTCACTCAACAACTTAACTATTTCTATCAATTAGAAAAAATCAATACATTTCTCAAACTTTTTTAATAACATATCTGATTGAAGGAAAAAAAGAAATATTACGAATAATAATATATGGTATTGAATCAAATAATATGTTCAATCTGTTTAGAGCGTTGTTGAGAGTTCAAGGTTACTGCTGGTTCAGGAGCAACCAACGCTCTGATTCGTATGAAATCGTGGATGTGTTGCACATCGATCACATGCGTCCTGCGACTCTTGGATCGGCCAAGGTTCAGGACGAAAGTTCACATTGTAATTCGTAGAACGAGTTCATAAATGCGTCCTGAGACCCTTGGATCGGCCACGGTTCAGGACGAAAGTTCATATTGTAAATCGTAGAACGAGTTCATAAATGCGTCCTGAGACCCTTGGATTGGCCAAGGTTCAGGACAAAAGTTCATAAGAAACGGATAGAACGCACGACAGAAAGTTCATAAGAAACGAATAGAACGCACGAAAGAAAGTTCATAAGAGGCGTAGAGAATGTACGAAAGAAAGTTCATAAGAAACGGATAGAACGCACGAAAGAAAGTTCATAAGAAACGGATAGAACGCACGGAAGAAAGTTCATAAGAAACGGATAGAACGCACGAAAGAAAGTTCATAAAAGGCGTAGAGAATGTACGAAAGAAAGTTCAGAGAGCACTTCACAATCACGTCACAGGCAAAATCGCAAACTCACTCCTATAATGTACTTTAATAGGCGAATTACTATGTCTGCAAGACTCGATAAGTTAATCCATGAATTCAAAGGCTCGAAGACTTGTAACGTCTAAGTTCTAATTCTTAATGAACCCCTAACCGACCGCCCGGAGGTCCTCCTTCCTAGCTCGGATAGATTCATCCCCACTCTTGGGAATGATTTGGGGTAGACGGCCACCCTAGGCGCCTGCAACGGTCCCGAGGATTTGCCAAGGTCAACACTTGACGACCAAATCCTGGGTCTTCTAGCCATCTGGCAATCCGACACGCTAATAAATAACTCTAACCTGACAGGGTCCCACTCTATCGCAGCCCCGGCCCAGTCAGAGTGTCTAGGTAATTCTAGACACAATCATTTCATGATTGACAATTCAAATACATCACGATTTGCTTCTAAATTTCATACTATTGGAAAGAATACATTAATATTCATTGAAGTAAAAAAATTACAATAACACGCGTGTTATTGAAGTAACTACTTTTTTTCTCAGTGCACCTATGTACAATAGTGTTAAAGATAGACACGATCATATTGATAACAAAGAATTGATTGATTTAATTGCCCGATTTATCACATGTAGATATGACGATAATATTGCATATATTAAATTTCAAATGTACAAAACATAATCATAGTTGTTACAAAGGACAAAGAAATTAGCTGCGTCGATTTTATATGCGTTATCCAGTAATGAGAAGAACGATGATTCTTGAACCATTAAGTAAAAAAAAAAAATGAAATGGCGCCTAAATCCTATAAACATATTGATGAATTAATAAATGAATTTTATAAGAAAAAATAGTTATGAGCTATGATGAAGTAGTTTTAAAAAAACGGGTATTTTTAAAGACGATCCAGCCTTGAAGTAAATATTAATGGTTATAATGCAGATATTTTACAATTATTCGAATCGAATATGGAATTACAGTTTGTACTTGACAAATATTCGGCGGTGAGTTATGTAACCAATTACATTAGTAAAATTGAAGGAGGTTTATCAAAATTATTAATGGAAGCTGCTATTGATTGTGATAATAAACAATAAGAATGTTAGAGAAAAAATTTCGAAATATTACCAATGCTTTTTAAATAGTAATTTAATGTCTGCACAAGAAGCAGCCTATCGTGTTTTATCATTACCTTTAAAAAGCAAAGTAGAAAGGCAGTATACATGAATACCAATCCGATATCAGAACGTGTATTAATGTTAAAATCTGAGAATGCTTTAAAAAATTAAATGAAGACTCCACCGAAATTTATATGGATGATATATTTGATAATTATAGTAGAAGAGATATTGATTTACATGATATGTGCCTCGCTGAGTTTGCAACGAATTATCAAAAAAGATCATGAAAAAAGGAACAAGAGGAAGGTGATGCTGACAATAATGAGGAAAATGACGAAGTAAGTGATTTCAGACTTCGACAGCAAACAGCTATTATTGGATACAGACGATATAAATAAAAAATTTTTATACCTTTTTTTATTTAATAAAAGTATATATTTAGATACTGTGAGTAAAAAAAAATTAATAATTTTATATATTTATTAATTACTTAAAATTAATACTTAATAACGTTTTTTCTTTTTGCAGACTCAATGAAGAAACATATATAATCAATACAATTATTTTTTAATAAAAAATCTTATATTCATTATATTAGTTTTTTCATTTTTAACTTCCCGATTTATAGGGAAGTTATTTAAAATTTATTTTATCACGTTCGAGCGACGATTCTTTCGCGATTCCACAGACATCCATACCACGAGGGTTTGGCGGGATTGTATCCGGATCGACTCCGATCGGTACGTTGCCGCAGTTCACCCCGCAAACGTATCCGCAGGATCTTGACCAGGCGCGATGCTCCGTCATAGGATCATCATCCTCTTCCCATCCAGTCAGCTGTATGCCGCATTCGAAACATTCAACGAAATCCTCATCACCCAGATAGAAAAATCCTGCGGCGGCGAGTTTCTCCGATTGGACGATGTGTGAGTAACGCCAGTCGTGAAAACTTTGTAGTCTGTCGCGTTCGAGACGATAATCGGGTGGTGGTGTTGCGTGATCGGTTGTTGCGACGGCTCCCTCGGATTTCGTAATCATTGTGATACTCTGTGTGAAAAAAATCAAAAACGTAAAAGGAGGTGTCGTGTTTTACGGTTTTGACTCGCGGGAAAAATTCAAAGATGTAGACGGGTTTTTATAACTGATACTTTACGTGTTTCTTATAATTGTTAACCCATGCTCGAAATGTTTGTACTTCGCGCAGACAGCAGTGATACGGTTTCGTTTTGACGTTTTTTACCGGTTGCCAACAGTGAAGTCGACACGGTTCGCCGTCGACAATTTTATACATAGGATCGTGAACTAGTACATCGTATTTCGGACAGTTGAAATCTTCTAAATTTATCGAGTTTATTTGCATTTGCCGAAGGATGTCTCTCTCGAAACATCCACCTTTGTATGCTACGACAGGATTCGCGTAATCGCACACAAAATTTCGTATAACTTCAAATATATCGTGTTGTTGATAGTTTTCATAGCCGAAATCTTTAAATGGAATCCCATGCACGAAATTGCTGACATACCATGCAGACTTTTTGTCAGCGTCGGATAAACAACGAAAGTTCCTTCCCAAGCGAAATTCAGAGAGTTCGAACGAGCAGTCGCGACAAACATCGATCATGGCTAATTCTTTGCATATAAATCTTTTTTTCACAATGAATCCATCCATGTCAACGATTTGAGTGATTCGATCCATCTAAATAAAAGAATGTTTTTTCACTAGATTTTTACATCGTTTTTTAAAAACTTTTTTATTGTACTGTAACGTGTCCGATTCTCGGGGTTGAGTCCGAGTGATCGGCAGGGTCCTCTCGGTGCCCTTATGGCTCGTCGTGCCAGTGTTCGACCGGCGAGGAGAGGATTTAGATCTGGAGAAATAAATAATCCGGTGTTCGTGTGTACGGCTCGCTATGGCCGGCACGTGGGTATCGCGGTTGTTCGCGTTGTAGTGGCCGGTGATGTGACTTCGCGGTGACCTCGGCGACGGGGAATCGGTACGGTAGTCAGGACGATTCGACGCTCGGCGACGAGATGACGGTCAGGATGGTTCGGCGCTCGGCGACGAAGGAGATCAACTTAGGTTCTGGGTTCTTCGGAGTGTCTAGCTCTGCTAGTCAGGAATCGTCTCTAGCTCGGCTAGGTCGGAAGACAGGTGATTTTCAGAGGATTTTTCGGGGCTTATATACCCACCAAGTGGTGGTGATCTGCTGGTAGTGCGGTGAGGGGATCGGTAGGACACGTCCTTTTGGTTTCGCGGTATTCCGAGGTGTTTCTACGAATTCGCCAAAACACTGGTTCGTGACGAGGGGAGTTCGCGGTGCGGACGGGTATGTTGTGTTGCCGAATCGCGGTTCGGTCTTTTCCGGCGGCGTTCGCCGTTCTTCGGTTTCTCGCGGCTGTCAGTAACAGAGCTGCCCGGTACAGGTCTGTTACAGTACTTACCGTCAAAGAAAAGGGGGAATGCGCGAAGTTGACCGGTCAGATGATAAGATCATACAAGCGATATAACGTTGTATAGCGACTGTGATTGTATACGTTTTTATGACGAGTGGCGAGCAATTTATAATGAATACCCCTACCACCATATCTCGCTCTATGGTGGAGGGAGGTGATATTATTACTATAATTTTTTCTTTTTAATAAATACGAGTTTAATTGTATAAGGAGGAGGAGGAGGAGGAGGAGGAGGATTGTTTTTGAATTTTAAAAAATAAGATCACATAATATTGTTTCATTTGATAATGTATATATTTTTTGTCAACATATGAGCGGTTTAAGTAATTTTTCGAACAATGTTCGTTAATTGACTGTCCTCCACGATGCGGTCATGTATCATCAAGCAGTAGGCTGTTGTCGATCGGGGAACGTTGGTTCGACATTCGAATTCAATTCGCACGTCGATCGTAGCATTTCTTAACGCTTAGTTTTGTCGGGAACAATCGAGAACAACGAGCGGACCATATTGCAGGAAATCCATGTTCAAATACAGTGGACGAAATTTCTATAAGAACTCTACTATTTTTGAACAAAATGTTCAAGTATTTTGATAATACGATTAAAGGAAGGCTAGAAAATAATTAAGGAATATAAGAAAGCAGAAGTCAATATTCTGAATCCAAAAGAACTGCTTTATTTTTGTTATGAACAAAATATTACAACTGTAACGAAATTTTTATAAGAACAGTCTCATAAATTCGAACGAGAAATTAAGTTTATAGTATCAGTATTTAGTACTTCCACCGTTACATTTAATCACTTCAAATATTATTATTTTCTATACTACAAACTAATTTTTTCCAACGTTGTTTTATGGATTTTATTGCACTCGTGTCTTACTGCGTTTTCTAACTCTTTAATGTTGTTATACTGCTTCCCACTTTTATACATATATTGCTCGTGATAGCATTCCCCGTAAATTTTCTATTGGGTTTAGATCAGGCAACGTGACGGTCAGTTCATTAGTTGCAAATTCTTTTGTCTAAACCACTCCGGAGTCTTCTTAGCATTGTGTATCACTGCGTCATCTTGTTGAAAAATAACGTTGTAGTCACGATTGTTCTCTACAAAGCAAAGAGGTAAAAAATAAGGGAATGAAGAGAAAACAGATGTAACAATCACAAATCGAAAAAATGAATCCTGAAAGTTTCACAATTTTTTATGAATGTATAATGATCACGGACCAGCATATCGAACAAAATAATTATGAATATGCAGCGAATGCAGAATATTTCCTCAATGATGGTTATATCTATACTTTAGTAACAGCCGAATGTAAAGAAGTCATAAAACCTGATTGTTATTTTAAAAGATAAACATATTAATTTATTCATGACATTATGAGCAAAAATCTAAACGAGCGTGGAGTATACAATTTTGCTGAAGATACAGGTAAAGTTCGAGCTTCTGAGTAATTTACAAGAGAAACCTGAACATGAGACGAATATTCAGATAATATACACTGGTGAACTTGGAGAAAAGGTAGTAAGACATTGGATTTGCACAAGATCTGATGGCAACGGCAATGTACACATTTATGATAGTTTTAATGCTAATCATTTGAACCATGATGTAATAAATTATTTGAATATCCTTTATAAATATAATAAGAAATATATATATTTCACATCAGATACAGGTACAGGTACAGATACAGGTACAGGTATAACGCATGCACAGTATGGCGATTGAACAGTACGCAGTATGGCTGTTGTACAGTACGCAGTATGGCTGTTGTACATCTATCCATGGATCTCTCAAGATCGGTCGACGCGCTTCTCGTTCAATGCAGAACGGGTTTAGAACGGGTTCGACATCAAACAGAGTATTCAACTACATTGAACATTGTTCAACACGCCCCAAATTGATGCAACAAAAGAGATTGACAATAGGAGTGAAGCTGAAAAAATAGAGGAAACGGCTGGTCACATGCAGTCGCATGTTACTGGTCAGCGTACGTGAACAGCTATTTTTTTACTCGATGAATGCTACTTAACATCGATAATACGTGGCGGCACAGTACAGGTACAGGTACAGGTACAGGTACAGGTACAGCTACAGCTACAGGTACAGGTACAGGTATAGATACAGGTACCGCTACAGCTACAGCTACAGGTACAGGTACAGTATGGCGGTTGAACAGTACGCAGTATGACTGTTGTACAGTACGCAGTATAGCTGTTGTACATCTATCCATGAATCTCTCAAGATCGGTCGACGTATTTCTTTTTACATGTTCACGATTAATATCTTAATATTGTCATGAAAGCTTATTCCGAAGTTCTCCAGCCGATCGTCGTCAATGATGTTGTCCATATCGTCTTTTCACCTTCTCCTTCAAGGCCTCGAACGTTTGCAATTTGCGACTCATCCACAGCACAGGTACAGGCACAGGTAGAGGTACAGGTATAGGTAAAGGTACAGGCACAGGTACAGGTACAGGTACAGGTACAGGTGCAGTGCACGTACAGGTATAACACATGTACAGTCGGAAGCACTGTCTGGAAACTGAAATGGAAACCGAGGGAGGGGAGGCTTGGTGGTTGGGGTTAGGATAGCATTAGTATAGGGCTAGGATAGGGTTAGGATAGGCGAGGGAGATGTCGAAAAAATAGACAAAACGACGATCTTACATCGGAAAAGAAACTCTATACTGCTCTGAAACGGGCTCGCGCTATTTCGCGATAGTCGCGTCGAAAAGATAAGGAGAAACTCTATACCGTTCTGTTAATTAAAAACTCTCTCCTACATCGTGAACGGTCTCTCTCTCTCCCTTACATCGTGAATGGTCTCTCTCTCTCTCTCTCTCTCTCTCTCTCTCTTACATCGTTCAGGTCAATCGTCTTAAACGAAAGTGCACGTGTTCTCGTGGGAAACAGTCTTTGAAAAAATCAAGGTCAACCCTTCCCCCATAGGTAAGAAACACGTTCGAACACGTTCGAACACGTTCGGACGCGATTCTACGACTCTTCGATTCTATGACTACCTCTACAAAGAAGAGGAAAGAAATGATAATGAAAAGACTGAGTGAAAACAGATGTGGTCAGATATCGCGACTCGATACCGGCCGTCAAAAGCATGTTGCTATTACGAATATACAGTAAAGACGAGAAGAGAAATGATAAGGAGAGCGAAAACAGAGATGTGATCAGAGCCAAAGGATGTTTATTTGAAAAAATGATAAGGAAAGACTGAATGAGAACAGATGTGATCTGATATCACGGTTTGGCGACTCGATACCCACCGGCAAAAGGATGTTTATTTATTAATTTCCTTGAAAAATCTCCCCTCCCCCTCCCCTCGGAAGGGGCTTACGCAATACCAGGAAACTGATCTTAAATGCAATACCTGGAAACTGGTCTTGATAAATTCCCCCCTCCACCCCACCCCCCGAAAAAATTTTGTTGGGCTATAAGGTGTCCCCCTCCCCCACCACCCCGCAAAATATGGTTGAGCTATACGGTAAGTTAGCATGAAACAGAACCTATTTTCAGATGGTATACAAATGAGGAGAGAAATGATAAAGAAAGACTGTGCAGTAACAGAGATGTAATTGGGTCAAAGGATGTTTATTAAAAAAATTCCACGTTTTTAAAACGGTTTAAAAAGTATAAATTAAAAACGGACTAAAAAGTATAAAATAATGTGAAAAATAAATTAAAAAACGGACTAAAAAGTATAAAATAATTTGAAAACAAATAAAAACAAATGAATGAAAAAGTATAAAATAATTTTTAATACAATAATAAATAAATTTAAAACGGTCTAAAAAGTATAAAATAATAAATAAAAAACGGACTAAAAAGTATAAAATGATTTGAAAATAAAAATAAAAATTTGAAATTGTGAATTTTGAGAATAGCTGTGAAAATACTTGCAAGATTTAAAACGAAAAACGTGGGGCGCATGCAGTAGATAATTGATGCATGAATAGTTCAACTAAATCACTAAAAATTTCATTGCTTCGCAAATGACATGAGCTGTTGTGTGAGTTTTCTCTCAACGGCTGCTACTCTATACACTCCTTACTATTATCTTGCGCCCCACGTTTTTCGTTTTAAATCTTGCAAGTATTTTCACAGCTATTCTCAAAATTCACAATTTCAAATTTTTATTTTTATTTTCAAATCATTTTATACTTTTTAGTCCGTTTTTTATTTATTATTTTATACTTTTTAGACCGTTTTAAATTTATTTATTATTGTATTAAAAATTATTTTATACTTTTTCATTCATTTGTTTTCAAATTATTTTATACTTTTTAGTCCGTTTTTTAAATTATTTTTCACATTATTTTATACTTTTTAGTCCGTTTTTTAATTTATTATTTTATACTTTTTAGACCGTTTTTATTTATTATGTTATACTTTTTAGTCCGTTTTTTATTTATTATTTTATACTTTTTAGACCGTTTTAAATTTATTTATTATTGTATTAAAAATTATTTTATACTTTTTCATTCATTTGTTTTTATTTGTTTTCAAATTATTTTATACTTTTTAGTCCGTTTTTTAAATTATTTTTCACATTATTTTATACTTTTTAGTCCGTTTTTAATTTATACTTTTTAAACCGTTTTAAAAACGTGGTATTTTTAAAAATTTATTTTTATTTAAATAATTTTCTGACATATTTCACAGCACTTGTCGCAAAAACTGTTTATTGTTAAGTGAAAATCTGCAACATCAGCTACCCGATGAGCATAGGCTTCACGTTGACGTCGTAATCTTTCTTCACGTTCCTGACTTAACTCTCTAGCTCTCAATTGAGCTTCTCGTACTCTTTGAGCTTCGAGGCGACAGATACGCTCATCGTCTGTCTCCATCGCTCTAGATTGAGCTTCTCGTACTCTATGAGTTTCCAGGCGAGAGATACGCTCATCGTTTGTCTCCATCGCTCTAGATTGAGCTTCTCGTATTCTTTGAGTTTCGAGGCGAGAGATACGCTCCTCGTCTGTCTCCATCGCTCTAGATTGAGCTTCTCGTACTCTATGAGTTTCGAGGCGAGAGATACGCTCATCGTTTGTCTCCATCGCTCTAGATTGAGCTTCTTGTATTCTTTGAGTTTCGAGGCGAGAGATACGCTCCTCGTCTGTCTCCATCGCTCTAGATTGAGCTTCTCGTACTCTATGAGTTCCCAGGCGAGAGAGACGCTCATCGTCTGTCTCGATCGCTCTAGATTGAGCTTGTCGTACTCTTTGAGTTTCGAGGCGGGAGATACGCTCATCGTCTGTCTCCATCGCTCTAGATTGAGCTTCTCGTACTCTATGAGTTCCCAGGCGAGAGAGACGCTCATCGTCTGTCTCGATCGCTCTAGATTGAGCTTGTCGTACTCTTTGAGTTTCGAGGCGGGAGATACGCTCCTCGTCTGTCTCCATCGCTCTAGATTGAGCTTCTCGTACTCTATGAGTTCCCAGGCGAGAGAGACGCTCATCGTCTGTCTCGATCGCTCTAGATTGAGCTTGTCGCACTCTTTGAGTTTCGAGGCGGGAGACACGCTCATCGTCTGTCTCCATCGCTCTAGATTGAGCTTCTCGTACTCTATGAGTTCCCAGGCGAGAGAGACGCTCATCGTCTGTCTCGATCGCTCTAGATTGAGCTTGTCGTACTCTTTGAGTTTCGAGGCGGGAGATACGCTCAGCGTCTGTCTCCATCGCTCTCAATTTAGCCATTCGTTCCTTGGCATTTGCACATTCGATATTGCGCTGTTTTTTTTTCAAGAACTTCTTCATTTCGCTTACGTCGTTTTGTTAATTTTGCAGACCTGCTTTCTTCCGATTCCTGTTGAAGAAGCTTCTCTTGTCGTTTTTGCTTTTCCTTTTCTAAGCGTCGCTTGCGTTGGGTGGCTGTCTCCTTCGCCATTGTATATCAGTAAAATAAAAAAACGTGGTAAAATGAGAACAGAGCAGGAGAAAGTCCAAAACAGGGATGCAGCGATATAGGGGCGTTTGCCACGAGTATGAAAGTGCATACACGGCGCGGCGGAGAGGAAATCTAGGGGGCGTTTAACGCGAAGATCGGTAGTGTACTTACAGTGTAAAAAATAATAAAAACGTGATAAAAATTTTGTTCGAGATTGGCGCGCTCGGGCGCCATACTGCCGAATGGATCGCCGCGTGGCTCTGGTGCCGTACCGCCAAACAGCCATAGATAAACGCCTGTCATCGAGGCTCGCGCGGGCGTGATCCCGCAATCATGATTGGCTGGTTCCATTCTCGATCCTTCTGGAAGGTTCTCGAACGCGAAACCGGAATCACCGGCGCGTGACGAACTTCCAGAAGGATCGAGATAATAAAAGGAACAGAGAAAACCGTTTTCTTGTGACTCTCTGTCTAACCACGCGATCAGCTGTTTTCTCTCAATTACCATCGTATTCTAAGTATCTTTATTTCACTTGTAAATTACACAGTTTTGTACATCGAGTCCCTAGTGACTACGTTTGTTAATTAAGTGACAAAATACAGTTTAATTTATTGTAAATCCACATTCTCACTCAATTTCATTTCCTTTCACACTCCGATTCAAATTCATCCGTTACAGTCTCTCACTCAATCATTCCTCAATTCCTTTCTCTACCTTTTCTCAATCATCCTTCAAGCATTCTTCGATTTCGTCATTCACGCCTTTACATTTTTGGTCCTTCGAGCCGGATTTACAATAAAAACCAGTGAAAACCAGTGGTGAAATAGCCTCCTGTTCAAGTGAGATTCAACCAGTGATTCTACCTCGCATTCAAATGGATCTCACACCAGAAGGGTTGCTCCTATCGCAGCAGGAACTCGCTGGAAAGATCGAAAGAACAATGGGGAATTTCAAAAAGTCGATGGCTCAGTCCAAGATAACCGTAGGAACTGTCCAAACCAGAATCAACCTGTTGGAAAAGTACTGGTCAGAATTCTCGGAGAATCACCGAGTGATTATGTACAAACGGAGCGACGAGTTTAAAACATCGGACTACGTTACCAAGCGACTCGCTGACCTTGTAGAAGAGTCGTACGCGCAACAGCGGAGTGCTCTTCATGACCTGGCGCTAAAATATTGTAGCGGCGACAAGGGCTCTGGGAGTTCAGGGTCGTCCAAGGAGGAAAGCAGCCAAGGGACAGCACCGCTTCCTAGACTGCACTTGCCCGAGTTTGACGGGGCCTACGTAGAATGGCCTGCCTTCAAGGACCTATTCAAGTCAGTGGTGGAGCGCAACAGAAACCTGTCCGACGTAGACCGGTTACAATACCTGAAGACCAGTCTCAGTGGTGAAGCAGCTGACCTCGTAAAAAATCTTCCGACCACCGGTGAAAATTACGAGCGAGCCTAGAGCATTCTCGAGGAGCAGTACGAGAACAAACGAATCCTCGTACGAGCCTGCCTCGACAAACTCGCCTCCATACCCAAAATGAGGGAGAGTTCAGCGAGGGCGATCATCCACGTGCAGAAGGAAGTGGCTACGGTCGTAAACACGCTGGAAGGACTGGGGCGACCTATCAACAAAACAGAAGACTGGTTCGTCTACTCAGTAGTCCGTTTATTCGATCAAGGAACAAAGAATAAATGGGAGGAAGCACTAGCAGGCACCAGCGAACCACCCACTTTCTCTGAGCTGAAGGAATTCTTGACCAAACGACGTCATCAACTGGAGGCATCCATCGAGTCCAATCCCACGATGCCGTCGCAAGGATCCAGTCGCCATCAAAGCAGGAACCTCAAAGCACGGTCGAGCCAAGGCCATAAGAGAACTAAAGAAAGCAATCAGACATTCAGGGCGAATCACATTCAACAAGGGCAGAAACCATCTTGTCCAATGTGCAACAGGGAGCATTACCTGATGCAGTGCCCAGACTACAAGGCACTTCCGCCGGCGGAACGTCGAGGGTACGCCGAGAAGCATCGACATTGCAGCAACTGCCTGGGGAAACACTCCGCTGCAACCTGTACCTCCACGAGGGGCTGCTCATCCTGCGGGGAGAGGCATCACTCGCTGCTCCATGATGCATACAGAGACGAGCCTAAAACAGCAAGGACGGTTCATCACACCTTGAATTGTCAGCACGTGGAGGGTAAGGTTCTCCTAGCCACTGCGATAATTCAAATTTCAGATTACCATGGCAGGCGGCAGGAGGTTAGAGCGCTCATAGACCAGGGCTCCGAAGTCTCTATGGTGAGCGAAGGGTTGGTGCAGCGGCTTCAGCTACCCCGAGCAGCCACGTCGGTGGACATTTACGGGGTCGGCGGGCAGCAATTGGCCAGGGCTCGAGGCAAGGTCAGCCTAGACATTTGCGGCAGGCACGGCGATTCCGCAATCAAGGTCTCGGCCATTGTGCTTCCACAGCTGACGGCGTACACTCAGGGCTGTTCAGTGCCGCGCCGCTCATGGAGTCACCTGCAGGGTCTACAATTGGCCGATCCCTGTACAGCAGTGAGCAGACCAATCGAGGTGTTGCTGGGAGCTGACGTGTACCCTGCGATAATAAGAGAAGGGGTTAGGAAGGGCCAACCAAATGAACCCGTTGGACAACGCACCTTGTTTGGCTGGATCGTCACAGGAATTGCAGGGTCAGCAGGCAATTCGTCGCACGCTCAAGTGCACCAAACAACCGTTGGCGATTCCTTAAGCTCGCTGGTACGGAGGTTCTGGGAACAGGAGGACTTCGGGGACGCTCACTCGACGCTGACAGCGGAGGAGATAGAGTGCGAAAACCACTTCTCAACGACGCATTCTCGCACTCCTGAAGGTCGTTACATGGTGAGGCTCCCGTTCCGTACGTCAAATCCAGCCTCCTCAGGGTCGAGGACAGCAGCCTGGCATTCCCTCAGACGGATGGAACAGCGCTTTAAAAGGGACGAGCAATTCAAGTCCTTATACTGCTCTTTCGTTAAGGAGTACGAGGAATTAGAGCACATGTCGCCGGTCAGCGAACCCACAACCAATGAGCCAGCGCACTACCTGCCACATCATGGGGTCCTCAAGCCTAGCAGCACCACGACAAAATTGAGGGTGGTGTTCAACGGTTCGTGGTCAGAACCAGATCAGCCATACCCTCAACGACTGCCTTCACCCAGGACCGAACCTTCTGCCGCTCCTTGCTGACGTTCTGATGAGGTGGCGCAAGCACCTCTTCGTGGTGACTGCCGATGTAACCAAGATGTATCGGCAAATCCTAGTACATCCGGAGGATCGAACCCATCAAAGGATCCTGTGGAGAGAGAGCGAGTCACAGCACGTGAGTGAATTTCAACTGAACACTGTCACTTACGGGTTGTCTTGCGCCCCTTTCCTTGCAGTCAGAACGTTGCATCAGCTAGCGGAGGACGAAGGCAGTCGATATCCAATCGGAGCACAGGCACTCCGACACGACTCGTACGTTGACGATATCCTCACGGGAGCTGACACCATCCCTGCCTTAAGAGACGCAGCGAACCAACTTCACCAGCTGTGCAAGGCGGGCGGCTTCCCGCTGCAGAAGTGGGCCTCCAACGTAGCGGCCTTGCACGACGTCACTCCACAGTCACCGCAAGGCACAGTTACTGAGCTTCCGTCACAACAAACACTTAAAACTTGGACGGATGCACTACATTCTACGCTGGGGCTCCAATGGTCACCGCAAGAAGACAGCTTTTCTCTTCTCCAACGTCAGTGGGCTGTCACAACCTTCTACCAAGAGAGGCGTGGTATCAGGAGCGGCGCAGCTGTTTGACCCTCTCGGGTGGCTCACTCCAACCATAGTCCGAGCCAAAATAATCATTCAATCCACATGGTTATTGACGCTGGGCTGGGATGACCCGCTTCCTCCAACGTTGGCCAAGGAATGGGCTGATTACTGTGCCGAATTGAAGCACATTGAGCAGGTGAGGGTACCACGACCTTTGTTTTCCAGCACCCACGGAGAGAGAGAGCTCCATGGCTTCGCCGATGCATCGGAGCGTGCGTATGGAGCTGTCGTCTATATGCGGACACGTGACCTGGAAGGACGATGGAAGGTGTCGTTAGTCACGGCGAAAAGCAAGGTGGCACCGCTCCAGCAAGTGTCCCTGCCTCGCCTTGAACTCTGCGCAGCACACCTCCTCACTCGCTTGACACAGCGCACTATCACGACGCTGGCACTTCACGACATTCCAACTCACCTGTGGTCCGACTCTACGGTAGCCTTAGGGTGGATTCAAGCGCACCCCTCCAGGTGGAAAACCTACGTGGCGAACCGGGTGGCGGACATCCAGCGCAGAGTGCCAGAGGCTCAATGGCACCACGTGGCAGGAGTCGACAACCCTGCGGACTGTGCCTCCCGGGGTCTGGCTCCGTCGCAGCTTCTCAGCTGGAACCTCTGGTGGAGTGGGCCAGAGTTTCTGCACTGCGACAATGGGTTCGCTCCTCCAGAACCCGCCGACCTTGCGCTACTACCAGAAGCGAAGGGTCCCATCGTCGCTGCAGTCACCAAGGGGAAGACGGATGCCGAGGACAACGCATTACTGCAGCGGTTCTCCTCTTACACCAGGCTGCTACGGGTCACCGCCAGTACTGAGCGTTGACGAGATCGTTGCAGCAGAGAGAGGGTTGATTCGCCGGACGCAGCAAACTACCTACGTCGAGGAGAAGACTGCGTTAGCAAAGGGGCAATGCGTTTCAAGCAGAAGCAGCCTAGCATCGTTGTCTCCGATAGTAGACAACAACGGGCTCATGAGAGTGGGAGGCAGATTAAGCAACGCACTCCTAAACCCGGACGAGGCTCACCCAATCATCCTGCCTCCTAAATCCCGACTCACCCTCTTAATCATTGAGCGTGCTCACGCCAGCCCGTCCCTTCCATTCCACCGGGGTCGATTACGCTGGTCCAATCTGGTTGCGAACCACTGCAGGCCGAGGTCACAAGGCGTACAAGGGTTACCTTGCAGTCTTTGTCCGCACGGTGACCAAGGCAGTACATCTCGAGGTCGTCTCAGATTATTCCTCCGAGGCGTTCCTGGCTGCGTTCAAGAGGTTCGTATCCCGCCGAGGCATCTGTGCTCATGTTCACAGTGACTGCGGAACCACCTTCACGGGAGCCGACGGAGAGCTGCGCCGACTCTTCACTGCAAGCAGCCAGGAGAACCGCGCCATCAGGAGCCATCTGCGAGACCTGAAAACGCAATGGCAGTTCAATCCACCTGGTGCACCTCACTTCGGTGGACTGTGGGAGGCGGCGGTCAAGTCCACCAAGCACCACCTCCGACGGACCATCGGGGAAACACGCCTCACCTTCGAGGAAATGACGACGCTGCTCACGCAGGTGGAGGCCTGCCTCAATTCAAGGCCGCTCGCCGCCCTCTCCGACGACCCAGCAGACTTGACGGCGCTGACACCCGGACACTTCCTCATCGGCTCGGCGCTGAACTCTCTGCCGGAACCATCCCTGGTCGACGTAACAACCAACCGGCTCTCGCGTTGGCAACTACTAACGAAAATGCGAGATGAATTCTGGGCAAGATGGCAGCGAGAGTACCTGCAAGGACTTACCACGCGTCCACGATGGCGTCAGACGAAGGACGATTTAGCAGCCGGGCGCCGTTGCATCATCGTCGGAGAAAATACACCTCCCTCCCAGTGGCCACTCGCGCGCGTCAAGGAGGTGCACCCGGGCCCCGATGGCAAAGTTCGCGTCGCCACGTTGTGCACCGCGTCCGGAGAATTTTTACGTCCCGTGCACAAGCTCGTAGTTCTTCCGATCGACGAGAACGATCAATGAACGCGTCAATACCGTCACTGCACATACACACTGCGCAGCTTACAACTGCGTAGTACGCGACGCGAAGCATCAATGCGCCGACGCACTTCATTCATGTTCATCGCAACACGTTCCATAACCGCACTTCGCGCTGCCCGAGCACATTTCGAGTCTGTTGCACTATTCACTTCATTCGTGGTAATACGTTTCACCTTGTTTCACAACCCGCTGATTATTTCGAGTCATCAAGCAATTGTACGTGAACAAGGGTCATTTCGACAAGTCGAGGCGGGCGGAATGTTCGAGATTGGCGCGCTCGGGCGCCATACTGCCGAATGGATCGCCGCGTGGCTCTGGTGCCGTACCGCCAAACAGCCATAGATAAACGCCTGTCATCGAGGCTCGCGCGGGCGCGATCCCGCAATCATGATTGGCTGGTTCCATTCTCGATCCTTCTGGAAGGTTCTCGAACGCGAAACCGGAATCACCGGCGCGTGACGAACTTCCAGAAGGATCGAGATAATAAAAGGAACAGAGAAAACCGTTTTCTTGTGACTCTCTGTCTAACCACGCGATCAGCTGTTTTCTCTCAATTACCATCGTATTCTAAGTATCTTTATTTCACTTGTAAATTACACAGTTTTGTACATCGAGTCCCTAGTGACTACGTTTGTTAATTAAGTGACAAAATACAGTTTAATTTATTGTAAATCCACATTCTCACTCAATTTCATTTCCTTTCACACTCCGATTCAAATTCATCCGTTACAGTCTCACACTCAATCATTCCTCAATTCCTTTCTCTACCTTTTCTCAATCATCCTTCAAGCATTCTTCGATTTCGTCATTCACGCCTTTACAAATTTAAATTTAAAAAAATAATATAGTGTAAAAAATAACTTAAAAATAAATAAAAAATAAAAACGTGGTAAAATTAATTTAAATTTAAAAAAATAATATAGTGTAAAAAATAACTTAAAAATAAATAAAACAAAATTTGCCACCGAACAAACAAACAAACAACAAACACACAAACACACAAACAAGAAAGCGAGCTAAAATATAAAAAAAAATAAAAACGTGATAAAATTAATTTAAATTTAAAAAAATAATATAGTGTAAAAAATAATTTAAAAATATAAATAATTTAAATTTAAATAAAAACGTGGTAAAAAAAATTAAAAAAGACAAAGTATAAAAAAACGGGGTAAAATTGTTCGAAGACGGCCGACGGCGGTTAGGCAGTCGAAAATAGCCGGAATCTCAAAGACGTTTCGAGCGTATTCGTGGAATAACCACTACTTTTCAATCATCTGACTCTGAGATCTGAGACCTTAAACTAATTCGCAGCGTATACTTATCCTTATGCGCGTTCTATTTCACTTGCGAGCAGCGACCAAGTCGCGGTGGCCACCTAGCGGCCTTTCCGGCAGGTTTCGCCATCAATTACGTCCATTAAAACTAACACTATTCCTACGGCCGTTTGTCCACGGAGCATCGCGTACGCATAGCGTACGATTACGATTATTACAACGATAACGCTTCGTGGACAGACGTCAATTATTTTACATTGGTTGCAGCACTCAAGCGTACAGCAATCGATGTTTCGTCGCGTACGCGTCTATGAGGCCTACCGCGACCGATCAAATGAACGTTTTTATTAAAATTTTTCGTTTAGAATTTCCTATATACAACGTAATTGAATCGCCTTTAAACTTCACGACATTTCCTAAAATATGCGTATAATACATTTTTCAATATTCACTTTTTTATTTATTATTTTCTCCGAAAAATTTGTAGTATCTTACCTACCACGACCGGTCATTTGACCAGTAGAATGATTTATATCTTTTTTTTTGTAATAGTATTCTTTCAAAGACTCAATTCCGAAACTATAAAATCGTTACAAACGAAAGGTAATGCAGTTGTGACATAATATTAGCCGAAAAGTCCCTCCAGAAACTGCTTTACGGCACTTCAAAGTGTTTACAGTTCTCGCTCGCCTATCAGCCTCGCAGTGTTTATTTGCCTAATTGGTATCCGAAGCGCTCCAGAACCTCGGATTTTCTTACACCGTCTTATCTACTATGACTATAAAAAATTATATACTCCTAAATAAAAGAAACTATATTTTTTTATACTGTCAAATTGTCTATTATCTTCATGCTATATTAAAAAAAAGGCACGATTACGATAACCGATTCCGAAGATTCCTGAGATCATTTTAAGAAAAAAAAATCTCCCCTTAAAAAATATAAGTTGTGCTAAAGACCGGTCATTTGACCGGTCGCGGTAGGAATAGGTATGCGTGAAGTGTCGGTAGGAATAGTGTTAAATAAAAGAAAAAACGTTTTAATATACCTTGCAAATTCTGAGAAAGTATATAGATTTTATTCATTTCATTATTTATTGATTATTTAATACATTGCGAGTAAACGTCCTCAACTAACAGCGTTAAATATTAAATAGGGTAATCAGGACACCTATATGAAAATAATAAAAACGTGGTAAAAGAAGCAATTTCTGGCTGAAAAACATATTGTACGCCAAATGTCTATATAAAGCAGGCGTGGGCAGGTTAGGGGCCCCTGAAACGCCTGCTTCTCCCACCAACCTTTCTTTCATTCAACGCGCGTCTTCGTCGCGACCGTGCATGTCTCGCGTCTTCGTTGCCCCCACAGAAGTCTTCTCGAAACCTGCGCACTGCTCGCAACGGGCGAAGCGCGTTCTTTCTCCATGGTAACGGTGGATGCTGGTGGGAGGCAGTGGGCGCTATGGTAGGGACGGCTTTGTCTCAATTGAGACTAAAATGCCCAGGCCTGGTGTAACAGATTGTGAACATTGTGAGAGATGTGCTGTGCTCCGTACAATGCTTTATACGTTTTAACGAAATAATGTAACAACTCAGATGCATAGTCAATTAATGTAAAATATCTTGAATTAGATAATATTGTAGGGAGATGCCATCTCCGAGCCGCGAGAATTCCGCCGAATGTCGCGTCGCGTCGTGAGTAACTGTAACGACGCGACGATTCGATATTTGTTATTATGTTTATCGATTGCGTTATTCAAATGATAATATACGATTTCGTTATTCCGGTACGACGTGTGAAACCGAAAAGACGTGTGTGATCTCAAAAGGAGATTCAGACGGGATTATTTAATTAATTGTATTTCATTTAATTCATATTACTTCAAGTTATATATTAAATTATTGTTGTGTTTAAAATAGTATTATTCTTTCGACGACTTAAATCCTACATTTTTGGGGGCTCGTCCTAAAGTCTGTGCGTGCAACGACGATTCAGTGCGCCGAAAATTGTGATCGAAATATTACGGAAGTACATACGCGATGTCGTCTCGAGATTTAAACGCGCTTTCACTCGCAGAACTAAAGGATATTCTGCGAAATGAGGGTCTACAGACGTCCGGAACGAAGTCGGTACTTGTGGCGAGATTGATTGAACACGATCCATCATGTCAATGGGCCTACCGCGGTCAGACGGACACGGTAAACGAAAATGCGTGTGGAGACGTGAGCGAGAATCATCCTACGGGAAATTCGGCGAGAAGTGACGATGCAGAGGACGTTCGGCGCGAGATAAGCCTTTTAAACAGAGAAAGAGAAATAGCAGAGAAAGAACTGGAGTTGACGAGACGCGAACTTGCATTAATGCAAGAAACACGACGTTCGAGCGGACGAGAACATACGAATCCGAGAGAAGAAAACACACACGGACGAGTTGGTGTTAAAACTGTCGCCGAGCTGCTCGCGTACTTCGATGGAAAGTCGGAGGACTATCCAACGTGGGTGAAGCAAATAAACGTGTTACGAAGAACGTATAAATTGAATGATGATGAGACAAAAGTGTTAATAGGAATGCGCGTACGGGGAAAAGCGAGAGATTGGGTTCACTCGCGTTCGGAATACATCGAACTGCTTGCCGACGATCTGCTCTCGAAGTTCGAACAGATGTTCTACCACAGGCCAAGCAACATTCTGCTGCGCGACCGATTACGAGAACGAGTGTGGAAGAAGAACGAGTCTTTTGAGGACTATTTCCACGATAAAATTATAAAGGCGAACCGTGTACCGATAGACGACGAAGTTGAGCTAGTCGACCACATCATCGAGGGCATTCCAGACAGATCTCTAAGGTCGCAGGCGAAGATGCATTGTTTCAAGACTCCAGAAGCATTGCTGGTAGCATTCGAACAGTTGATGCTTCCGTCAACGAGCTTCGCGGGAAATTCGTTCATCGACGAGCGGAGGAGGCTACCAACAACCCAACAGGATAGGGAAGCGTTCCGGAAGGACAAACCGAGGAGGTGCTTCAACTGCAACAATGAGGGTCATCTCAGTGCAGACTGTCCGGCAAAGTCTCGCGGTCCCAAATGTTTTCGGTGCGGCCAACATGGACACCTTGCGCCGAACTGCCCAAAGCGAGAAACCGGCCCCGAAAAAACGGTTAAATTGGTAACACGATTTCCCGGCGACTTTTGCGGGCGTTGGGTCAAACGGACATAAGACATTAGGCAAATTTGTAACCAGCGTTGTTATTGACGAACACGCATATGAAATTGAATTTCACGTAGTTTCCGATATTTTACTAAAACACGATTTACTTTTAGGCGCAGACTTCTTAAATAAAGTTAAGTTAGTCAGAAACGGACGAGAGTTATCGATCGAGAAAATTCGCGAAGACCATGTCACCGATAAATGGTGTGATGAAAGTATACCGGAAGTTTTTCGGATCGTATGCGAGCGAGATGAAATAGATGTAGCACATATAGACGATATTACGATTCGAGAACGAGTCAAGAATGTTGTTATCGAGTACGCGCCTAAAAAAATTCAGGAGGTGAACGTAGAAATGAGTATTGTTCTGAAAGACGAGGAACCCGTGTATCAGAGACCACGACGTTTAGCACCGGCTGTTCGAACGCGATCGTAAATCTTCATCGCGACGAAGAGGGTTTCTCGGATTTTATTATATTCGAGTCAAGGGTCTGAAGTGGAGGACCGAGGACAGTTCGTGTCCTGTGACATAGGCCAGACCGGACGTCTTTTGTTTATAGTTTTAGTGCGGGTCGGTCCCAAGAAAGACACGTGCGCGCCAAACCCAACGGTCGGTCGACTACGCGACGCCGGGATTTTCCTGGGTCCTCGAAAAGGGACGAAAACGACGGTTGGACCCAGATGTTTGTTTTCGTGTTTATAAAAAATAACGTTCGAGCAGGGTCAGAGAAAGTCGTCCGGAGATATATTCCTCCAACTTCCTTGGACAAAGGACAGACGAGACAGTCTCATGTGAACCGTGGTAGTGTCCAGTGCGAGCGACGTTGCGCGATACTGCGAAGTATACTAAAACATTACAATACATCATACATGGGTCCTCAGAGTCAATCTCTGCTAGGGTGTGCCAGGCACAAACCCACATACTCTCGAATAGCATACATGGGTCCTCAGAGTTGATCTCTGCTAGGGTGTGCCAGGCACAAACCCACATATTCTCGAGAGAGTTTCACGAATCACATTTCTGAAATACGCGTTTAATACACGCATACCCACACTCGACGGATCCCATGGAGCCAGTCTCCACCAAGTCGTGCAGAGCACACATATTCAAACATATGGGATCCAGCAGAACCATACCTGCCGAGTCATACACGTCAATGCTAAAATATTACAATATATCACATATGTAACGCTCACACCTTCATCGTCATTGTTTGTAATTTATGTAATTGTTGAATTTTTCTGGGGTTTTTTATGCCGCAAGGCTTTTTCCCCAACGAGCCAATAAATTAATTATTTCATTTCGGCTCAATTCTGTTTCAAATATTTATTTTAATCCTCCTATCCTATTACTATTTTGAAATACGGAATTTCTCCATGTTGGAGAGGTTTCGACGATACATTTTATGGTGCCTCCTGTGAGGTGTGAGCGTTAAAACGATGAAGGTGTGAGAGGAAATTTGAAGGTTGAGCGCAATTGCCGTTACGGCTGGACACGGAAATCGAAAGAAGGCGTTTCCTCGTTCGGGGGAAGGCCCTTCGGGGACAGGGCGCGCATCCCTTGGAGGGGGTAACGGTCCCTCGAAGGAAGACGCGCGAGCAACGGACGACTTCGGTTCTGACTGCGAACGTGGTAACAACCCCCGAAACAAGTCTCAGTGACCTCTGCATAAATTCGAGATACCATCTTCACATAGTATCGATATTCTGTTAATATCCAATCTATTTGGATACGTATTATCGCGCGCCCGCGATATTCGTCGGTATTTAGTACGCGGTGTGTGTGACAAAAGGGTTCAAGGACATCAGTGCTCAGTGACAACACGTGGAACTTTATAACGGACGATCGTTGAGAAACTCTGGACGCGAATCTTCATCATCATACGGTGGACCTCTTGCCCATATCGCCTCCTGCTGCAGATTTTGCCCATCAGCGAAAGATAAGTGCCAGTTACCTATTTCGTGAATTCGGTTTACATTCATACACGCTTCATACACGGTGCGCAAATATAACACAATGGATAGGATCATTATAATCGGTCAAAAGCGTACATCGCTTAAGCGGCAGCTAACGCAGCTCGAGAACTGCATCTCGTCGGGTCGCTACGACGCAACAAATCTTAGAATGCGGTTGAGTCGAGTCACGGAGTTATTTCATGCATATGAGGAGTTGCACGATGAACTCGCGATTATCGATTCCACAAATAATCACTTAGACGAATTGCAAGACATTCAGGATCGATATTACGACGTCGCGAGCAAGGTCAAGGGTATGGAAGTCCCTGTATCGGCGCCCGCGCCGATAAACGAGACGCTCGGTAACTCGGATTTAAATACAACTTTAGGAGAAGTACGACGGCGTACGTTGAAACTACCGATCGCTGAATTGCCGAAATTTGACGGTAGCTTAGAAAAGTGGCTCTCGTATAAGAATACCTTCTTGACTATGATCGATGGACGGACTGACATCACAGACTTAGAAAAATTCATATATTTAAAAAATTCCCTGATCGGTGACGCGCTGAATAAAATCTTAGTCTACAACATAAGCGCGGAAAATTATCATAACGCATGGCGTCTTTTAGTAGACTCGTATGAAAAACGGCGGATCCTCGTTTCAAAGCATTTAGATGCCATTATAGATTTGGGAACGGCAAACAAGGTCTCACCCAGCGGACTCGCGAAATTGGTCGACGATGTTCGCCAACATTTAAACATGTTACAATCGCTAAAGGTCACCCCAGATAGTTCCATGATCATCCGATTTCTAGAAAGAGCATTGCCCAGCGAAGTCCGGGAAAAATGGGAAGAAACGCTGAGTTTGGACACCCTTCCTACGCTGGAAGAATTCTATAAATTTATAAACGAAATTACATTCCGACGAATAACTCTCGAGAAGGATGCCGTTCGCGACAGTACTAACACGGGAGTCAAGCGTCGACCCGTACGGGAATCCAATAGAATTAAAACGCGTAAGGGTGAATCCGGCGCGCGTGCCTTCGTGACCACTACTAGTCGTACTTGTTCTTATTGCAATAAGCCACACCTTTTATACACTTGTCCAGAATTCGGAAAATTGTCCGTGTCCCAACGTTGGGACGTCATAAACCGTAAAAATTTGTGTCGGAACTGCTTGCGATCCCATGGCGGAAAATGTCGGTCGTCACAGTGCAAGCATTGCGGGCGCCTCCACCATTCGTTATTGCATCATTTCGGCACGCGACAATCTTCCACCGATCAGGCTGATCTTATGTCAAAGTCCGCGAATGACGCGGGTAAACCGAATCCGCTATGACTAGCAAGGCTCGTATTGACTGCTGCGTGTCGCGTTCCTCGATCACAGTTGATGATGAGTGCGATAGTTCGCGTCCGAAGGTATGATGGAACATTTATTGAAGCTCGAGCGCTTCTCGATACCTGCGCGACGGCTCATTTTATGACTGAAGTTCTCGCGCAACAGCTAAAACTGCCCACCCAACCATGCTCGATCGCGATTAACGGGATAAATGAGATGACCACGACGTCTAGAGATTTAATTCAGATCACGTTCCGAGCCCTCCACAGCGACTTCCAGAAAACGCTAACCTGCCTAACAGTGTCGCGAATTACGGATTCGGTACCCGATGAAGTTTTTCCGCGCGAATCATTAGCAATTCCCGCAAACATACGTCTTGCCGATCCTGAATTTCATATTCCGCGGCCTGTCGATATTTTAATCGGCTCCGGCGCCGCCCTGTCATTAATCTCGATAGGACAGATCAACTTATCTCGCGATGATTGCGATCTAATCTTACAAAAAACCCAACTCGGATGGGTGGTAGTAGGCGGTGCAGTTAACTGCGCCGAAAGACAAGTCGTTTCGTGCAATCTAGCCGAGTTGAAGGAACAAATCGCGAGGTTCTGGTTGATTGAAAACGTGGACGCGGAAACGTCAAATCTATCATTAGAATCGTTATGCGAAACGCATTACCGCGAAAACACGACGCGTACCGATAGCGGACGATACGTGGTACGATTACCATTTCGTGTCGGCGGTAAAGATTTCGGCGACATGCGGCGGATTGCCTTACGTCGATTCCACGCACTCCAGCGAAAACTGGAAGCAAATCCAAGTCTTAAAAACGAATATTACAAGGTGATGCAAGAATACATTGCACTCGGGCATCTATCATTGGTCACCGACGAATCACCGACTGGCTACTATATGCCACATCACGCCGTGATAAAGACCACAAGCGCGACCACAAAGATCCGTGTCGTGTTCGACGCGTCGGCAAAGTCGATGAACAATATTTCTTTAAATGATAAATTGATGGTAGGCCCTACAATTCAAGACAAACTGTTCGAACACTTATTACGATTCCGCACGCATTCGTACGTCATCACCGCCGACATCGAAAAAATGTATCGACAAATTCTAGTTCACCCTGAAGATCGCAAATACCAACGTATATTCTGGTATCACGACCATAAAATCAGAACATTCGAATTAAATACCGTGACCTTCGGCGTATCGTCCGCTCCATACCTCGCTATCCGAACTATACATAAACTTGCAGACGACGAAAGCGCAGACTTCCCATACGCCTCCGAAATTTTGAAGCGCGATCTATACGTCGACGATCTCTTGACAGGGGCAAATTCGTTGGAGGAGGTTTTAAGAATTCGCGACGAGGTCATTGAACTCTTGAAACGCGGTGGCTTTAATATACGGCAGTGGGCCTCGAACCACAATCACGCTCTCGACTTCATAAGCGAAAAGCTTCTCGGGACGGATTACGCAACCGATACGAGCCCGGTGATAAAGACCTTGGGCATCGGATGGCATGCACAAGGGGATAAATTAGTATACACAGTAAATTCATCGGAGTCCGCCAGAAAATCGACGAAGCGCGAAATTCTGTCCGAAATCGCCAAAATTTTTGACCCTCTCGGGCTTCTGGGACCGGTAATCCTCACTGCAAAGGTCTTCATGCAGGAGTGCTGGAAAACGAAGCTCGATTGGGACGAATCAGTTCCACAAGCGTTATATACACAATGGTCATCCTTCTCAAATCAACTTCCGTGTATAAATAATTTATCAATAGACCGGAGACTTTTACTCGACAATCCTACTAGCATCGAAATACACGGATTTTGCGACGCGAGTAGGGTAGGATATGGCGCGTGTATTTATGTTCGCTCCCACAATCAAAAAGATCGCACCCTCGTTCGTCTGGCATGTGCCAAATCGCGAGTTGCACCTCTTAAAGAGACAACTATACCGCGGCTAGAACTATGCGGTGCGTTAACGTTGGCCCGACTTTACAAAGAGACCGGGGGTGCCTTTAATTTCTCGGTCAATCGTGTCATTTTTTGGACGGATTCCACTATAGTACTACAGTGGTTAAAAAAGTCTCCAACCGTGCTCAGGGTCTTTGAATCGAATCGCGTTGCGGAAATCCAGACCATCAAGGAAGCAGAATGGCGGCATGTCAGAACGGAAGACAATCCAGCCGATGCATTGTCTCGCGGACAACTTCCTGCGACATTCCGCGAGAATGATTCGTGGTTCGAGGGACCCCAATGGTTACGCGAACAAGAATCCACTTGGCCGGCAAGTGTAAACGTTACCGTCAAGGAGCTACCGGGTTGTAAGAAGAATATATGTTTAACAGTACAGCACAATAAATGTGAATTTTTTCACAATTTTTCTTCGTACAAAACCCTCACACGTGTAATCGCTCGCTGCTTACGTGTGCTACGATCCAACAAACATAAGGGCGAGTTGTGCATAGACGAAATAAGCAACGCCGAACGCGTCATACTCAAAACAATCCAAAGAGAACAATTCTCCGAGGAAATTGATCGCATTTCTGCATCAAAGGAGGTAAAGGGCACTAGACTCGCATCGTTGAGTCCGTTTTTGGACGAACACGGACTTCTTCGCGTCGGCGGTCGATTGCAGAATGCCAAAATTCCCTACACGCAGAAACATCCAATCATTTTACCGTCTTACCACCACGTAACGGATCTTATTATCCGCGAAACACACGAACGCGCGTACCACGCCGGCATTCAAACAACCCTATACACCACTCGCCATCGGTTCTGGCTTCTTGACGGTAAAAATCAAGTGAGAAAGATCGTACGTCGATGCGTTCGTTGCATCCGCTTCCGACCGGCTCCGTTGCAAGGCAAAATGGGTAACTTACCCACATCACGTGTAGAAGAGGCGGCGGTTTTTACTCACACCGGGGTAGACTTTTTCGGGCCGTTCCTCATCAAGGAAAAGAAGCATCGGAATCGGAACAGCGTAAAGGCATACGGTTGTGTGTTCATTTGCATGTCGGTCAAGGCGGTCCACATCGAAATCGTAAGCGACCTTACGACCGAGGGTTTTCTCGGCGCCTTCAGACGTTTCATTGGGCGTCGAGCTATACCTGCACACGTATATTCAGATAACGGTACGAATTTTGTCGGCGCGAACAACCAGCTACGCGAATTATACGCATTGTTCGAATCCAAGGAATTTAAAGAAACCGTCAACGAATTTGCCGTGAGCAAATCTATAACGTGGCATTTTAATCCACCATTAACACCGCATTTCGGCGGCATATGGGAGGCCGCTGTGAAGTCGTTCAAACACCATTTTAAACGGGTTATCGGCGAACGTCTCTTCACTTTCGAAGAGATTACTACATTTGCGATCGAAATCGAAGCGATTTTAAACTCGAGACCGTTGTGCCCTATTTCGACCGATCCGAATGATCCTATCGCATTAACACCAGCGCATATACTAGTAGGCCGACCGCTTACGATGTTACCGGAGGATAATTATCTTTCCGTTCCACAGAACCGGCTAACGTCTTGGAAGCTTATTTCAAAGGCCCGTCAGGACTTTTGGAAGCGATGGTACCAAGAGTACCTGAACGAATTACAAAGGCGCCAAAAATGGCTCGCAACCCGTGGCGAAATCAAGGTCAACTCGGTCGTAATCTTGATGGACAAAAATCTACCCTGCATGCGATGGAGGCTGGGCAGAGTCATGGAGGTCCATCCCGGTCGAGATGGAGAAATCCGAGTCGCAACTATCAAGACCACCAACAGCATTATCAAACGGAACATTACACAATTGTGTCCCTTGACTGAGCACACGTGATGAGAGACATGAACATTATATTGGATTGTCTGCGTTTAACCCCTGTGATTGTTCGTTCACCAAAGGGATGTAATTCTTAAGTTGGACTTATTGCTCGTATACTCGCAACGGGGGGAGCATGTTCGAACGCGATCGTAAATCTTCATCGCGACGAAGAGGGTTTCTCGGATTTTATTATATTCGAGTCAAGGGTCTGAAGTGGAGGACCGAGGACAGTTCGTGTCCTGTGACATAGGCCAGACCGGACGTCTTTTGTTTATAGTTTTAGTGCGGGTCGGTCCCAAGAAAGACACGTGCGCGCCAAACCCAACGGTCGGTCGACTACGCGACGCCGGGATTTTCCTGGGTCCTCGAAAAGGGACGAAAACGACGGTTGGACCCAGATGTTTGTTTTCGTGTTTATAAAAAATAACGTTCGAGCAGGGTCAGAGAAAGTCGTCCGGAGATATATTCCTCCAACTTCCTTGGACAAAGGACAGACGAGACAGTCTCATGTGAACCGTGGTAGTGTCCAGTGCGAGCGACGTTGCGCGATACTGCGAAGTATACTAAAACATTACAATACATCATACATGGGTCCTCAGAGTCAATCTCTGCTAGGGTGTGCCAGGCACAAACCCACATACTCTCGAATAGCATACATGGGTCCTCAGAGTTGATCTCTGCTAGGGTGTGCCAGGCACAAACCCACATATTCTCGAGAGAGTTTCACGAATCACATTTCTGAAATACGCGTTTAATACACGCATACCCACACTCGACGGATCCCATGGAGCCAGTCTCCACCAAGTCGTGCAGAGCACACATATTCAAACATATGGGATCCAGCAGAACCATACCTGCCGAGTCATACACGTCAATGCTAAAATATTACAATATATCACATATGTAACGCTCACACCTTCATCGTCATTGTTTGTAATTTATGTAATTGTTGAATTTTTCTGGGGTTTTTTATGCCGCAAGGCTTTTTCCCCAACGAGCCAATAAATTAATTATTTCATTTCGGCTCAATTCTGTTTCAAATATTTATTTTAATCCTCCTATCCTATTACTATTTTGAAATACGGAATTTCTCCATGTTGGAGAGGTTTCGACGATACACCGGCAGAAAAGAGTGCGGTAGATGCACAAATAAGCGATTGGTTACGGGATGGCATTATTCAGCCGTCGCTCTCTGAATACGCGAGTCCCATCGTACTCGTAAAGAAAAAAGACGGCTCTATGCGTTTGTGCGTAGATTATAGAAAATTAAACCAGAAGATAGTAAGGGACCGTTACCCTTTACCCCTCGTGGAAGACCAGCTGGACGCGTTACAGGGCGCTAAACTGTTCAGTACCCTTGATTTACGAAATGGATTTTTCCATGTGCCGGTACATAAGGATAGCCGTAAGTTCACATCGTTTGTAGTACCCAATGGTCAGTATGAATTTTTACGCGTTCCTTTCGGTTTATCTAACTCTCCAGCTGTCTTCGTGAGATTGATTAATATGGTTTTCAGAGATCTTTTACAACAAAAAGTTATTCTGGCGTATATGGATGATATCATCGTACCATCGAGTGACTTAGAAAGCGGAATACAAAAACTGGAACAAGTCTTAGCGGTAGCTAGCAATCACGGTCTGGAAATAAATTGGATAAAATGTTCATGGCTACGGAGTAAAGTCGAATTCTTGGGGCACATTGTAGAGAATGGTTCTGTTCGGCCGTCTGAGGGTAAAACAGCAGCCGTAGCAAAATTTCCAGTACCAAAGAACGCCAAAGAAGTTCAAAGCTTTCTGGGTCTGACCGGATACTTCCGAAAATTTATAGATGGTTATTCAACAATCGCGAGACCACTGACGAACCTGTTACGAGCAGGCGTTACGTTCGAGCTCGATGGTACGGCGATAGGTGCATTCGATCTCTTGAAAACGAAATTAATGGAGAAACCAGTGTTAAACCTGTACAAAGTAGAAGCAGAAACCGAGTTACACACAGACGCATCGTCATTCGGTTTCGGAGCAGTTTTGATGCAACGCAGCGACGACGATAACAAATTTCACCCGATATATTTTGCTAGCGGTAAAACGACACCAGCCGAAGCTAGATACGCGAGTTACGAGTTGGAAGTCTTAGCCATCGTTCGATCATTACGAAAATTTCGAATATATTTATTAGGAAACAAATTTAAAATAATTACAGACTGTAAAGCATTCACCCTCACCATGAACAAACGAGATTTGTGTGTACGCGTAGCCAGGTGGGTCCTTTTATTAGAGGAGTTCGACTACACTATCGAACATCGAGCAGGTAATAAGATGACCCACGTGGACTCTTTGAGTAGAAACCCGTTACCGATATGCTATTTGTTATCCGCGGATCGAAATAATATGACGGCGAGAATTCACAAAGCTCAACAAGACGACACAGGAACGCGACGGATTGCCGAGTTGACAGAGCAGGGTAAAATAGACGGATATACCTTGCGGGGGGGACTGCTGTTCAAGAACATTGACGGAGACATCAATCTCGTAGTACCAAAGAGCCTGCAATTACAAGTCATTCGACATGTCCACGGAAACGGCCACTTTTCAGCGGGAAAAACGGAAACTCTGCTGAAGAGAGACTATTGGTTCCAGGGTATTCGACCAAAAATTGAGAAAGCCATTAAGAATTGTCTAGATTGCATTTTAGCTGAGAGGAAAATGGGAAAACTCGAAGGTCTTCTAAATCCGATAGCAAAGGGAGAAGTACCTCTGGACACCTACCACGTGGATCATTTGGGACCACTTCCGTCGAGTAAAAAAAGTTATCGTTACATATTCGTGGTGGTCGACGCATTCACGAAATTCGTGTGGTTGTATACCACGAAGACAACCAAGACGGAGGAAGTCCTCCGACACCTGGAGAAACAAGCCATTATTTTCGGAAATCCGCGACGTATCGTTTCAGATCGAGGAACAGCCTTCACCTCGGGAGATTTCCGAGATTATTGTCAGCGAGAAAAGATACAACACTCACTTATTGCGGCTGGCGTTCCAAGGGGGAACGGACAAGTAGAGCGGGTCAACCGAACACTTATTCCTTTACTGACTAAATTGGCAGCACCGCACCCGGAGGAGTGGTATCGATACATGAACCGAGTACAACGTATCCTAAACACAACGCCACATCGCAGCATCAACTCTACACCGTTTGACTTGCTCTTTGGGACAAAAATGCGAGTCGGGAATGATTCACGGATCCGAGAAATACTGGAAGAAGAGTGGACCGCTCTGTTTCAAGAAGAAAGAGACGAGGCAAGGTCGAAGGCCAAAGAGAATATAGTTAAGATCCAGGAAGAGAATAGACGGTCATTTAATAAGAAGCGAAAAAAGGCAGTAACGTATAGGGAAGGCGATCTGGTAGCTATCAGGCGAACACAACAAAGTCCAGGTTTGAAAATTGCAGCGAAATATCTAGGTCCTTACCCAGATAGCCAAATGTCTCGTTTCTACCGAAGGCCGATATGTCACTGAGGGCTCGTACCGTACCCTCGGTAGAAACGCGGTAGGGGCTACCCTCGGCACGTCCAAGCGACGTTCAACCCGTATAATTCCCTATACCTGACCTCGGTACGCCCTACCCTATTTCTACCTGAGTTACGTTTGGCTATCTGGGTATCGAGTCACTCAAACATTGCAGCACGATAGATATATTGTCGAAAAAGTTGGGAGCTGCGAGGGTCCTCGGAAAACGACAACGGTAGCAGACTCTATGAAATCTTGGGTCGGCGTGGACGAGGAAGACACTGACAGTGAAAAAGAGGAAGAAGAAGAGTAAAAAATATGCGCAGTCTCTGAGGGCAGAGACTAGTGTCGGATGGCCGAGTGTAGGGAGATGCCATCTCCGAGCCGCGAGAATTCCGCCGAATGTCGCGTCGCGTCGTGAGTAACTGTAACGACGCGACGATTCGATATTTGTTATTATGTTTATCGATTGCGTTATTCAAATGATAATATACGATTTCGTTATTCCGGTACGACGTGTGAAACCGAAAAGACGTGTGTGATCTCAGACGGAGATTCAGACGGGATTATTTAATTAATTGTATTTCATTTAATTCATATTACTTCAAGTTATATATTAAATTATTGTTGTGTTTAAAATAGTATTATTCTTTCGACGACTTAAATCCTACAATATAATGGTTGCTACATGCAACGAAAGAAAATTAGTGTACCGATCTTTACTTAGATTATTTAATAAGACTACTAGGCCTGTATAAAAAAAGAAACTGTCTAAATTCCGTTGCTTTCCATCGTTTCAGGTCATTTAAACCTCGTAGTTTCCTATTAAATTCTAATGGTATGTACTTTGCCAGAGAAACTAAAGAATTCGATATTTTAAGAAATTGCGGATTTGAAATTTTCGTGGTAGGTTTTCCAAAACACTGTTGGATTCCGGGTTTTCGAAATGGAATACAACACGTTTTGCAAATCGAGAAGAGGTTTTAATTTACAAAGGTGTACAATAGCGTGTTAAGGTTCAAAACGTGACTTCGTAGTCTTAAGTTCGCAAGGGAACCAAAATCTGAGGATGCTGTTTCGGCAGCTCCATATATAACCTATTTTGGAGAGGAGAAGGTGGAAGGGAGTGGGAAAGATGACTTGTCGAAAGTATGACGTGAAAGGACAAGGTCTAAGGGTTGTATAATCTTATCTAGTAATGAGTTTGGGCTGACGTGTCCGCGGCTTGGTCATCGTAACCTATCGGCGCATAGATGGGCTGTTGGGTATACAACACCTCCCCCCATTAAAATTGAAGACGATGACGAAAAGAGTCTTCAATGGTATGAATGCGGCGTGTTGACAATATCTTAGAGTTAAATCGCAGAGTTGATCATACAACCACTAAATTAATATATGTACGATGAAATATACGAAAAATAAAGTTCGGAGTAAGTAAATGTATGATTTAATTCTACGGATGAAATACAACTAAGTTTAAATAGATACAATATAAAATATAGATACGAGTTATTAGTATAAATCAAGAATCTAAGGATACAACATGTTGAATATAGTATTTACTTAATAGCATTTACTTAGTAGTTACGTAATAGCATTTACAGTGGTGTAGTGCTCCTACGTGATGGGGTTCTTCCTCGTGTTCGTGCTGATTGGGAATCTCCCTGTAGTTCTTCTGGGACAGTGTATATTATACGGACGGAATCTCGATTTCGATCATAAGATACTATATCCCGAATCAGATTGTGTTCTGAGTGTACATCAGAATGGAAGTTGCAATTTACGAAGTTCCTTATTATTGAAGGAATGGTATCGCCATTACGCAGATTTCTTGTGAAGCAGAATACGCGTTTCAACAAGTTTAAACAACCAATCCAGCGGCAACAATTCCTGCAGATTGTTAGGAATATTATCGCTCCGATAACCGATAATCCAATAGTATACCATTTAGTGTGTTGCACTATGAATGGTTTATTTAGTTGGTCGGTTACTATTTTGTCGAATTCGCGTAGCTTTTTGTTCGCATATTGTAATTCGGACAAGTCTATATTTGTTAGTTTAATCGGAGTTAGTTGGATTGGGACCGTCTTGTTGAATCTTCGTTTAAGGAGACAGCAATCATCGGTGGTGATGTCAAGTTTTGGTACATAGTGTGATATGTTCCGACTTGAGCTGCTGGTCGTTTCTAACACGTAGCGATCCGTGCATCCTTTACAGGAGCGTGACAGTAACGGGCTGTTGGAGTATGTAGATCCACTGATTATTTTTTATATATTTCCAGGTTTCTACTTCAGCCTGGAAGGTTCTCGTTCGACAATCCTTTGGTAGTTGTGTGAGTTGAGGAAGCAAAAGTTGTGTTTCACACATGATTTGCTCGGTCCTTTTGTTGATGTGTACTCCGTGGCAGATGAAATGTTGATTCAGATACTCGGTACAACTCGACAGGTCTTTTATAAATGTGGAATAGGTTTTGGAATGGGATACTAGTAAGAAGGGTTATCGAGGTTCAATATAGGAGAAGATGCTACTAGTGTTGTGTTGCATTGGGAGAGGAATTAGTTCGTACGAATGTTATAATATTGTTATTTATTATTTATTAGTATATTTATTCTGTATACATTATTTTATTTATTTGTTTAATGTTAGTCTCTTGTATGCGGAGTTGATATGTGTACCACGAACCACTCAAATATGTTTTTGCTTACTGTGCTTCAATTTCATAAATTGTTATGTCGTTTTTGTTGCTGATCATTACACAAAATTATAAAAATACAAAATATATTCACTTTTTATTGTGGAAATGTTTAATTAAATAAATTAAATAAATTAAATAATGTATACAGAATAAATATACTAATAAATAATAAATAACAATATTATAACATTCAAATAAGCTGACATAATTGCGCGCTTATAGCCGCTGCATCGCCGTTACGCCGCGGCGCTCCGTATTCCGACGAACGACCGCGCTAGTGGCAGAGCACCACTGACGGCGACTCGTGTTCCGCGATGATATTTCGCTTTCTGGCTCGGTAAAAACGTCGATTTTCGAAACCTGACAGGGTGGTTTCTCAAGATAAAATCTTGAGAATTTATCGCGTGGTATAGTTTGATTTTCCACTGGACCCCCACTTTTTGTGGTGTCTCTCCGTCTTTAATGACTGTTTAAACATGTTTAAACATTCATAATGTATTAATATCGGATATCATTGTATTCAGGAAAGTCTAAAGAATCTTTTGCTACAAAGAACAATTTAATATATTTTATAACAACGTCACAATATTTATTTAAAGTTGAAAAATACGTTTTTTTTCAAAGCCATCTTTTTCAAAAACTGTGCGTGTAGGGGAAAAATTAAGGCCAGATTCAGAATCAGCGCAAAAAACTCTACAAGATACACCCAACAGTTATATGAAAAAAATTTTGGTGTTGGACAGTGTAATTGGTCTTCTATTATTTTTAGTGTCTGCTCACAGTGAAAATTCGCGTAGCTAATTTTTGACGATTCTTTCGATACTAAAGTACAGAGGTTTCGTGATTGGAAAAAGTGAGGGCTTGCCTTTTCAAAGGCTTCTCGATCTTTGCTTCACCTAAATTGTTATAAAATATTCCGCTCGATAGTTTATAAGGAGTATTAGTATAAATATGGGATGCTACGCAGGGGAAATGAGGAAAAGAATGACTGGATTGCTAATGGTCCACATCTGAAACGAAATGTTTCAATAAATTAGTATGATATCGTTTTTTGTGCGTGCCTAAATCAATTTCTACTGTCTTATCGGGAAACGTCTTCGTTATCTTGTATGGTCCTTTGAATTTTGGACTCAGTTTTTTTGATAGATTGACCTTTTTCTGTTTATTATAAATGCATATAAGGTCGCCAGTATTAAATTCTTGTGGGTTAGCCTTTTTATCATAATAACTTTTACTTCTCATTTTTGAATTGATTATGTTTTCTCGTGCTGTCTTGAATGATGTGTTTAATTTGTGTTGCAAGGATTTAATATAGTCGTCGTAAGTATAATGTAATTTGGGCTCTTGTTTCACACTTGAGCTGACGGTACGGCGTACCGCTACGGCGCACAGTGGTCCATTTACTCCAAAACGTGGCCAAAAATCAAATCTTTCTTTGATTTATACGAAACTAGGTATCTCGGGGTTTTTGAGGTCGCTGATTACGAATCTAAAATCAAAATCGTAAAAAAAGTAAAATGGCGGCTGTAAAATGGAGATTAAACCTATAAAAACTGCCAGAATGGGACAAAACTTGGTATTTTGGGGTTTCTGAAGTCATTAATTATGAATCTGACATTAAAATAACAGAAAACAAAATGATGGAACCAATATGGCGGATGTACGTAGTAAGAAAGTATTAAATACAACTAAAACATGATACCTCAAGATTTTTTGTCTTGTGAAATATGAATCTAATATCAAATTATATAAAGGACACACAGTAGTCGAGTAATTATTAAATTGTAGTAGAAGAAATTCTTTTTTTTGAATATGTGTTTTGAAGAATCCCCTCCGTGCGAAGGAACAAGCGTGATACCGGTATTTTAACACGATTTTTCAAATATGATTGATCTGACAAAAACATGTTTCCAATAAAAGTTGATCAGTATTCACTTTTCTACAAATTTCAATATAAAAAATTGAGAAAAAAATCTTTTTTATAAAAAAGTTACTTCAATTTTTTAAATATTAACTGTCACGTCGTCCGTTTCCCGGAAGGGGAAGCGGGGCGACTACGGGTCTTTAAAAGGCGTTTTAGCCGGGCCTCGGTCGGTCGCGCGACACGTGGTCCGCCCGCGACAAACAGATCCTGCGTGCTTCGGGTTCCTCCGCTAATATTCGGGTCGCGAACGAGAAATCGGGCGCCAGGTACGTTATCGTACCACGCGAAAAAGCCGGAAAATGGCTTACGACTCAGCAGACGATTCCCGAAACAACAGGCTCTGCGCGAAGACCTAGGATAGCTCGGTGAAGGGCCAGGGACTCGAGGAGCGGACGGGACATCCCCCGCGACGGGAACGTTTTTCACGAGGAAAGAATGAGACAGTATTTCGGCAAAATGAGCGTTTATTCGCTATCGTCCAGTTGCTGACGAGAGTCGGCAACAAATATAAAATTTTACCGGCGCTTTTACAATGAATTAACGGCAGGTCGGCAGCCGTTCGCGCGAGATCGAAGTTTCACTATCCCTACGCGTCGAGCTCGGCAGTCACAGGATTCCGCGTGAATTGTACAAGCCTTTACGGCACGAATCTACCGAACTCAGATGGAATACGCGATTCTCTCCGCGACTGTGTCGAAGGATGCGGCAAAACGATCTTTATGAACGAAACGGGCACGTCGCGTCGTCCCACCGTGGGCAGCCTCGAGGAAGAACGGTTCTCTACATTAAATTCGGCACGTTCCGGATCGTCCCCGCGCGAGGTTCCGGCAACGTGCTTAACCACGGCCGTCTCGACGTTCCGCGTGTCGATTTCCCTCTTTCGGCAACGCAGACGGACACGTGGTACGCGACGCGAAGAACAATAACTCGCAAATAACACTCCCGAGCCAACACGAATCAAGTACTAAGGAATTAACGCAAAGCCTGACCGGCACTTACCAAACGAAGCTGGACGTTTCGTCTCGGCAGTTGCAAACGACTTATTTGATATACGCAATATTTCAAGGACTAGGTTCTTGGCGATCCTACGGCACAGTGACCCAATTCCCTTAGGCTCGGGAACGCGGAAGCGAGGCGTCCCCCTACTCCCTCAACTATTTCCGCCGGCGCGACACTCGGGCCTATCGCGGTGGTTCTCGCGGCAAGGGCGGCTCGCGTGCTCTTGTCCCCCCGAGTCTCCGACAATTTGTAGTTTCGCCGAAGACGACTTTCTTCGATGTCGCGGTGCGCGGTGAGGTTGGAACGGGCCATTCCGGCAGTCTTCTCTTTGGGGCGCTCCGGATGAGGGGCGATGAGGTTGAGCTGGTGTTAATCTCGAATCCCCGAATTCCTCCTCTGCTCCTCCAGGTTTGTTGGCCCGGGCTCGTTCCCAGCTCGGCATGTTACTGGTGGCGGCAAGTCCGCGATAGGTCCTCCGAGTGTCTCTTCTCGAGATTATTTCGCTAATTAGCGGCCGGAAATAGGTACCTGGCTCCCATCAGGAGTTCGGCTCTTGTCATCTGTAACTTCGCGTCGCGCTCAGAGACGCGACATTCAAACGCGTTAATTTTTTCCTCTGGTACTCGAGCTTCCCAGGGAGAGCGATCGCAACGGCCCACAGTGGTCCGGATTGAAAAATCGTGACCCATTTGGCCAAAAATCAACTTTTAGATATCGACTTCTACTTAACAGATTCTTGTTCCTAAATGTCCATATATCTCAAAAATAAAATATTAATGAACTTGAATAAATAGTTTCAGAGAAAACGAATCTCAAAGTTGGGCATTCTAGAAATGATGTCTTTTCTCTAATGAAATTGCCTTTCTTCTTCTAAGAACCTTGGCGATTTCATTTAATATTTTGATTGGAGGTTTATTTCTCGATAAAAAGCATTCTTCGACGATGAGAAATCATACCTTAAATTAATAATTACTGTATAGAATACATTAGTAAAGTAGAACTGAAAAAATGATGAAAAATTCTTATGATTGTCTTTAATTGATAGAGGATATCTTTCAAGTCCCGCTCATTTCACCTTACTGTCATATCGGAAAATTTTCGGCATTCCTTCCTCTACAACATCCCACAAAAATTTTTTCCACCGACATCCCCCCAAGATAAATATTATTGTTTGAATGCATCAATGCACCGCGCGCGGGATGGATGAAACTCCGCCAGGAACAAAACGAACGAACTAGGAACGAGAACCTTAGCTCGTTAGGAAAATGTTTAGGTTACAGGCACTTCATATGTTTATACTATGGTACAGATAAGCAGTTTTCAACTCTCTGTTCGCATTTGGACGTCTCAGAATCATTCGAGCCTTCATAGCAAGATATTCACAGCATTTTTACGTTCGGAACGTTCAAAAAAGTTGTTGTTAGGTTTTTGTATGATTTTGTTTGTTTATAGTATTATAATCACAACATTAACAATAACATTAATGATATAATTTTTCGTTAACCTATCCATAGCCTGACATTTCCACATTATCCATTTCAAGTTTCATGCCTATATCTTTTAAGATTTAAAAGTTACACGAACATGGTTCACGATTTTCCAATAAAAAAATTATAATTATTATAAATTGTTATAAAAAATATCTTTGACACGCTTGTGGTGCATTTTTGTCTCTTCGGTAATTTTAGTATGAGTTGATTGCAACAAGATTTCTCGAATTTATATTTTACGTATGTCATAAAACATTACATGTATGAAACATAAATATTAAAAAAATACATGCTTAGGAAGTAAAAAATAGTTCGTAAGATTATATTAAAATTTTTTTTTTAATCAAAAATATCGATAAAAATTAATAAAAAATTATTGTTTAACAAATGCAAAAAAATTTTAATTACCTATAGTTAAAAATTACTATTTTTTAAATATTTTTAGTGAAAATTTCATTGCAATATCTCTACTGGTTCAAAAGTTATAACCAAATGGGTCACGATTTTTCAATCCGGACCACTGTGCGGCCCTTTCGTTTCGGCACTGCTTGACGGGTCCCGGTCTTACGCCTGGGGTTCGGATTGACGTCGGCAAACTTGCCACGTCACATAACATATATATTTTACTTCATAATATTGTAACTGGTATCGAGACGAATTCAACGACCTATAATAATATTACTTTAAACCTTGAAATCAGGCTACAACAGTTTAGATCACAAAAAGCGGGCTTCCAGCCCATGCAGTACATTACAAAAATTGCAATAACAACCACGGATGCACCTCGCTGCACCCAATGTCTGTTGATCCTACTAGGTGATAGTACAAACTAAAGGTGTGTACAAGTCACATGCTGAAAATCCCTGAAAATCGTGGCAGGCCGACCCCTTCTTCGAATAGACATTTTAAAATGCGTCAACGAGCTCACGGGTGCTGTAGAACCACAAAATAATAACACGTCTTGTCCTGTCAAAACCTCGTTTCTTTTTTCTATCAAAAGACTACTCTCTTGACAACGCAAATCAATCAATATCTCATAGATATTGTCATGTTTTCTTATACACTGTAATCTTCAGAAACGTGTCCATTCTACCACCCGTGGTCACGTTCAACAAGGACCTAAACCATTTTCCTAAAGGACCTTGTCTCGCACTTTCTTCAAAAATAAAACAAACGTAACGTACGTAAGAAAAATTTATAAATTACAATCAATAAAACAAACATGACATTAATAATAATAATACAAATTTTCAAATCATTGCCTATGTCAGCACGCCCCGACATATATTACATTGTCCATTTTTACTTGCATTTTATATAATGTATAAAAATGATTTATTTACCTCCAGGGACACCCTCCATATTGAAGAATAAAAATTAGTAGGATATAACACAAATATATGCACATCTAGACACTTTTCTTACTCACCAATTTACTGTGCATAGCTGCTACCTTAACGATGGTCACTTTCAGACTAAATTTCTCGCTTAGGTAGAAAAGTCAGGCCCTTTTCCTATTAACCATCCAACAGCCCAATTATCACGGTAGCCAACCCACGTATAAAAAACTCTCGATTTCAAAATTCATTTTTTGGATTTTTGGCCACGTTTCGGAGTAAATCGACCACTGTGCGGCGTAGCCGATTACCCACAGTCTTATGGAACCTTTCACAGTTGAGCGGACGAGCGTCCGCACGGCTCGTACGCGAGTAGGATATATACACTAGGGTGGACCTTATTTTTCGACCAAAGAATTTTTTCCAAGGCACCCCCCAGAATCGTGACAACTGTTGAGAAAATTATCTGGAAAAAATTTGGGGCCGATTGGATCATGGAAAACCGAAGCTCATCGAATTTGAAAATTTTTTTTTTTTTAAATGTCGATATAAATATACGATGTAATATATCGTTGAATTTGTCTTTTTTTTCTCTGTAAGAATCCATATATAGCATAATCAGTTGTTAATAGAAAAAACATCCGTGACCTTGAAAACTTGAAAAAATGACCTTGAAAAAAATTTTTTTTCTCTGATGCTATATTCACCTCCTTATATACTACAACTTTTGTTTGAAGAGTTTTTTCATATATACATAACTGACAGAGATATAATAGAGTTTATTTTAAACGTTCGTAAGTAATCTTGTAGAGAAAAGATGAACCAAAGTATCCAGGTGTTTAAGATACATTTTAAATTTTATCTGAAATATATAATAGTTGTATTTCTGATAATACTACAGGTTCTTAAATAGTTAATTCGTATATTTTTTAGAATTTTAGTTTTGAATGCCTTCCAAGTATAACTGTTCCGTCGTAAAGAACCATAGTCCTTCAGAAAGTTCGTATATCCTTTGTAAAGAATATCAGCACAGAGATTTGCCTTTCGCACCATTTTATGACACGGTTCAAAACCAGAACGTACTGTTCTCTTCACTGTTTGCTCGCGGATGCGTCGGTTCACGAATTTGTTCGAGTACTTGAACTGAACTGATGGTATCGAGAGGGCGGCTTTTTACCGATTGTCATAAGCAAGAAGATACCCTGATTGGTTTGCTGGATTTCGGATTTTCCAATGAAGACCGTACTTGAAACCGTACTTACCAGGCGCGGATGTTTCTAATGACCGTTTTTTGATGGCCGAGGATAATCGTTAACGGGGACCAAGTTTGCGTTGCAAGTTTACAAGATACATAAAAATAAAATGTTTGAGCCACATCTAGGATGGTAACCAAATAGCTAGTTTGCTTAATTTTCAAAAAGGTCCTTATAGTCGCGAGCTAGTCATAAAATAAAGGTTTGACGGAGGATCAGGGTGCAACGGTTCTTTGCGAATGAATACAATTCTTTACGTTTGAACACGACCGTGTCATAAAATGGTGCGAAAGGCAAATCTCTGTGCTGCTATTCTTTACAAAGGATATACGAACTTTCTGAAGGACTACGGTTCTTTACGACGGAACAGTTATACTTGGAAGGCATTCAAAACTAAAATTCTAAAAAATATACGAATTAACTACTTAAGAACCTGTAGCATTATCAGAAATACAACTATTATATATTTCAGATAAAATTTAAAATGTATCTTAAACACCTGGATACTTTGGTTCATCTTTTCTCTACAAGATTACTTACGAACGTTTAAAATAAACTCTATTATATCTCTGTCAGTTATGTATATATGAAAAAACTCTTCAAACAAAAGTTGTAGTATATAAGGAGGTGAATATAGCATCAGAGAAAAAAAAATTTTTTCAAGGTCATTTTTTCAAGTTTTCAAGGTCACGGATGTTTTTTCTATTAACAACTGATTATGCTATATATGGATTCTTACAGAGAAAAAAAAGACAAATTCAACGATATATTACATCGTATATTTATATCGACATTTAAAAAAAAAAATATTTTCAAATTCGATGAGCTTCGGTTTTCCATGATCCAATCGGCCCCAAATTTTTTCCAGATCATTTTCTCAACAGTTGTCACGATTCTGGGGGGTGCCTTGGAAAAAATTCTTTGGTCGAAAAATAAGGTCCACCCTACTCATCACGCATGACTCATCACACGTTCAACTTTACTCAAAAAGCTGACGTTCAAGGTTATTCAAAAAAGCTGACGCTGCAGTTTTGCACGTGCGACGGGGTATCATATTACATACCGCGAAACCCCCTCCACCTCCCCCTCCCCTACGAACACGAGAAACTGTCCTTGAAAAGAAGTATCATATTACAGATGACTCATCACTCATGACTCATCACACGTTCAACTTTACTCAAAAAGCTGACGCTGCAGTTTTGCACGTGCGAGATACCCCCTCCCCCTCCCCCTCACCCGCAAATATGGTCGGGCAATAAGGTAATCCCCCCACCCCCTTCCCCCGCAAAATTTGGTTGTGTTATAAGCTAAGTTAGTATGGAACAGAACCGACTTTTTCAGCTGCGTAGGTAAGGTAGGAATCTACCTACAATGATAACTGTGAGTTAGAACCCGCCTATATTACCTACTCTGTTCCCATCGTCAGACGTTCGTTTTATTTTGTTACATTTGTCTATCGTTGGTAACAAACAGTTGGTATTCGATATATGCGATATCAAGAATATACCGGGTGGCCATAGCAGCTTACAACTCGGCCGTCCTGACGACAAATCGTCCCGATTTATGGAAATATGTACAATAATTATATCGGGTGGCGCAACATGAACAATATTAACAGTTTACGGTTTACAGTTTACAACTTTGGCGCAACATGAACAATATTAACAGTTTACGGTTTACAGCTTACAACTTCGGCCGTCCTGACGATAAATCGTCCCGATTTACCGAAATCCTGCGCCTTAAAGTCACTCACTAATCACACTCGATAAATCGTCCCGATTTACCGAAATCCTGCGCCTTAAAGTCACTCGCTAATCACACTCGATACAAAGTAGAACAATTCTAAACATAAACATAATGCACATATCTAAATTTACGGTGACGGTCGCCACGGTCGCATGTTGGCAGCTTCCCATGTTCCACGGTATGGCGTTTGCGACAACTGGAAGCCTTCTACATCTTTGATTACATATCGATCATTTCGCAATACACGATCGATCTCGTATGGTCCTTTAAACCGCAGAATTATTTTTGTCGATACTCCTGGAGTACAGCCGTAATTCTTTATTAGTACCTTATCTCCGACCGTATATTTAATCGGAGCCTTATGTCTTTTGTTGAAAGTACGTTTTTGCAATTCCTGATTTTTCCAAATCCGTTCACTAGCTTCTTTACGGAGTCTGTTCAAATCACGAGAAACACTAATCTTTCCACTGACTTCTAACATATCACGTAACCCATCTATGACCTCACCACGTTGTTTTATACCCAACAGTAACATACTCGGACTTTTGTCGGTAGACTTACAAACACTATTATTACACGCAAATTCCACCTCTCGTAATACATTATGCCATACCACACCACGCTCACTCATCAATTTGGCGATCATCGGCAAAATTGTGCGGTTATATCTTTCTACCTGTCCGTTCGCTTGGGAGAAGCGGTTGCTATCATAACATGCCGTATATTATATTCCTGTGTAAACTCGTCGAATTCACGAGACGTAAAACAACTTCCTCGGTCCGAAATGATACGCAGTGGTCGACTATAATGCTCGAAATACGATTTTAAACACTTTATAAGATCGGCGGTATTCGTTGTTTTAGTGGGATACATCTTTATATACTTGGTAAACGCGTCGACTACAACAAATATATAATTGTAACGCGATTTGTGCGATCTCGAAACAGGAGCCAAATGATCAACATGCAGTGTATCAAAAGGTGTATCCCCCTTCGGTATACAGTGCAAAGTACCTTTTAACTTTCCGTAGTTCGGCGAGTATGCAATACATTTCAAACAACCACGAATGTGTTTCTCGATCTTGGATTTCATATCTGGGAACCAATAACTATCCGTAATGTTCCGCAACGTTTTCTCAATTCCGACGTGTCCCATCTCGTTGTGGTACTTATACATAACGCTCGATTCCAAATTGCTCGGTACATAAAACAAAATTTTACCCTGAAGCTTTCGATACACCAAACCGTTCCTCATTTCGTACAATTTACTTTCTGAGGTTTTTAGTTCTGTACGGATTTTCTCGATATTTTTATCATCGTGTTGGCATAACGCTAAATTTCTGTCGAATGAATTGTCTTCTATTACAAAAACCTGACGACTTAACGAGTCTACGTGGAGCACACGAGAGCCGGCCCTATGTTCTAGCACATAATCATAATTTTGCATTTCAAGCACCCATCGTGCAATACGAGGATTGGTCTCTTTTTTATTTAACGTCATACTAAGAGCTTGACAGTCCGTAAGTATTTTAAATTTAATTCCTAGTAAATACGTACGGAAACGACGAAGAGCAGAAACGATTGCTAGCGTTTCTAACTCAAAACTGTGATAATGAGATTCAGTCTCAGTCGTCCGTTTAGAAAAATAAAAAACTGGATGCAATTTCTTATCAGCTTTTCTTTGTAATAGGATAGCGCCGAACCCCGATGCGCTCGCATCACAATGCAACTCGGTCTCATCTCGTGGAGAATAAATACTTAATATCGGCGCGCTTAACAATCGACTTTTAAGCGTCTCGAACACTTGTTTTTCTTTCTCGCCTAAATGAAACTTCGCATCCTTCCTCGTCAGATCGTATAAAGGCTTCGCGAGAATGGAAAAACCCTCAATAAATTTCCGAAAATACGAACACAGGCCCAAAAATCCCTGTACTTCTCGAAGGTTTCGCGGAAGAGGGAATTTCTTTACTGTCTCGAGGCCTTGTTCCGTCGGCCTAATTCCCTCGTTCGTTACCGTGTAACCTAAATAATCTAATTGTATTTGGAGAAACCTGCATTTATCTAAACGTAAATTTAAAAGATTCGCTGTAAGTAATTTAAACACCTTCCCGAGGACTTCAATATGGTGTTCTATTGTCTCCGTCGAGATGAGAAAATCGTCTAAATAAACAGATATTTCGCCCTCATTGATTAATTCTTTAAAGATCTCCGTGACGTAGCGTTGGAATTTAAGAGGCGCGCCTTTTAACCCGAATGGCATCCTCATGTATTCGTATTGCCCGAAAGGCGTTACGAAACATGTAAATTTAACCGATCCTTCGTCCATCTTAACATGGAAAAATCCATCTTTTAAATCCAGCGTTGTGAAATATTTTTTTCCTTCCAGTAGATCTAATTGGTCTTCGATCAATGGCAAAGGAAAGTTCTCCGTTCTTTTCGAGGATACAACGCAATTTATTTTTCTCGTCATACGATAATCTACGAGGTGAAAATGAAAAGGGTTTGTCGCTCTTAATCGTTAATTTCATCGTGTTATCTACGCTTGGTTCCGCTGGTCTCTGTGCATTAATATACGTTTTATTAAACAATTCCCTCACTCGTGTCTTTACTTCAGTCGAAAGGCTCTCGTCGAAACGCATGTCGTCCGCACTAATACCCGGGCTACCCTGATCTACCTCAATGTTCATAATGTCAGCTATATCATCACATTGTACTGTTTCTTCTTTAATCAACGATAATTTGGCAATTTTCATGAAATCTCCTCCTAAAACTAAAGGGTTTTTCATCGTTTCATCCGGTACAATTCTCAACGTAACGTAATATTTTCCTGCGTCGTAAATAATTGTGGCTCGCGCTTTTCCTAATACATTCAAATCGCTACCGTTAATTCCGTGATAACTATCTGAATCGCGATCAGCTGTAAAACACGCTCTCGGAATGCAACCTTCTTTAACAAAACTAATCGGACTCCCCGAATCAATAAGTGCGTTTACTTTTGTACTGAAACTACCGTTCTCGCCACTTATCTGTAATTCTACTACTCGCCGAATGTCATCGTTTTCTTTTCGTCCGCGCGCGATGCACGCACGTGAAACAGGATCCCCTCTCTCTCGCTGGCTTCGTACATTCAGCTGAGAAGTGACCTGGCTCGTTGCAGTTGAAACATCTCCGGACGGTGCTCGCTGATCCTTGTCCCTCCCTGGGCAGTGGCCTTCCTGATCCGAGTACTGAAGTTCGGTGACGTGTGGATAATCTACCAGACCCATCCGACGGTGCGACTTTTACCGACGGCACAACTTTTCCCGACAACGAAACTCCCACTGATAGTTGCGATCTTCCGGACGGTAACTTGACATTCGTGAAAGCCGTCAGTATTTCCTCCACGGACTCATAACACTGGACCTTAGCTTGTATTTGTAATTCCTTATTTGGTATACCATCGACAACGTAACTAAGTAATTCTGTTTCCGAAACAGGGACTCGGTTTGCAAGGATTGTCTTATCGTGCACGTAATCGGCGAAAGATTCTTCCACGGCCCACTTCCTCGCTTCAAGCTCGCGTCTCAAACACAAAGAATCCAGTCGTTGCCCGTACAACCTCTTCAACTCCTTCAAAAGCTCATCGGTGCTTAATTCTACACAGTCTATTCTTGAATGATACCACTTCAACGCGCGACCCGTCAATCTGCTACACACTAGAGCTTTCGCTTGATGGCTGTCCAACTCGTACGTTGACAGAAGTTCTCTCACCTGTTTCTCCCAGCGGTCAAAATCTTTACTATTTCCACCAAATTCACCCACAATTTCTTTTAATTCTTGCCACTTTTTCACTCTCGCCCGTCCAGATGTGCTTGTTTCCGACCTTGACGTCCCCCGTAACAACGCCAATTCTCTCCTAAGTAATTCGTTCTCACGTGCAACGACGTCTCGTTCTCTCCTAAGAACGTCAAACTCGCGGGTGGTTATCTCGTCCAGCAGCTTTCTCGTATCGGGTCGGTTTTGAATCTCGTCGCTCGTCCCCGCTACCGGTTGTTCCGTACACCCATCGTCTGTCATGGCTAAATCTTCCGCTGTGGCACCAGCAGCTAATAAACGTTTTATCAACTCTGTCTTCGTACCGGTTGATTGCAAATTCATGGCTTTCAGCCTCTCTTTCAGTTCCGCTACCTTAAGGGAACAACTCATTTTTAACGACACGATGACCCGTAGCAGCCTGGTGTAGGAGGAGAACCGCAGCAGTATTGCGTTGTCCTCGGCTTCCGTCTCCCCTTTGGTGACTGCATCGACGATGGGATCTTTTGCTTCTGGCAGTAGCTCAAGGTCGGCGGGTTCTGGAGGAGCGAACCCATTGTCGCAGCGCAGAAACTCCGGCCCACTCCACCAGAGGTTCCAGCAGAGAAGCTGCGACGGAGCAAGACCTCGGGAGGCACAGTCCGCAGGATTGTCGACTCCTGCCACGTGGTGCCATTGAGCCTCTGGCACTCTGCGCTGGATGTCCGCCACCCGGTTAGCCACGTAGGTTTTCCACCTGGAGGGGTGCGCCTGGATCCACCCTAAGGCCACCGTAGTGTCGGACCACAAGTGAGTTGGATTGTCGTTGAGCTCCAGTGTCGTGACAGTGCGCTGTGTCAAGCGAGCGAGGAGGTGTGCTGCGCAAAGTTCAAGGCGAGCAAGGGACACTTGTTGTAGTGGTGCCACCTTGATTTTCGCCGTGACTAAGGACACTTTCCATCGTCCTTCCAAGTCACGTGTCCGCAGATAGATGACGGCTCCATACGCACGCTCCGATGCATCGGCGAAGCCATGGAACTCTCTCACTTCGTGTCGGGTGCTGGAGAACAATGGTCGTGGCACCCTCACCTGTTCGATCTGCTTCAGTTCGGCATAGTAATCAGCCCATTCCTTGGCCAACGTTGGATGAAGCGGGTCGTCCCAACCGAGCGTCAATAACCATGTTGACTGAATGATTATTTTGGCTCGGACTATGGTTGGAGTGAGCCACCCGAGCGGGTCAAACAACTGCGCGGCTCCTGATACCACGCCCCGCTTGGTGGAAGGTTGTGACAGCCCACTGACGTTGGAGAAGAGAAAGCTATCTTCTTTCGGTGATCATTGGAGCCTCAGCGTAGAGTGCAGCGAATCCGTCCAGGTTTGCGGTGCTTGATGTGATGGAGGCTGAGTAACTGTGCCTTGCGGTGACTGTGGAGTGACGTCATGCAGGTCAGCTACGTTGGAGGCCCACTTCTGCAGCGGGAAGCCGCCCGCCGTGCACAGCTGGAGAAGTTGGTTCGCTGCGTCTCTCAAGGCTGGAATGGTGTCAGCTCCCGTCAAGATGTCGTCAACGTACGAGTCGTGTCGGAGTGCCTGTGCTCCAATCGGATATCGACTGCCTTCGTCCTCCGCTAACTGGTGCAACGTTCTGATTGCAAGGAAAGGGACGCAAGGCAACCCGTATTTGACAGTGTTCAATTGAAATTCACTCACGTGCTGTGACTCGTTCTTTCTCCACAGGATCCTTTGATGGGTTCGATCCTCCGGATGTACTAGGATTTGCCGATACATCTTGGTTACATCGGCAGTTACCACGAATAGGTGCTTGCGCCACCTCATCAGAACGTCAGCAAGGAGCGGCAGAAGGTTCGGTCCTGGGTGAAGGTTGTCGTTGAGGGATGGCTGATCTGGTTCTGACCACCAATCGTTAAACACCACCCTCAATTTTGTCGTGGTGCTGCTACGCTTGAGAACCCCATGATGTGGTAGGTAGTGCGCTGGCTCATTGGTTGCAGGTTTGCTGACCAGCGACATGTGCTCCAATTCCTCGTACTATTTGACGAAAGAGCAATATAAGGACTTGAATTGTTCGTCCCTTTTGAAGCGCTGTTCCATCCGTCTGAGGGAGTGCCAGGCTGCTGTCCTCGACCCTGAAGTGGCTGGATTTGGCGTACGGAATGGGAGCCTCACCATGTAACGACCTTCAGGAGTGCGAGAATGCGTCGTTGCGAAGTGGTTCTCGCATTCTATCTCCCCGAAGTCCTCCTGTTCCCAGAACTTCCGTACCAACGAGCTTAAGGAGTCGCCAACGATTGCTTGGTGCACTTGAGCGTGCGAGGAATTGCCAGTTGACCCTGCAATTCTTGTTACGATCCAACCAAACAAGGTACGTTGTCCAACGGGTTCATTTGGTTGGCCCTTCCTAACCCCTTCTCTTATTATCGCAGGGTACACGTCTGCTCCCAGCAGCACCTCGATTGGTTTGTTCACTGCTGTGCAAGGATCGGCCAATTGTAGTCCCTGCAGGTGACTCCATGAGCGACGAGGTACCGTATAGCCCCGAGTGTACGCCGTCAGCTTCGGAAGCACGATGGCCGAGACCTTAATTGCGGAGTTGCCATGCCTGCCGCAAATGTCCAAGCTGACCCTCCCTCGAACTCTGGCCAATCGCTGCCCGCCGACCCCGAAAATGTCCACCGACGTGGCTGCTCGGGGTAGTTGAAGTCGCTGCGCCAACCCTTCGCCCACCATAGAGACTTCGGAGCCCTGGTCTATGAGCGCTCTAACCTCCTGCCATATGCCATGGTGATCTGAAACTTGAATTAAGGCAGTGACGAGAAGCACCTTACCCTCCACGTGCTGACAATTCAAGGTGTGGTGGACCGTCTTTACTGTTTTAGGATCGTCTCGGTAGGCATCGTGAAGCAGCGAGTGATGCCTCTCTCCGCAGGACGAGCAGCCCTTCGTGGAGGGGCAGGTTGCAGCGGAGTGTTTCCGCAGGCAGTTGCTGCAGTGCCGGGGCTTCTCTGCATACCCTCGACGTTCCGCCGGTGGAAGTGCTTTGTAATCTGGGCACTGCATCAGGTAATGTTCTCTGTTGCACATTGCACAGATTTGGTTTCTGCGCTTGTTGAACATGATTCGCCCTGAATGCTTGGTTGCTTTCTTTAGCCTTCTTGTGACCTTGGCTCGGCCGTGCTTCGAAGTTCCTGCTGTGATAGCGACTGGATCCTTGTGACGGCATCGTAGGATTGGACTCGAGAGATGCCTCCAGTTGATGACGTCGTTTGGTGAAGAAGTCCTTCAGCTCGACGAAAGTGGGTGGTTCGCTGATGCCTGCTAGTGCTTCTTCCCATTTATTCTTTGTTCCCTGATCGAATAAACGGACTACTGAATAGACGAACCAATCTTCCGTTTTGTCGATAGGTCGCCCCAGTCCTTCCAGCCTGTTCACGACCGTAGCCACTTCCTTCTGCACGTGGATGATCTCCCTAGCTGAAATCTCCCTCATTTCTCCCTAGTTGAACTTTCTCTCGTACTGCTCCTCGAGAATACTCTAGGCTCGCTCGTAATTTTCGCCGGTGGTCGAAAGATTTTTCACGAGGTCAGCTGCTTCACCACTGAGACTGGTCTTCAGGTATTGTAACCGGACTACGTCGGACAGGTTTTTGTTGCGCTCCACCACCGATTTGAACAGATCCTTGAAGGCAGGCCATTCTACGTATGCCCCGTCAAACTCGGGTAATTGCAGTCTAGGAACTGGTGCCGTCCCTTGGCTGTGTTCCTCCTTGGACGATCCTGAACTTCCAGAGCCCTTGTCGCCGCCACAATACTTTAGCGCCAGGTCATGAAGAGCACTCCTCTGTTGTACGTACGACTCTTCAACAAGGTCAGCCAGTCGTTTAGTAACGTAATCAGAGGTTTTGAACTCGTCGCTTCGTTTGTACATGATCACTCGGTGATTCTCCGAGAAGTCTGACCAGTACTTTTCCAGCAGGTTAATTATGGTCTGGACAGTTCCTGCAGTTATCTTAGACTGAGCCATCGACTTCTTTAAATTTGAGCAGCCCTTCTGGTGTGAGATCCATTTGAATGCGAGGTAGAATCACTGAACGAATCTCACTTGAACAGGAGGCTGTTTCACCACTGGTTTTCACTGGTTTTTATTGTAAATCCGGCTCGAAGGACCAGAAATGTAAAGGCGTGAATGACCAAAACGGAAAATTCTTATGGGATGATTGAGAAAAGTTACTGAAAGGAATTGTGGAATAATTGAGTGAGAGACTGTAACGGATGAATTTGAATGGAGAGTGAAAGAGAACTGAAAATGAGTGAATATGTGGATTTACAATAAATTAGAATGTATTTTGTCACTATTGTTAAGAAACTTAATCACTAAATGAACGATGTACAGAATTGTATAATGAGCACGTGAAAATAAAGATAGTAAGAATTCGATGGAAATTTGACAGAGATCAGCTGCTCGAGAGTTAGACAGAGAGTCACGAAAGGCGGTTGTCTCTGTTCCTTTTATTATCTCGATCCTTCTGGAAGTTTGTCACGCGTCGGTGATTCCGGTTTAGCGTTCGAGAACCTTCCAGAAGGATCGCGAATGGAATCGGCCAATCATGAGTGCGGGATCGCGCCCGCGCGAGTCTCGATGACAGGCGGTTATTAATGGCTGTTTGGCGGTACAGCAACAGAGCCACGCGGTGATCTTTTGGGCAGTATGGCGCCCGAGCGCGCCAATCTCGAACACTAAATGAAGAGCGACCCTTTCTAAATCTAGCTTGAGTTGGAGAAATGAGACCTTCAGTCTCACACCACCAGATTAATGTGTTGTTAATTAGCCTTTCCATGATTTTACACATGCAAGACGTGAGAGAGATTGGTCTGAAGTTTTGGTTATCAGGTTTTTTGATGAAGAGGACCTGAGTTTTGTTTCAATCTTCTAGTAGGGTGTGTTTGGTGAAAATTTTGTTATAAATGTCTAGATTTAAAATCTAAGGAGGAGTCTGGATTTAATTGAAAGGTTTTTGATCATCTTGTAGTGTATTCCATCGAGTCCGGATGAAGAATTGGAATTGGATCCCTCTATTGCTGCGTTGAATTCGATGAGGTCGAATTGAGAATCCAGAAATATGTTAGGAGTAATCTTTATCTTTATGGCACGATTAGTCGGAACCCATGCCGGGGAGTTTTTGTCTGTGGCTGTCTTAAGATTTTCCTTAAATTGTTTGCTGTTTATATTTTCTTTTTTCCTGGTTGATGTCCACTTGTTTTTGAGAATTTTGATGTGGTTCCAGATGTACGTGTGTGAACCCTTGTGGGATAGATTTGCTGCGAAGTTCCGAAAGTTTTCTCTGTTTTTCCTCTTTTGTTTTTTCTTCGTAGGTATGTATGTATAGCTTTTAATTCGATCCCCTTGGGGTTACAAATTTTTCTTACATCACCCTTCGCCTTGCCGCACTTACAAACAAACTTACTCACTAAATCCTTACAACTACCTTACATCTAACCTTAACCTAATCACCGCACGAGAGACAATAAAAAATTTTTTCATTTTTTTTTTAATTCTTAAAAAACATCAACATATACCCTACTATTTACAAAACATAAAAAATAAAATAAAAAATCTCTGCTCCCCCAGAGCCTCGTCCCCTCATCCCTAAATAATACCACCTCCCCTAACCTTGGACTCTCTTTTCCGGTCGTTCATCATTCACCACATTCATACCCATACATACTTTTCTTCCCATTCTCCACTCATCCATTCTTCCCCTCCTCCTTCATCTTCTAACACTTCCCACATCCTCTCCTGCCATCCTTTACCTTCATCCACCCTCATACACACTTCCCACACATGCTCTCACGTTTCGTTTTCCCATCCACACACTCTACATTTTCTCCTGTCTTCATTCACCCAATATCTCTCTCCCACCATTTCATTCCCTAATCTAAATCGTGCCACCCTCTACCATCTACTCTCCCCCCACCCTTTCTTTAAATAACCCGGCAAACCCTCCCCCTTTACCCTCCCATACCATTTGTTCGACCTAGATATTCCTAATCTCTCCCATCAATCCTTTCTTTGCCTTTCGCTCTCTCTTTTTACTATCTCCCCACTTACTGAATCTTTCCTCCACTCTATCAATTCATTCCAATTCTCCAAAGACCACCCTTGACCCAATAAAAACTCCTCTCTCTCCCTTTCACACCCATCCCTTATCCCTCCCCTCCTATCCCTCCTGCTTATCTCTTCCCAACAAGCCCGCGCTAACTCCCCCCCTTTACCCTCCCCTAACTTCTTTTCATAGCCCCATGCCCTTAACCCTGCCTTCCCCCTCAACAAATCCCTTTGCAACTCTTCCCTAACCATATATCCTGGCGTAAACCGACCTACCCCTAGTATCCATTTCAAGTATCTATCCTGAAGACTCTCTATTCCTTCCCTCTCTTTACAACCCCAAATTTCCACTCCGCAGCTTACCACCGACCATGTCAACTTATCGAATAACAACAGCCTCCTCTCCCAATCTTTTCCAAACCTCCGCTTCCCTATCCCCCAAACCTGTCCCATAATCGCCGCCCCCTTCCTTAATCTCTCCTCCACGTGAGCCTTCTGCCCTCCATTCCTCGTAATAGTGTAACCTAAATATTTGTACTCCCCTACTTCCTCTAATACCTTCCCCTTCCACCTCCATGATGCCTTCTTCCATTTCCCCCCTCTCTTCCTACACCTCATCACCTTAGATCTGTCCGTGTTAAGCTGCAGCTTTTTCCCCTCTAAATTCCTTTCTAAGGCCCTGTTTAAGAATGGCGCGCCGGGCGGCCATGCCCGCATCGTGTCACTTCGTGCCAACTCGCGTCGCGCTGATCACGCCGAATGATCAACCTACCAGCGGCGCCGCGGAAATTGCGTAGCCTAATATCGATCGTCGATTGGTCAAGGCCCAATCGAGATCTCTCTGGAATATTCGCGAACGCTCGCGAATGCTTCACCGGAAGCGTGAAACTACGCGAATATTCCAGAACAATCCAACGTTATAAAAGAGAGAGAGAGAGACCGCTCTCTGTCTGTCTCTTATCAGGTGTCACGTGTTAAACAGCTGTAAACCTTCTCGACTTTTTCATTTATTTTCGTTTCAACTTCATCATACATCTTGTTATACATTTTATGTCTAAGTTTTCTGACTATTGTATTTTAAGGTGCAAATACAGTTATTTATTGTGAATCTGGTTTTCACCCTTTCTTCACTTCGTCCTTACCATTTAAATTTACCGTTACTTCCTCTCCCTCATTCACACTCCTTTCTTTCAAACATACAGTCCACTCATTCCAGCAATTCATCACTTGCATTCCTGTTGACTCAATTCAGTCGCTACCCTACAGGCCCCTATCATTCCCCTCATCCCATCTTCCTCCTCCGCTAACACGGCTACGTCATCCGCATATGCTAGTGTATATATCTTTCTTTCACCCACTTTGATCCCTCTCCAACCACCCCTCTCGAGTTCCTCATTCTTATCCGCAAGCAACAACGTAAACAGCAAGGGGCTTAATGGGCAACCCTGCCTTACCCCTCTTTCAGTCCAGAAGCATTCCCTTTCTTCTTCTCCCACTCTTATTTTACTTTTTGTTTCTCTTAGCACCTCCTCACACCTCTCCACCAACCCTTCCCTCACTCCCCTTTTCCTCAACGCTTCTAACAATACTTCCCTGTCCACCGAATCAAACGCTGCCTTCAAATCTATAAACATAATTACCAACCTCCTTTCTTTCCTCCTCACCTGCCTGTTTATTAAGTAATTTAATACATAAATGTTGTCTATACACCCTAGGCCTTTTCTAAATCCTGTTTGGCTTGCCGGCAACAGCCCCTTTATCTCCACCTCCTCTCTTACCCACACCGCTAAAACGGCCGCATATATCTTGTACGCTGTCTGCGTCAGCGTCACCCCTCTATAACTCCCCACCCTTCTACTATACCCTTTTTTAACTTCCCGATTTATAGGGAAGTTACTGTAATTACCCCGAAAATCGAAAATCGATTTTTTAGCAGATCTCCACGTTTCATGGTTATTGGAGTCGTTTGAGACTATTTTTATCAAAATGTCGGTGTGTGTGTGTGTGTATGTGTGTGTGTGTGTGTGTGCGTATGTCCGTTTCTATGGTATCAAATTTTTCGTTAACGTTTTCTGAAAAAGTAACAACGCGATCAGAATAATGAATGATGCAATCGATGTGCCCCGCTGTAACTTAGAGCTGATTAGATTTTGGTCCATTTTGGTCAAGTAGTTTTTTAGTTTTTTTCGAAAGGAGTTGATTCAACATTGCAATTTATACAAGAGGCGTATCCTCCGAAGAAGCAAACGTAACTATATATACAGGGTGTCCCAAAACTACCCTAGGAGCCGAAAATAGGAGGTTCCTTGGGTCATTTGAAGCGACATTTTCCTTTGCAAAAATGTTATCCGCGGCTTTGTTTAGGAGTTATTAACGAAAAATACGGACCAATCAGAACGCGACCTAGACGCGAGTTGGCACAGTCGGCCAATGGACAGTTGGCGCGCCGAGCCGATTTTACCAACTCGCGTCTAGGTCGCGCTCTGATTGGTCCGTGTTTTTCGTTAATAACTCCTAAACAAAACCGCGGATAACATTTTTGTTAAGGAAAATGTCGCTTCAAATGACCCAAGGAACCTCCTATTTTCGGCTCCTAGGGTAGTTTTGGGACACCCTGTATATATATATATATATATTTAGACATATTTAAAAAAAAAAAATTTTTTTAAATCTAAAAAAAATTTTTTTTTTTTTAAATTTAAAAAAAATTTTTTTTCAATTATGCAACTACTGCTAATGTAACCGCTTACAATAATCGAAAAATATCCCGGATGCGCGCACATGAAAGTAGAAAGTAGAAAATAATGATACTAATATACTGCAACTAACGATTCGGGAAGTTCTTTGTGTGGCTCGTGGAGAGTCACACACCAAATAACATCCGTACCACTAACCCTCTCGCGAGCTCGTAAAGCGAGCTACAACACCGCCACCTGCGAAGCTCGCGAAGCGAGCGAGCAACAACCCCCCTCTAGTTCTCGATTGAAATCACTACCCCCTCCGACCAGTCCTCTGGCCATCCTCCCCCCTCCACACCCTTTTTTTTTTTTAAGTGCGGAAATGCGTCACGCATACCCTGGCCCCCTAGGGGGCCAGGGTTATGTGGGGCTGTCCAGAGGACGCTCCGGCCAGCCTCTACCCACTAAAACCGCACTCCCACCTAAGCTAATGTAAGCGGGAGGCCAGGATCTCTACCGAACTCAACTGGTCACCCCCTTAGCTGACATGCATCCCAGGGGGAGTTGTTAGCTCCCCCACCCTACTCTATAAAACCCCGGGCGGAGAGACCCGCCCGGTGTCCCCATCCCTGGAGCCTTCGAATTGGGCTTCCCGAACCCCAGTTCGGTCAGCCTACAGCTCCCGGAGCCTTCGTGCGCTGCTCGGAGCAGCATCAATGGGTGAACTCCCTAACGGGGCCACCCACCGCCGCCGCCTGGCCAGGGCAAGAAGGCGCCGACGCCGGCAAGGGAGGATCGTCGGAAGCGCCTACGTACGCCCCGACCGTCCCCACCCCACCCCCCCACGCGCCACCTCCCCGGAGCCCGCCTCCGGGAAGTGCCCGACACCCCCTCCGCCGGGTACCGTATAAAGGTTCCTTTGGGGGTGGCGGTCCACCTCGGGGGGAGTTTAACCCCTCCCCCCTGGGAGCCAGGGTCAGCTAACTCCCCTGGCCCCCACGTCCACCGCCCTCCGGGATTGGGGCACTATTCTGCGACGCGGAGGTCGGCCCCGCCGCCTCCGAGTCGCCATCGGGACAAACCCCCCTGCCCCTCCCCTACGGGAGGGCGAAATTTGACGCTGGGAGGGGACCACTCCCAGCGCCCTCCCCCCATTCGCCGCCCCCCTCACCTGGGGCTGAGAGCCGCCACGAGGGGACGTCCCCCGCGTCTCTCTCACGCCTCTCGCCCTTGCCACCCCTCTCCTCCCTGGATTGGGGAGCGGGGCTCCACGACGCCGGGGACGTCCCTGCGTCATTCTCCTCCTCGCTGAGCCCGGATCTCTCTCCCGGGCTCGCTCGGCGGCCTCCTTCTCTGACATCACTGTCTCGCAGTGTCAAGTGATCGAACAAGATCGGGAACGAGAGGTCCCACCCTTCCACTGCGTTCTGCAGGACACGACGCGGCTCTGCCCACGCCGGGCACTCCTCCAGAGTATGCCGCGCCATGTCCACCTCCTCGCCGCAGTGGTGGCACTGCGCTGCCGGCTCCCGCCCGAATCTATACAGTGTCACGTCGCTCGGCAAGCGGGAGCCGCCAGAAGGGCGAAACCCGTTGCGACACCGGGTATTTACAAGCGAAAGGCCGGGCCACGATCGGCCGCACGACACGTGGTCCACCCGGGACAAAAAGCAGCCGCAACCTCGCGATTTTTCAGCAATGGACGCGAATTATGGGGCGCCAGACACCACGGGGTGTCGTCGGAAAATACGAACGAACTGAACAATCTTTTTTGCCAAGTCCCGAGCTTGCGACGGCCGCGATAGATATTCTAAGGGCACAGGATAGACACGGGAAGGACGTTAGGCATTTCCTGCGGCGGGAAGGTCTCGCGAAAGAAAGCGTAACTAGGTTCGGCAACAATTCGTTTATTCAACGACGATGTCATTACATGAGCGCCGAGACGACTCGGCAGCTCGTAAAGATGAATGCCGGCGCGTCGAATTCGGCAGCACGAGATGAACGCGCGCTCGTACCCTACGCGAGGAATTTACGACCGAATTCCGATGTAATACGCGATCGTTGGAAAGCTTCGTTCGTTACGACAGTTCGCGGAACACGGATCGAACACGTGGTTGCGTCCCACCGTGGAACGGCATCGAGGTTGGCTAGAGTTGACGACGAAACGCTAAGCTTCGCTCGAGCTATTTTCTCGACACGAATTCAGACAAAACTAATTGGGCTCCGAGCCCCGCAAACGAGTCGGGTTTCGCACGTGCTAAATTATGACGCTTTTACCGAAATCCTCGACTACGAGTCGTCAACTCTTGCGACGCGAACGCGGACCCGCCAAAACGCTACCCGAGCCACACGCGCAAAACCGATACAATTCAAATTAGTTCGAGAGTCTGAATGGCGCTTACCAAGGGTAATCCTGCGGCAGCAGCGGTTGTTCGGCTGCTAGCGTTGGATCTCTCTCTTTACGGCAGCGGTCGCAAAATTACAATTATACGCAGTATTTCAATGTCTACTTGGCTCTAACGGTGACGAAGCAATGGCTTCCCATGCGGTGGCTCGGTAACGCGGAAGCGAGGCGTCCCCCACTTTCCTAATTCTTTCCCTCGCGTAACGCTTCGACCAATCGCGAGTTAATTTTCGCTACGCGAAAATTCGCTACGCTACGCGACGAGCCCTGACCTCCGGAGATTCGCGAGTTCGGTTACAGCGGCGCTCGGTGGTTGGCCGCTTCTCGTTAGCCCGATCGGCTTCGGCCAATCCGGTGGCTGGCCAGGCTTCTTCCCGGACGAGGCGACGACAGGATCAGGTTGCTTTCTTCTGGGCACCGTTGTCTTCTGTCGGAGCCTCCAGGATGTTTCTCCTGGGCCGTGCTGACCTTTCGATGTTTCCTTTCCTTTATGTCCGGAGCCAGTCTTCCCAGCGCCTCTTCTTGAGGAATCTTCAATTGTCCAGAGGGAAAGAAGTTCGGGTCCCCCTGGGACCCGACTACGGTCCTGCAAGATCGCGTCGCGCAAATTGGCGCGACGCTCAAAAATATGAGTTTCTCGTCCCATGGGTCTCGCGCGTGGCCAGGGAGAGCGCTCACACCGATCTCGATCGTGTCTCGCTGTCAGAGAATGATCCGGTCTTCCGTTTCCCGGTTCGGAGGGACGCTGGTCAAATGCCACGTCACAACAGGTACTCACCGAAGCAACCGTGTCCGGTGAGCACCTGCTTCAGGGGGTAGGTCAACCCTACCCGACACTCGCACCATCTATCCATGATAGGCAAGAGGGCCCGGACCACCGAAAGACTCGAAGAGGTTAGCATCTGCCTCCATCGAGCGAACGTGTCTAACCGGGCCTGGCGTCTCAACACCTCGATCTCTTCCTCCTCAGCGTCCGTGAGTTCGACCCCCGGGGGGCGACGGAATCTGCGGGCGATACTATAAGTTGTCGCCCGCTCCGCCGCATCCAAACTGAGGGGCGGAAGCACGGACAGGAGGCCCGCCACCTTGCCCGAGATGGTGCGGTAACCCCGTATGATCCGCAGGGCCAGCCGGCGACGTACTCTCTCCAAGAGCACGTTGGCACGCCGGCCGGCCTCGATCGCGTGGGACCACACGGGGGCCCCATATAGGGCAATAGACCGCACCACCCCCGCATAGAGGCGGCGGACACTATCCTGAGGACCCCCGATGTTGGGCAGCAGCCGCGCCAAGGCAGCCGCTCTCCTGTCTAGACGGGGGCCCAAGAGACCGAAGTGCTCCTCAAAACGCCATCGGCCGTCGAGGATCAAGTCCAGGTACTTCATCGTGGGCTTGACCTCGACGAGCAGCCAAATCGCCTCGGTTTTCTCGGCAGTCACTACCAGCCCCATATCCCGGATCCAGCCAACAACGCTGTCCAGGGCGGACTCCACGAGGCGACCCGTGTCTCCCCACTCCCTCCCCACGGCGTACACCAGGGTGTCATCCGCATAGCAGATGACACCCGCGCCGGGGGGGAGGGGAACCCGCAGAACTGCGTCATAACCGAGATTCCACAGGAACGGCCCGAGGACCGAACCCTGCGGAACCCCGCGACGCATTTCCCTCCATAGAGAGGGACCCGGAAATACTCAAGGGCCCTCTCTATCTCCTTCCAGGGCAGGGTGTTGAATGCATTGGATATGTCCAATGACACGGCGATCGACACCCCGCCCTGGGCGACAGCCCCTTCACGGAGAAGGCGCAGAGGCTCTAAAGCGTCTATAGTAGAGCGCCCCCTCCGGAAGCCGAACTGGCTGTCGCTCAGATCGGGACCACCCCGCGACAGGTGCTCTCGGAGGCGGGCAGCCAATATTCTTTCGAACAGCTTGCCCGCCTCATCGAGTAAACATACCGGCCGGTATGCAGAGGGAGAGTCTGCAGGTTTCCCACTCTTACGGAGGAGAACCAGGTTCGCTTCCTTCCACCTCTTGGGAAAGGTTCCCCGGCTCAGGCATTCGTTTAGAATGTTCCTGTAAGCCGGGGCGAGGACCTCCATCGCCAAGGCCATTATGCCGCCGGGAACGCCATCCGGACCTGGGACTTTCTTCCCCTTGTCTCGGCGCTCCCGGAGAGCCACCTCGAGCTCCCACCCGGCGACCCGGAGGTCTTCCGACCAATCGTTGGCCGGGCCAGGGACGCGAACCGCCCCCTCCTCCCCTCCATCGTCGAGGGGGAATAGGGTGCCGACAACGCGTCCCAAGAGCTCCGGATCCATATTCTCCGTGATAGGGGGCGCCCAGGAACGGAGTTTCCCCAACATCATCTTGTACGGGCGTCCCCACGGATCATCACGGAGTCCGAGTAGAAGCTCGCTCCAAGCCATAGCTTTGGCCTCGGCAATGGCCTTTTTGAGGACCACGGCGGACGATCTGTACTCCCCGTAGAGACCGTCCAGCGACCTCGACAGCTCCGGGTCGCCGTCACCTCTAAATAGACGGCGCCGAGCGCGGACGTACCGGCGGCGGGCGCGGCCAGCCAAGCTACGTAGCTCAGCCAGCCTAGCCGACCACCAGTACGTGGATCTTCTCGGGGGACAGGCCCGGATCCGGGGCATCGCGACGTCGCAAATCATTTGCAACGTCTCCCGGAACCAGACCGCCCCCTCCTTAGGCCCGCGCTCCCCGGCCACAGGCCAGGCGGAGCCGATAATCACGGTTCTCAAGAGGTCCTCGTCGAGTCGCTTCGACGCCCACCTTGGCGTCGAAGGGGCACCACTTCGCCGGAGGAGGGGCGTGTCCACAGGCGGGTCAGAGACTACTGCTACACACATCAAAATGTAGCAGTGTTGCGAGAGAGTCTCACCCTGCCAGACCCGCCAGTTGGACACACGGCGCGAGGGCAGGGCGGTCGCGAACCCTACGTCCACGATCGACCACCCATTTGACCTCACGCACGTCGGTACCGAGTCCCGGTTCAGCAACCGGAGCTCCAGCCCATCCGCTCACTCCTCCAACGCAACGTCACGGGGGTCGGTCCTGGAGTCACCCCAAGTAGTGGACCTTGAGTTAAGGTCCCCCAGGACCAACACCGGACCGGCTAAATACGGGGACACCATGACCCTCGGCCGGTCCAAATACCCCTCGAACTCCTCGAAGCATCGATTCGGCGAAAAGTAGCACCCCACGACTCGAAACCTTCCCCATTTCACCATTACCATCCCCCTACCCTGTTCGACCCCAGAGTAGGGGGGCAACCTCACCTCACGGCGAACCCAAATCGCCACGGAGCCCTCCAGGTCCCCGAACCATTGTGGATGGTCAGACGTTGAAGGGCTCGGCGGCAACCGCCAGACCAACCTCCATGCTCGCCAGGCTTTGGACAAACAAGTTCTGAGCCTGGAGGCAATGATTGAGGTTGGCCTGCAGCACCGGCAAGGAACACCCACGGGCTGTGTGAGCCATTACTGGCATTCCGTGGGTGTTCCTACCTGAGACGCCTCAGGGGCGGGAGCGGGGGCGCTACTGTCCCCCTCCCCACCCTGACTAGTCTCAACTTCCATCTCTACACTGGGGGGAGTGGAAGGGAGGACTTGTCCGGCCCCTCCAGCTCCTCCAGTGTCTCGGAGGGTGGAACCACACCACCTCCCCCCTTCGACCCCTTCTTCTTCCTCGAAGGCGGGGAGCACGCCTTGCTCCCCGCCTTGTGGCTCGCGGGTTTCGCCGCCGCCGCGCACACCACACAGGGGGGGGGGCGGCCGTGCACCCCGCTGCCCTGTAGGATGGGATGGGCTCCCGCACCGGTAGCACATCCCGCTTCGGTCCACCGTCGCAGTGCACCGCTGCCTGACGTGCCCAAGGGCGAGGCAGCGGAAGCACTGCATTGGCCGGGTGGCCAGGACAACCACACGGGCTTGGGTCCATCCCACCTTGAGCGTCCCGGCCTTCTCCAGGACCAAGGCCGCGGCGGCCGGGCATTGCACCCATACCGTCCTGAGTCCGCCTGGTGGGATTTTAACGTCGCCAACCTTGACGGACTCGGGGGTGCAGCCCTCGACCCTAGCCACCGCCGCAGCGACCTCCACGGGGGTCACCGACAGGTCCAGGCCTGTCAAGCGGAACTCCGCTTTCTTAACAGGCCTAGAGACCTGTAAAGGAAGCGGTCTGGATGACCAACGAAATGCAAATTGGAATTGCGTGGGTGAATGAGATAAGTGTGTGGACTGTATGATTGTGTGAAAATGTGGTATGGATGTAACGGTGATTTTGAATGGGTTGAGAGTTGGATAGAAAAGGGTGATAAATCCGGGTATCCAATAAATAACTTGTAACGTTGCTCGGTTGGGAGAAGGCCAACTCAGCCGATTGCGCAGGGTTCTTCGAGCCACGAATGAACACGACCGGGTAGAATATGAAAGCGTATACTTTATTCTTTATACCTCACTATGTACATTTGTTCGAACGGACGGACCCTGGTGCTGACCAAGGAACGCGGGTTAACGGTTACTTATATCCTAAGAACGGCTTATTGTTTAAACGCGGTATCGGTCGGAGTCTAACTACAAACTCGCGGTCGGTGGAAACGGTTTCGGCTTATTTTTACTAACGCATTTACGGCTTATGGACTACGTCTGTTTCGCTACGGCGGCGGTCTACATTTAATATCAATCGCGGTCGGTATAAACGGTTTCGGCTTATTCTTACTAACGCATGTACGGCTTATTGACTACGTCTGTCTCGCTACGGCGGCGGTCTACATTTAATATCAAATGCGGTCGGTGCGGGTAATCGCAGGTGAATAGGACTGGTCGGTACTCGTGGTGTGTGCCACTGAGCGGAGGACGTTCGGTACCGTTTGATACTCGAACGGAGAGAGTCCCGGTACCGTTTGATACTCGAGGAAGGATGTCCCGTGGCGTTTGCTACTGGGACAAGCGGTTCCTTTCGGAGCTCGCGGAAGGTCTCCCGGTACCGTTTGATACTCGGGCCTTGGACTAGTGAAGAGCGGTAAGGTATCGGAGAAATCTTCGCTGGTTGCTTGCTCAGGTGTGGGTTGACCACCACTGATCATGCTTCGGCTCGGAACGATTTGTCGTCTTCGGTGCGCCGTATTTATTTTGCCCCAATTAACTTTTACCCGCGAGAAAGCGCGATATCGCGGTGGCCACCTCGCGGCGGTCGCGGGAGGTGGCGCGTCGCGGTTTCGCGTCGCGGTTACATGTCTTAAGGGGACGTGTCTCGCGTCTAATATACTCATTACAAACTATATTTGTAATTAAAGAATACAAATTGTCGAACAATAGATCGTAAGAAGAATACTGTAAATGTTTGAACGTGAACGGTCTTGGTCGACCGGAGAAGATATTGGAGAGAGTGAGGGATGCGAGACAGGATCGCGTAGTGATGGAATGAGAGACAGAATGCAAGATTGGAAGGAATGGAGAAGTGTGTGGTAACGAATGGATTTGAATGGAGGCGAGGTGGACTGTATAAATGATGGTGTAAGCATGAATATATGGATCTATGTATAAATAACTGTATTTGCACTTAAGCTAGTTTGTCAAATAACACTACACTGCGTAACAGAATGATTGTACAGAAGGTTGAAATAAAGATGACTTTGAAAGGCTGTAACGAATCGCTTTGTGTGACGTTGGTCAGCTGATATGTCGCTGTAAACTTGAAACGACGGTTGTCAAACTCTTTTATTGGCTCGATCCTCCTGGAAGTTCATCACGCACCGGTGGTTCCGGTTGAGCGTTCTCGAACCTTCCAGAAGGATCGAGAGTGTGATTAGACCAATCACGCAGCCGATCTATTGCCCGCGTAAGCCTCGATGGCACACGATACGCTCGCGGTTTCGGCGGGATCGCGCTAGTCTTGGTGGGATCGTGCGGTGCCGGTGTGACAATATGGCGCTCGGGCGCGCCAGTCTTGAACAGTAAATGAATATTAAATAAATGAGATCTTGAAAATATGATTGTGGGACGTGACTCGAACAGCTGACTGGTTGCGTAATACGATTAGCGAAAACCGTTGGCTTTCTCTCTCTTTTATTTGGGTCGATCCTTCTGAAATATTCGTCTGACGTCATGCTTCCGGTGGAGTATTCGCGAGCATTCCAGAAAGATCGAGATTGGGCCTTGACCAATGGAGGGTCGATAACGTGCCCACGCAATTTCCGCGGCGCCGCTGATTGGTCGATCACTCGGGTGATCGTGTCGATCGCTTGGCGGGATCGCGGTGGAGTCTAGCGGGAAGATGCAGCGTCGCGAAGCAGACATGGCGGCTGGACGCGCCAGTATCAAACAAGACCTTTACCCCCAACCCCGCAAGGGCCACTCCTAGCTTGGCGGCCAGGGCATCCGCTCTGTCGCCGCCATCGGCACCGGGGATCTCCATGATGAGGCCCCCGGTGACGGCCCTTTTCCACCGCAGCGACTCGATCCCGAGTGTCCCGAGATAGATGTCGCTACGGGCCTTTCTTATGGCCTGCTCATAAGAGGTGCCGCACCCCTCCGAGACGGTCACAGTGACCGTTGCGGAACGGGCGGGCGCAGCAACCCGAGGAGGCGCCTTGGCGTCCCCTTTGCCTTTCGGCTTGGTAATCGACGGGAGGGGACGGGCAGTCTTGGCCTTGACCTGTCGTCTGGCCTTTCTGCCCACCACCCGGGACCATGTTCCCTCTAATGGAGGGGACGCGGCACCAGGATGGTGAGGAGCCGCCGTCACCGGCATCACGGGGGCGGGGGGAGCAGGCGGGGCTCCTACAGCGTCTCCCTGCTGACCCCTTTTCCCCTTCTTCTTCTTGTTTTTCTTCTTCTTGGCGGGGGGGTTCACCCCACCAAGAGTGACTGCCGGGAGAGGCAGCACCTCCGACATAAGCGGCCGGGGGGAGGGGGCCTCCGCCGGCGAAGCGACCGGGTCGCGGACCTTCAGTTTCCTGACCGAAGGGGTCCCGGCCGGCCGCGCCATCTCGGCGCAGGTCGCAGGCGGGGTGTCGCGGGACCCACGGGCCGGTTGGAGCTTCTCTCGAAAAGCCAATAGCTTAGCGTCGATGAGGGCCCCGAGCTGAGCCAGTGGACCGCATTCCCCGAAGGCGACGTGCTGGGGCGAGGGGGAGGCCGTCGTCATCACCCGTGTCGCTGCAGGCGCAGGGGGCATATCACCGCCCCGTAATCCAGGGAGGAACACGGGGGCGGTGCCGAGAGGTAGGAGTGCGGCGGCAGGGTGGTCCTCTCCCCGTCGTTCTTCTGTGCCACAGGTGAGTGGGGCGGCGTCTGGACGGAGGGCGCGAGGAGTGATCCCCTCCTCGCGTCAACTTGTGCCTACCCGTAGCGGGGGGGGGGCTGTGGGTTTGTCCCCGGTATTGGCGGTGCGTATCCTATCTGAACACTCTTTCCCTCCCTCCTTTCTTTCTCCGCTTCCCTTTCAATCATCCATCTTGCCCTCCTCTCCTCCTCTGTTAGGTCATCATCTACCCTTTCTATTTGTCCCCTAAGCTTTTTCTTCCGCTCCATTACCCTACTTTTAATTTCCCTACCTGCCAACTTCACCAGGACCATTCCCCTTCCATCTTTACCTACTTTCCCTATCTTCCTAAATTCGTCAATTCCCTCTTCTTTCAACTCCATCTTTTCCCACAGTGTTCTAACCTCTTCTTTTATATCATTACCTCCACCTTTATCCTCCTTATTATTATGTTATTCTTCTTCTCCTCTCTATCCCTCTTGTCTTGTTTAAATTCTAATATCCTTATTCTTCTTCTACTGTCACCCACAGACAGATCTCCCCTTAACTCATTCTCCCCCCTCAAATTCCCCCATTTCCTGTATTCTCTTATCTGTTTTTTCCCTACTACCCCCTTCCCCCTCACCCCTCATCAACTCCTCTATTTTTCCCTCTACATTTACTACCCTTCCCCCTAAACTTTCTAACCAATTCCTCATCCTTTGTCTATTTAACTCCTCCTCCCTCCTCTCTTCCCTCCACTTTTCCCTTTCCCTCCTCCATTCATCTAATATTAATTTCCCTTCCTTCCTTTCCTCTTTCACCTCTTCCCTCATTCTGTTCACCTCCCCCAATAACCCTCTAAACATTTCTTCCATTTCCTTACCTTCCCCTCCCTCACCCCTTTTCTCTTTTTGTGGTGACCTTATTGTAGTATCACTTTTTTTAAACACTATATTTACATCCTCCTCCCCTCCCATTACGTCCCCTATTCCCCTTTTTCTCCCCACGCTGTCCACGCTTTCCGAGCTGAACCACCGCTCTAAATTACCATCCTTCATAATCACCCCATTCTTCCCTTCCCTTCCTTCCCATCTTCCCTCTCCATCCCCTTAATTACCTCTCTTCTGTCCCCCATTTTCCCTACACTCCTATCTTTTTCTCTTCTATTCCTTTTCAAAATGTCCCACTTCTCAGACTGACTGTCTCCTAATCTACTTTTCTCCCTCCAGAATGCGCCACCTTCCTCCTGTTCTCTTATCCCGCGCCCACCTGTCTACTGATCCACGAACCTAACCTACACTACCCACTCACCTATCCCTTTCCTACTGCTCTTTCTCTCACTCCCTCACCCTTAGCCCTTTCTCTCCCTCCTATCCCTAAACCCCACTAAGCCCTCTCAGCAAATTTCAGCACTCACACTTCTTTCAAATCATCTCTTACACACCAAAATCACGCACCGCTAAATACCTGCCACAACCTCTCATACAACCGGAAACGGAAGTCCTGTTTTCTTGGTAGGTGCTACTTGTCTTTTGTACAGTAGCCAGTAGCTAGTAGTTGAATGGTGTTGCCATTTCTTGAAGTAAGCCTTCCTAATCCTAGGCCACTTCCCGGAGGCGGGCTCCGGGGAGGTGGCACGTGTGGGTGGGGTAGGGAGGGTCGGGACGTTCGTAGGCGCTTCCGACGACCCTCACTTGCCGGTGTCGGTGCCTTCTTGCCCTGGCCGTGCGACGGCGGTGTAGCACTCCTTAGATGTCATCCACTGCTGCTCCCTCGAGCAGGACACGAAGGCTCCGGGAGCTGTGGGCGGACCGAACTGGAGTTCGGGAAGCCCAATTCGAAGGCTCCAGAGATGGGGACACCAGGAGGGTCCCTCCGCCCGGGGTCTTGTAGAGTAGGGTGGCGGAGGTAAAACTCCTCCTGGGATGCATGTATTGTACGCTCGGCGAGAGTTGTCACGAGAAACTCGTAGGTACCACGTGGTGCTCCCACTACGCGCTACACGTCTTCCGCGATTGGCCGAATCGTTCGACGAAGACAGCAAACGAGCGTATTGAGTGTGACTGCAACAGAGCGATGTCGCGTGGCGACGCGACGGTGAGCTCAGAACATTGGCGTAACTCTATTGTGCGTGCACAGAAAACAGATCCATGGAAACCTATTTTCCTTGCACGCACAGCAGGGACCCATCAACCCACGCTTGAAAATGACTTTTGCCTACGGCTCCGGCAGCATAAGGAGACCGGACTCTCTATGTAAACGACTCAACTTTCCGTTCATCTTCCGAATTTTACCGCATAAAAATTAATGCGTTAACCCTTTTGAATCTTTAAAGTCACTTTATTTAACATAATAACAAGTAAAAAAAAAAGATTGGCGCATTGTCTTTTGTGCAAAAAAAAATCCCAAAAATTAACGAAAATTCAGCCGTTTACACAAAAATTTCACCAAGTGTAAAGCTTTATAAAATATAATTTATTTAATGAGAATTACATCATGTCATGAAATGTTAAACTTTCACATCGTTCCGGAAAAATGAATTTACATTTCGTCGTAAAAATTGTTTACCTTATGTAGTATTATTTTCGACAAAATTAATTATCAATAGAAAATAACGAAAAAAATAATAACAATTAAAAATAATAACAATAAATAATAATAACGAAAAAAATAATAACAATAAAAAATAATAACAATAAATACGTAGTATTTAATCCCAATCTTCTTCTGAAGAGCTGCTGTTGCTAGAATCCGTCTGATCTATGAAAGTTACGTCTTCTAAAAATTTTTCAATGAGACCATCTTTCTCCCAATATTTTTCTTCTATGCTTCTACATGTTTACAAAATTTCTCCCACATGGATGGCGAAATTGCCGCTATTGCCTCGCATGTTAATTTTTCGAGTTCGGCATATGTTAACGTTCCATCATTCTTACTTCTTATATTTTTTTTCATTTCTGCCCAAGCCAATTCTATCGGGTTTAACTCGCACATATATGGCGGCAGTCTTAAGACATGGAACCCGCGCGATTTTATTAGTTCGTCTACTTTATATGTTTTTTCCTCCTGCTTATGCTTATTTACTAACTGCATTAATTGAAATTTCCGCATGGTGTCTGTATACGGTATATTTTTTGTTTTCAGCCACTCTATTATTGTTTTTTTGTTTGAAGACTTTGTAGGTGTCTTGCAAATTTGTACCGTATGGTAGGATGCATTGTCCATCACCACGACACTATCGGTTTCCAGATTTGGAATTAATTTGAGGCTATCGCTCTGTAGGGAAAACAATTGACCGGTTGTAATCGTCTTTTAAATAGAAACAACCCACTTTATTATGAAACAAGGAAATACATCAGAGACAACTCGACTTCCAGAAACACGGCGGCGGACTCATATGACTACGCTGGAAGAAAGAATGTCGTTGGAGTCGTCGGATCGGAACTAACTCGCCGCGGCCTTCCAAGGGCTATTTAATGGGTCCCCGAAAAAAGGAGAGAGTGTTTCGCTGGAAAAAGTGGGGATAGACGATTAGCGGGAGAGTTCGTTTGTCGCGAGAAAATGTTCTGCGAACATCCCCGGGTCGCGCGAGGCCAGCTCCCAGGTATACATGTGTACCTGAGGTAGCTGGACTCGTCACGGCCAAGGACATTCGCTGGTGGAAAGTTGAGGGCCCAGGCGAGTCTGGTTGCCAGATGTATTTGGGAAAAATCCCCGTCGTAAACCTCCTCGTACCGGGTCTAGGTAAAAACTGCCTATATAATTTCGTTGTGGTGTAAGGCCGAATTCTCCGGGGGGTGGCAGCGACGACGTCGCTACATCACCCCCCTGCCAGTAAATTTGCCCGAATTGACCAAATTTACGTGGAGGACTCGTTGCACCCCCTTAAGATTACGTGCGATCCTTCTAATTTATGTCTACTGATAAACTTATCTTATTCTACTTTGTACCGTCGTTTAAATGCTAGTTGATATTTTTCGATTGTTTACGCAAAACCGGCTTGGTATCGGTCTGGGAAACGCACCCGTCTTCCGGAGCGGGTTGTGTTGTTCGTATTTTGTTCTGAATGTACATTTGTTGTGACGTGTGTGTTTTGTGTAGAGTTCGGCGGTGAATTTGTATTCGTATTTTGCGCTGTCGCCTCGTTGGGGATTGAAATAAAATTGCGTGTTTTCCGTTTATATCTAGCTTAAAAGTTTTATTGTTCCGGCCGATTACTTTATATGGACCGTCGTAAGGGTTTTCTAGAATTCCTTTGACCGCGTCATGTCTTAGAAATACATATTCGCACTTATCTAAGTCTTTAAAGATAAATACACGTGGTTTACTGTGAATCGTGCCGCTTGTTGGGGTTAAATTATGGAAATGGTTTCTTAAATTAGACGTAAAGGCGCTCGTGTCTCTGTTACTCTGCGTTGGGCGGAGGAACTCACCTGGGAGTCTAAGTGACTCTCCATATACTAAATCCGCTGACGTCGCTTTTAGATCTTCTTTCCAAGCCGCTCTTATTCCTAATAATATTGTCGGGAGTACCTCCGTCCAACGTGAGTTTCCGTAACAACGTAGGGTTGCTTTGAACTGACGGTGGAACCGTTTGACCATTCCGTTAGCTGCTGGATGGTAAGCGGTGGTGTGTAAATGAGTCGTACCTGTTAAGGTGCACAGCTCCTTAAATAGGTGTGACTCGAATTGTCTCCCTTGATCGGTCGTGACCCGCAGAGGTACCCCAAAACGGCATATCCAACCCTCATAAAAAGTACGGGCAACCGTGTTGGCTTCTTGGTTCCTTAACGGGAAAGCCTCCGGCCAACGCGTAAAACGGTCAACGCATGTTAGGCAATACCTGTAACCCTCGGAAACGGGGAGTATCACGATATCTATATGAACGTGTTCAAACCTCGCTGAGGGTACAGGAAAAACTCCTAGGGGGGCTGTGACGTGTCTAGATACTTTCGAACGCTGGCACGGAATGCAGTTACGCGCCCACTCTCTGCAATCCGATTTCATGGACGGCCAGACGTAACGTTGTGTTACGATTTTGACCGTCGCATTGATACCGGGGTGTGCCAGATTGTGTAATGAGTTGAAGGCAGCTCGTCTGAAAGGAGCCGGAAGGAAAGGACGCGCAGATGTTGTAGACACGTCGCAGTAGATAGCTTCGGCTGACCCGGGGATTTGGATTCTTTTAAGGTCTAAACTGCTATTATGATTAATATGCTCTTGGAGTTCTGCGTCAACTGCCTGGGCCGCCGCTAATTCGTCGAAATTGATACTCTTATTCACTGTTTCGATCCTGGACAGAGTGTCCGCGACCATGTTGTCGCGTCCGGAGATGTGCTTAATACTGGTGGAGAATTGACTAATGAAATCTAATTGTCTAATTTGTCTCGGGGTGTGTTTGTCGGGATTAGCGTTGAAAGCGAAAATTAGAGGTTTATGGTCTGTAAAAATGGAGAATTCTCTACCCTCTAACATATGACGGAAATGTTTTATTGATTGATAAATTGCTAGTAGTTCTCGGTCAAAAGCTGAATATTTTTGTTGAGAGGGTGATAATTTTGTTGAGTAAAATGCTAGCGGCTCCCAGGTGTCACCGGTGCGTTGATTTAGTGCTGCCCCTACCATGGTTTCCGAGGCGTCGCAGAAAAGGGCTAAGGGTGAGTTTGCCTGTGGATGGGCTAGCAGAGTGGCCTGTGCCAAACTCTCCTTGCAACGATAGAACGCATTGCGGGCCTCATCCGTCCATATTACCGGTTTATTGCCTTTTATGTTTTCTTTGAGGAGGCCGTTCAATGGTCCCTGGGTTTCTGCCGCCTTGGGTATGAAACGACGGTAGAAGTTTACCATACCCAAGAAACGACGTAATTGTTTGGCAGTTTTCGGAATAGGGAAGTTTGCCATTGCTTCTATTTTTATGTTCGTGGGACGCGTTCCTGTGTTTGAAATTACAAAGCCTAAGAAATTTACTTCTCTTTTCCCTAAATTGCATTTACTGGGGTTCACTATAATGCCGTACTGTTTAAAACGTTGGAATATCGTGACTAAATGTTTTTCATGTTCTTCCTCGGACTCTGATGCTACTAGGATGTCGTCGATGTACGCGAAACAAAAATCCAATCCTCGAAGGACCTCGTCTATAAAACGTTGGAACGTTTGTGCCGCGTTGCGAAGACCGAAGGACATAAGGGGAAACTCAAAAAGGCCGAATGGCGTGGTTATTGCCGTTTTGGGAATATCCTCTGTGGCCACCGGTATTTGGTGATAAGCCTTAACCAAATCAAGGGTGCTAAAAACCGTCTTACCATGCAGCGCCTGGGTGAAATCCTCGATGTGTCGAACGGGGTATCGGTCCGGAATCGTCCGTGCGTTTAAACCGCGGTAGTCACCGCACGGTCTCCAATCGTTGCTATCCTTCTTCGGCACCATATGCAGCGGAGATGACCACGGGCTCTGAGACGGACGCGCGATTCCTAGGCGCATCATCGTCTCGAACTCTTTCCTGGCGATCTGGAGCCGGTCTGGGGCAAGACGTCGAGGCTTGCTGGCGACAGGCGGTCCTTGCGTCGTCCGTATGAAATGCCGGGTGTTATGGTGTACTGCCATGGGCGTTCCTCCTGGTCTCGCTATCTCCGGGAACTGCCGTAGAATAGCATGGAACCTTGATTCGCCCTGGATCACTTTGATGGAAACGGTGTCCTCCTTTACTGTTGCTCCCTGAGAGGTTAATTCGGTTGTCTCGTCGATGAGCTGTTGGTTTTTTACGTCGACTAACAGACCGAAATGAGCTAGAAAATCGGCGCCTATAATGGCTTTAGCGACGTCCGCGATAACGAAACGCCACGTAAATTCCCGACGGAGGCCCAGATTTAGAGTAAGGGTCGTCGTACCGTACGTTGAAATCGGCGTGCCGTTGGCCGCGGCGAGCTCGTATTCAGTTTTCGAATATGGGACGCGGACGGCCGTTCGGGGGAACACACAGAGGTCGGCTCCTGTGTCGACTAGAAACTGTGTGTTCGTCTTCCGATCTATAATAAAGAGACGGCGCGATGTCGGGCTGTGGTCGTTATCCGTCGTTAGCGACTGCCCCTCGAGTTTCCCTCGAACTGTTGGAAAGAGCAGGGCGGATTGCAGCGGTGGGCTCTTGCTTGAAAATTATGGTGGTACCAGCAAATACCGTCAGCGGTGTGTGGTCTCTCCAACGATCGACCCCGCGAGAAACTTCGCGGGCGCCGACGGTCGGCGTATTCTCGGGACGGACGATTGTCACGGCGGGAGTAACGTAGCTCTTCAATTTGGTTACTCATCCTTTCGCTCCGCTCGTCTAGAGATATGAGGAGCCGCACCATCCTCTCTGTAAGTGCGTCGGATGACGACGGCGTAGCTGCTGCGTTCGTTTGCGCTGCTCTGATGTCAGCCGCCTCGGCGATGGTTGGGCGGCTGGGGAGTGTCTCTGCGATAGCGTCCGCCAATTCCGCAACCTTGTCTAAGGCTGTATCTTTTTGGGTCGCCAGGATGGCTTGAATATTCATCGGAAGGCCCCCGAGCCATAAGGTTCGCAGGATCGTGTCGGAGACGTAAGTGCCTGCGAGATTCCGTAGGTGTCGTAGGTACTGCGAGGGTTTGCGGTCTCCAAGCTTTTTCCTTCCAAAAGCTGTTGAGTCTTTTTTTCTTGCGAGATACTCAATCGTCGCACCAACTCGGTTTTTAGAGTCTGGTACGCGTTTGTAGGCGGGAGGGCGAGTAATATGTCGCGCACTTCCGCCGTGCATCGCGAGCCGAGGGCGCCCGTCACGTAGGTGGTTTTCGCGGCGTCGGACGTTACACCGGTCGTGGCGAACATTTGCTCCAGGATGCAGAACCATAGTTCTGGATCCTGGGCGTCGAAATCGGGTACGCGTACTCGCATGCCGTCGGGGCCGTTCACTGAAGCCATCGTTTTGCACAGAAAGTTGAGCGTTGATCTGTGTCACTGCACACGCACGTAAAAAAACTACCCTTCGCGCTGAATATCACGTCGGGGTCACCACCGAGGCTATCGCTCTGTAGGGAAAACAATTGACCGGTTGTAATCGTCTTTTAAATAGAAACAACCCACTTTATTATAAAACAAGGAAATACATCAGAGACAACTCGACTTCCAGAAACACGGCGGCGGACTCATATGACTACGCTGGAAGAAAGAATGTCGTTGGAGTCGTCGGATCGGAACTAACTCGCCGCGGCCTTCCAAGGGCTATTTAATGGGTCCCCGAAAAAAGGAGAGAGTGTTTCGCTGGAAAAAGTGGGGATAGACGATTAGCGGGAGAGTTCGTTTGTCGCGAGAAAATGTTCTGCGAACATCCCCGGGTCGCGCGAGGCCAGCTCCCAGGTATACATGTGTACCTGAGGTAGCTGGACTCGTCACGGCCAAGGACATTCGCTGGTGGAAAGTTGAGGGCCCAGGCGAGTCTGGTTGCCAGATGTATTTGGGAAAAATCCCCGTCGTAAACCTCCTCGTACCGGGTCTAGGTAAAAACTGCCTATATAATTTCGTTGCGGTGTAAGGCCGAATTCTCCGGGGGGTGGCAGCGACGACGTCGCTACAAATTTTTCCCGTATCCATTTTTCAAAATTCGTTGCGTTCATATGTACGTGGTAGTCTCCAGTCGTTGTTCTCGATTTAAAAATCAATTGGGCGCCGGCAATAAATCCGCTTTTGCTACCGGCATTAACAATAATTAAGCGGTGGGAAGAACTATCATTTTGTAATATTCCCATTTCTTCTTCGCTTTGCCAACACTTCCTAAAAGACAAGGTATTGTCCACCCATGTCTCGCTTCTAAATACATCCCTCGCCACGTTATTATGTTAGATTTTTCGGTTAAAACGCGTCTGACGCTGTTGCACTTTCTCCAGCGGAACCCCATGCAACGTAGCAAATCGCGCAATGTTGTGAGTTGCCAGGGAAAGTCTATTTTTTCGCGAATCGCTGCTAATATTTTCGTTGCAGTGGGCACAATTTTCTTCTCCGTATAGAAGTCGTGGATGATATTCCTTATTATTTCCTTGTCTTCATTTGATATTTCATATTTCATGCTGGGACGAAATCGTTTTTTCCCAGGCGATTGCAGCGGTCCTTCACCAGAATCCGAACTCTCTTGACGGATTCTGTACACCGTTCGTGTCGATACGCCTGCATAATCAGCAGCCCGCTGAGTCGGCTGCGATAAAGGCACAAGAACACTATTTCTCTCGAATTCTTCATCGCACTTTTTAATGATTCTTCGCACCATGTTTCGTACTCCGCTATGCACCGTCTGTCCTTTCTTGTGCGTTGACATACTGCACTATGTCTAATAAACTTAATTTAACAAAAATAGTACTAAACTTAAACACTGAAACTTAGTACTAAGTATAATATTAACACTACACTAATGTTCGCGATCGAATCGCCGTTCCTCGACCCGTCGTGACGTCATTGCGCGATCGCGAGTTCACCCGAAGCTGTTCTTCGGCTCGCGCTCCGAATTCGGCGTTCGACAGGATTACGCGAGGATGATCCACCAATCATCGACCCGTCATCCTCGCGTGATTCTCAGAAACCAATCCGCAACGGAAACCGATTCCAGGAATTTCCGACTCGAGCCCGAATCTCGAAAACGGGCTAGATTCCTCGACACTCACTTCGCAATCAGTCGATTACGCAATAATAAAAATTCAGTCATTCTGTACAATCGCTGATTATATTCAAGTTTATTCTAGTCTCATTCTACATTAACGACAAAAGACAATAAATACAGTCCACTTTCATTCAACTCAAATCAGTGTTGTTCAAGTGTTACAATTATTTTCACCTTCTCGCGCTGCGCTGTGCGTTCACACCGGCTCCTGTTTTAACGGAACTCGAACCCTTCGGCTAGTTCCGCAACAACTAACGATAAACTATGTAAAACTGAAAACAGAATAAAGAAAAGAATGGATAAATTATAGTAAATAGAATAAAAGTATATAAAAAATATGAAAATATAAAATATAATATAAAATAAAATATGAAAATATGAAATATAATATAATATAAAATAAAATTGTTAGAGATTCTTTCCCGAATCTCTACTCTGATAGTGTATATAGCTGTATAAACTTAAATAAATATGACTACAAGCTAGCGACCAGTTCGAAGCGCCGCACAGTGTAACGTTTCCAACATTTAGGGTCGTTTAATTCCGAAATTGAACATTTTTTAAAAATTACGTATTTACTCTTATCTTGAAAGCAATACCTCCGTAACCCAGAATCGATATTGTTTTTAACTTTTTATCGCATTCAGATATGAAAAATAAGCCTCGAATGAACTCGACTGCCTATACAAATGGTGAAAATACATCAATCCGCAGCGATACTTTACCTAAATAAAAGTGTGTGTATTTGAACTTCAATTTTTATAATATTTATTTTAGTGATTACTCAATCCTTTGTGGTGTGTTTACAATATTTTTCGTTTTTAAATATTATACATATAGTCTATTATGATTAATAATCATACGAACTCGAATCTACTGTACCAATGTTCTACAGAGTAAAACTTTCTTATATGGGCGAATATGGACTTCAAACTATATAGTATGTATACATTGAAGTCTTGTCTAGTCGGCTATGCAAACAAATTCTGCGTTCGTCTGCGTCCATGGGAGTTTTCATTTGTTTTCCAAAGCCTTACACGGTCACCTCGCGCAGTCGTCTAACACAATTTGTCCGAGTAAGAAGAACGTGTTCATAAGCCTGCACTTTGACTGTTACTTATTAAATTGTGATAGTTTTGAATTGTTATTGTTTAACTGTTGTTGTGTTCGATTGTTATTGCATTTGATAGTTTTTGTTCTTCGTTTAGTATTATTTATTTAATTACTATTATTTAACATATTGTTTATTTTGGCGATTATTTCACTCCTTAAGGTAAGTTTTCAATATTTTTGGTTTCAAAATGTGGTATATACTTTAGAGACCCTACATAATTTATGACTAATAACAAACGATTACCATAAAAAATTGGAGAACACTTTTCATTGTTTAGCGAATATGAATTTCATTCTTCATTGAATATCGAAGTTGTGATTTTACGTAGGCGGAAATGAAAATAAAATTATATCAATGTAAATGGGGTCGTGAGAGTTATCTTTCGTTTTCAAAATGTGTTCTAGTATTTCTAGAGCCACCTTATTCAACATTTGGTGTTCAAGCACAAAGGAGGAATGATTTAATGCATTATATTCTTTCAATTGACCGACATATGAAAATGCAGATATATTTAAATTAAAAGCTTTTAAACTAAATACCATTTCAAACAGTAATTTGCAAGAGTTAAAATACGTATTTTCGGCCAATACAACAAAAGTAATGTTAAAGTGATTAGAAATCATCATATTTTGTGTAGTGTTAGCAAAATACATGATAAAAAAGAGAAAAGACATCGTTAAGAATTAAACGACCCTAAATGATCGAAACGTTACACTGTGCGCCGTCGTCCCCGCTCCGTTCCCCCGCACCCCGCGGGATCCTCGGGTGGAGCGACGCGCCCAGCTGATCGCTCAGTTCGGTATTGACGACAACGACATTCGTTTACGTTCTAGATCATCTTTCCCGATCCCGTTACGCAACCGTTTCGTCGAGTCGCGAATCAACTCGCTAGTTCAGGTTTCGTTCTATTATCTTAGAACCTCGGTATCGGTCCAAATTCGGAATCGACTGAGTATCTAAAACAAAAATAATATAATATAAAATAAAATATAAGCTATGATAAATCAAAACAAGATGTTAAATTAAGTATTTTAAACGAATAGATAGTATGAAATCGCTCGAAGTTGACAGAATGAAAGCTCAGGAAGAACTGTTTCTCTGGTCTGAGAGAACTGTTTCTCCGAGCTCTGTAACAATCTTAAAGAATTCATTCTGCTTGTCTCACTCTATTGATGAGAGAGATTTTCCCGAGAAAATGTCTCTGTTCGTTAAAGTCTCCAGTGACTCCTATCACAAATTTTCTTTCGCTACGCTCAAGAGAGACGTATTTATTTAACTCTGAGTTCGCCGGACACTCGGACCAAGTGGAACCACATGTTTTCCAGACATCTTCTGTGAATCCCCTGTGAAAGCCTTAGCACTCGAGTAGTGACTCTGAGGAACTACTAAAAATTCTATGTTCGTATCTAATCAATTCCTAAACATTCAATTTTGTATCAGGCATTATATCAGATTCATAGCCATAAAATGAAAAAAAAAATAATATTTAATAGAAATATTCTATGAAGACACCTTATATGGTGTCCACATATGGTGTATACCGATTTAATGATTGCTGACGACGAAAAGGATCGGAAACAGACATCAACGTTCGTAGCGGAAAATTTCAGAACTGTTTTATTCACATGAACCTCGCTGTGAGTCGATTTCCAGTAGAATTAAACTTACAGATTGTTTGATACGCAAGTAAAGAACAGAATGAACGTTGCACTGACAATGTAGATGCCCCCGCCAGGGTGCTATCTGCCCACTTTTTCCATACGAGCCATAAATCTCTCGATATTTATGAAAATGTAATGCCCGTATCGGCGTCCATAGCCTCTCTGATCGGCATGCTTCCATATATCTCAAAACCATTGCTCGTAAACGTAATAGTAGGACTTTTCAACCAGATAGCACCCTAGATTGATCTTTCATCTTGCGATTTTGAGTACTAAGAAACCCTGTCTTTGCATTATTACGAACTCAGAAGTTTAATCCCGGACCCTTGCAATTCTCGTATACGTATAGTAGTGAGTGGTGTGTGCACGCACACTAGCAGCGCGAGTGTCGTCTGCTAAAACTTGTATACTCCGCCCTTAAAGACTGCCAGCCTTACGGGGCTACGTGTCCCGCGTAAATTTTGGTGTTCTCTTACGCCCTCTAGGATATATTCTGGCTTCAGCCAGAAAAAAAGAAGGCCGCCGACGGCATTTCGTTGGTGCAAAAGACTATTGAGGAGATTATTATTAAATGTTACATTCTTCGCCATATTTCAGACCATGGTTTGGCACTATTTTGATACTATTCTCATCGGTGGAGCATCTTTTAGCGATGTGGTATTTCAGGTTACTGTAATTTCCACCGTTACAACCCCGCCCATTGCGCCCACATTCCCTGCCGCGGAATAGCACGGACGGTGGCAGTCTTTAATAGTATCTCGTCGGTGCTGAGAGTCACTGACAATGAGAGTCGATGTAGATTCTTATCCGGCGTGCGAGTTGATGTAGGTTCGTGTCCGGACGGTGTGCTGAGATGTACATCGGTCCCAGGCGGTTGAGGGAATGACCTCGAGGTCACCATGCCTCTTGAGATTCCCCCTCTTCCGTTCTGGGAACCCCGATGGAACTGATGTTCCTCTGAACCGGGTACTTGCCTGTGGCACGGCCTTCGGTACGTGTCCGGGAGAGAGGCCTTTTTTTATAGTGCGGAAGTGCGTTACGCATACCCTGGCCCCCTTGGGGGGTTATGTGGGATTGTCCAGAGGACTCTCCGGCCAGTCTCTACCCACTAAAACCGCACTCCCACCTAAGCTATTGTAAGGGGTGGGGCCAGGATCTCCGAGAACTCAACTGGCCACCCCCTTAGCTAACAAACCGCCCTGGAGGGGAGTGAAGCTCCCACCGTGCCCTACCTAATACCAGACCCCGGGCGGAGGGACCCGCCCGGTGTCCCAATCCCTGTAGCCTTCGAGTTGGGCTTCCCGAACCCCAGTTCGGTCCACCCACAGCTCCCGGAGCCTTCGTGCGCTGCTCAGGGCAGCAGCAGTGTGTGACCCTCTAAGGGGGTCACCCACCACCGCCGCCCGGCTAGGGCAAGAAGGCGCCGACACCGGCAAGGAAGGGTCGTCGGAGGCGCACTCGCACGCCCCGACCCTCCCCACCCCACCTCACCACCCCGCGTCCGGGAGAGAGGCCTGGGGTGAGGAACTTCGGTGAAGTTGGTGGGCCGATGCGCGTCGAAATTCCTCCTACTCCACCTCCACGTGTGGCACACTGGGACTCCGTTCAGGCTTCGGCTTGGACGGAGTGAGAACAGAGTAGGCAGGTATGGGGGGATACATGTACCCTGGAGCTAGGTGATCGAATAGATCACTCTCCGGGGCCGCATACCGTAAACCGGTGGTCATGTTTTACCGGAACGGGGGGCTTGCCTTAATCGGCTGGCCAACGAGGAGGATAAACCTCTATTAAAAAAACCCTAACCCTGTTTTATACGCAACGTGGCCAGAGGGCATCCTCGGTGTAAACGCCGCGGATGGGCGGAAGGGTGCATCCGTCTCAAGCGTTTGATGACCTCTCGGCACCGGCCGCCCCCGGGATGTAAGCAGGCCCACTGTCGGGTCTCCGATACCGGCAATGGAGTCACCCCTTTATCGGTACCGAAGTATGTTGGTGATGAGTGAGGCAGCGGCAGTGGAAACACTGCCGCTGCGGTAACCAAGCCCGAAATGACAATGAAAATGGAACATAACGATGTGCCTCGGGAGAAAATCGACGAGTGGGAGGGGATACCGTGCCCGGAAGCGGTCGTGTTTTTGGAGGGGTTACCGTGCCCAGAAGCGGGGATAGTAGGATCGGCGGCGACGGGGTCTCTTCCGGGGACCTCTGAAGGCCGAGTGTTGAGGCCTTGGAAACGCCTGAGGACGGCCGTGTCTGGAAGCAATTCCGGATGCGACAGCCTTCTCGGTTCTCCGGCCCCCACCCTGACGGGGGATGGAGTGGAGGACGACACCACGGCCGTGTCCGAGGCGTCATGGCGGACGCCTGTGGGGAGATCCGCGTCGCTCTCCCTGGTCGGGAACCCCGGGGAAAAGCCGACGAGACCTTGTGCCACGAAGACGCTTTCCGTGGCAGAGCGGCAGATCGAACTGCGGGACCTCCTTCCTGGAGAAATCGCGGCGGAGTTGGTGGCCGCCGGCCGAACGGTCGAGGCCACAGCCCCTAAGAATGGCGATCTTAAGGGCACCTCCGTTCGCGCCCTCAAGGAGGCTGCTCGATTAGTCGAGGCTGGGGCGAAGAAAGAGTAGACAGGTAGGGGGAAGAAAGCTCCCGGTCCTGACGGCGTTCCCGGCGGAATCATGGCCTTGGCACTGCAGGTCCTCGCCCCGGCTTTCAGAAATATCTTGAATGCAAGCCTGGGCCGGGGGACCTTCCCCAGATGTTGGAAAGAGGCGGTCCTTGTCCCTCTCCACAAGAGTGGGAAACCCAAGGATTCTCCCTCCGCTTACCGGCCGGTATGTTTACCGACGAGGCGGGCAAGTTGTTCGGAAGTTGTTCGAGCTGAGCGACAGCCAGTTTGGATTCCGGTGGGGGCGCTCCACTATAGACGCTTTAGAGCGTCTGCGCCTCCTCCGGGAAGCGGCTGTCGCCCAGCGCGGGGTGTTGATCGCCGTATCATTGGATATCTCCAATGCATTCAACACCCTGCCCTGGAAGGAGATAGAGAGGGCCCTTGAACATTTCGATGTGCCTCTCTATCTCCGGGCGGTGCTCAGGGAGTACCTCCGCGGCAGAGAGGTAGGATTCACCGGCCGGTATGGTATTCCATACCGGAGGGAGATGTGCCGCGGGGTTCCGCAGGGATCGGTCCTTGGACCATTCCTGTGGAACCTCGGATATGACGCGGCACTAAGGGTTTCCCTGCCCGCCGCAACGGGTGTCATCTGTTATGCGGATGACACCCTGGTATATGCGGTGGGGAAGGATTGGGGAGGGGCAGGACGCCTCGTGGAGTCCGCCCTGAACTGTGTCGTTGGCCGGATTTTTGGGGTATGGGGCTGGTTGTTGCCGCCGCGAAGACCGAGGCGATTTGGATGTACAAACCGTCTCGGTCGCGGCGGCCGCTACAAGATTTCCGGATCCGGGTCGTCGATACCCCCGTCGAGGTCAAGCCCACGATGAAATATCTGGGCCTGATCCTCGACGGTCGATGGCGCTTCGAAGAACACTTCGGTCTCCTGGGCTCCCGATTGGAGAGGACAGCGGCCGCTCTCGCGAGGCTGCTGCCCAATATCGGGGGCCCCTAGATGAAGGTCCGCCGCCTCTATTCGGGGGTGGTGCGGTCTATTGCCCTTTATGGGGCCCCCGTATGGTACCGCTCTTTCGAGGTCGGCCGGCGATCCTGACACCTCTTTGAGAGTTCGTCGCCGGCTGTCCCTGCGGATCATACGGGGTTACCGCACCATCTCCACCGAGGTGGCGGGCCTCCTGGCTGTTGCTCCGCCCCTTCAATTGGAGGCGGCGGAACGGGCGACTGTATATCAGATCACTTGCCGGTTCCGCCGCCCCTATGGGGTGGAGCTTACAGACGAGGAGGGACAGGAGATCGAGGATCTGAAGCGCCAGGCACGGCAGGAAGTGTTCGACCGATGGGGGCAAATGTTGGCCTCCTCGGATCGTCCACTCGTCCGGGCCCTCCAGCCCCGGTTCGAGGACTGGTGCAGGAGTCGAATTGGGTTGACCTTTCACCTCTCCCAGGTGCTCACCGGAAAGGGTAGTTTCGGTGAGTACCTACATTGAGTGGTGAGAGAGCCAGCGGCACAGTGTCACCACTGTGGCGAGGAGGTGGACACGGCGCGGCATACTCTGGAGGAGTGCCCGGCATGGGCAGAACCGCGTCGTGTCCTTAGAGCCGCGGTGGAAGGGTGGGACCTCTCGCTCCCGGTCTTGGTCGACCACTTGATCGAGAGCGAGAGGTCGTGGAAGGCGGTGGCCTCCTTCTGCGAGACTGTGATGTCTCGGAAGGAGGCCGCCGAGCGAGCCCGGGAAAGGGACCCGGGCTCGGCGAGGAGAGCGATGGCGAGGGGGCGTCCCCCGCGTCGTCGGGCACCGCCCCGAAATCCAGGGAGGAACACGGGGGCGGTGCCGAGAGGTAGGGGTGCGGCGGCAGGGGGGTCCTCTCCCCATCGTTCTGCTGTGCCCCAGGTGAGGGGGGCGGCGTCTGGGGGGAGGGCGCGAGGAGTGATCCCCTCCTCGCGTCAACTTGTGCCTCCCCGTAGTGGGGGGGCTATGGGTTTGTCCCCGGTATTGGCGGTGCGTAGGGGGCGGTGTAGCCGTCCCCACCACCGCCGTGGATTGCCCTCACCCCGGAGGGCGGACGATGGCGGGGCCGGGGGAATGAGCTGACCCCGGCCCCTGGGGGGGCAGTAGTCTCTGCCCCCCGAGATGGACCGGCACCCCGGAGGGACCTTTACCCGGTCCCTTGTAGGGGGTGTCGGCCATCTACCGGTGACGGGCTCCGGTGGGTGGCGCGTGCGGGGTGGGGTGGGGAGGGTCGGGGCGTGCGAGTGCGCCTCCGACGACCCTTCCTTGCCGGTGTCGGTGCCTTCTTGCCCTGGTCGGGCGGCGGTGGTGCGTGACCCCCTTAGGGGGTCACACACTTCTGCTGCCCCGAGCAGCGCACAAAGGCTCCGGGAGCTGTGGGTGGACCGAACTGGGGTTCAGGAAGCCCAACTCGAAGCTCCAGGGATGGGGACACCGGGCGGGTCCCTCCGCCCGGGGTCTGGTATTAGGTAGGGCACGGGGGGGAGCTTCACTCTCCTCCAGGGCGGTTTGTTAGCTAAGGGGGTGACCAGTTGAGTTCTCGGAGATCCTGGCCCCCCCCTTACAATAGCTTAGGTGGGAGTGCGGTTTTAGTGGGTAGAGACTGGCCGGAGAGTCCTCTGGACAGTCCCACATAACCCTGGCCCCCCCAGGAGGCCAGGGTATGCGTAACGCATTTCCGCACTATAAAAAAAAGGCTGTCACTCTGATCAGACGACTGTAGTCTGAGAACCGGATGAGAATTGGATTTTCTTCTTCTTGGACGATGTGAGTCATTGCTGCTTTCCTCGCCTCCGGTAATTCCGTGAAGTCAGGGTCCTCGTCAAGTTTTTCTGGTGGGAATGTTTTACCTTGCAGGTATTCTGGCCCTTCCCACCAGTTTGAGCATGACAAAAGCGCTCTTGGAGTCAGCCCCCGGGATGCAGCATCAGCTGGATTATGAATCCCTTCAACGTGATGCCAGCGAGCTTCCGGTGTGAGTCTTTGGATCTCGGAGACCCTGTTGGCAACATAAGTTTGCCACCTGGATGGTTGCCCCCGAATCCAGCCGAACGTCATGGTCGAGTCGGTCCATAGGTGAAGAGGTACTCCACCAAGATTTAGCACCGAGATGACGTGGTTGGCTGTCTGAGCGAGCAGGTGCGCTCCGCAGAGTTCCAGTCGTGGCAGCGAGATCTGTTTGATCGGAGCGACTTTGGTTTTGGCTGAAATCAGAGAAACTTTGTAATTGGCGCCGACCTCCTTGTAGCGGATGTAGAGGACCGCGGCGAAGGCTTTCTCTGATACATCTGAGAAGCCATGTAATTCCCAGCTCGTTCGATCAGAGCAGCCCACCATGTTTCTGGAAATGCGTGTAGAACGCAGGAGGGTGAGTGCGCTCGTGAATAGAAATATTCCCGCCAGGCCTCTGCTTTGTCCTCTGGCAGCGGTTCATCCCATCCTAGTCCGAGCTGCCACGTCGATTGGAAGAAGATCTTCGCCATCACAATGGTTGGCGCCAACCATCCGAGCGGGTCGAAGAGCTGAGCGCACTGTGATAGCACAGCTCGTTTTGTTACGAGTTCGTTTGAGGGCTCGTTGGTGGTGAAGGTGAAGTAATCTTCCCTCGGATGCCACCGGAGTCCCAAAGTCGAGTGGATGAGATCTGAGGCGGCTCCAGTTTTCACCTTGACAGTGACAGCGCTCGTTTGATCGTCTCCCTCCAGTAAGTCTGGGCAATTAGAAGCCCATTTCTGAAGGGGAAAGCCGCCCGTCGTGCACAAATTAATTAGTTCCTCCTTTAATTTGGCCAGGTCTCGGACATCAGCGGCTCCCGTGACGATATCGTCCATGTAACAAAGCGACTGCACCTTTCGGAAACCTCTCGGCCTCGTCGGCAGCCAACTGGTGAAGAGTTGGATTGCTAGGTAGGGAGCACACGATAAGCCGTAAGCTACAGTATTTAGTTGGTACTCGCGGAACTCTTCTTTATCAGTTTTCCGCCACAGGATCCTCCGATAGTCGCGGTCGTCAGGATGAACGATGATTTGGCGGCACATATTTGCAATGTCTGCCACTAGCACGACCGCGTGCATTCGCCATCGGAGTAGAACGTCTCGGAGGTGTGGCAGCAAATTTGGACCCGTTTTCAGATGCTGGTTGAGTGCTGCCGTGGTTGACGAACTCCAGGAGCCATTGAATACGACTCTCAATCGTGTGGCAGCACTGGAGGGCCTGAAAACTCCATGATGTGGTAAGTAAAAGGTGTTCTTACCTACTTTTGGTTTCGGTACCCGGCTCATGTGCCCAAGATCTTCGTACGTGTCCATGAATTCGACGTACAAGTTCTTCAGATCTGGATTTGTCATGAACCTTTTCTCCATTCTGAGTAGAGAAGCTGCTGCGGCGTTGCGGGAAGCGCTGAAGTCCGGCACAAGTTTAGAGAAAGGGAGTCTGACGATGTATCTCCCTTCATCGTTCCTGGCGTGAGTGTCTTGGAAGCAGGTCTCGCACTTCTGTTCCTCCTGAGTTCGTGAGTTGGAAATTGAAGGGACTTCTTCCTGCTCTCAGAATCGCCGCACTATGGTGGAAAGAGAATCACCCACAGTATGATGAGCTCGAGTTGATTTTGACGGCTGATTGGGACCAGTACGACCAGAAAGAATCCACCCGAAGACTGTATTCTGAGCGGTTGGTTGATTCGATGTTCCCTTCCGAACCCCGTCCTTGATGATGGTCGAGTAGACATCGGCGCCCAGGATGATCTCGATCGCATCGGTTAAAGCGAAGTCTGGATCCGACAACTCGAAGTTCCGTAAGTGAGGCCACTTGGCTATTTTTGACGAGCTGCTGGCATACGACGTTAGGTTAGGTAATAGAATGGCGGAGATTAATACCTTGTCGTTGCGCAGACAGGACCAAGCGACCAAAGAAGTTTCCCCGCGTGACGTCGCGACCTGTTGACCTCCGACTCCGAAGACTGCTAACGAGGACTGGGCTCGAGGTAACCGCAACCGTTGAACGAGGCTTTCGGCTACCATTGACACTTCAGATCCTTGGTCAACTAGAACTCTCACGGCGTGTCTGCTGCCGTGGACGTCTTCGACTTCGACGCGAGTGGTGGCCAGAAGAATAGTCGAACTTTGGTCTCGACAATCATACGTCAAGTGAGAATTGACGTTGCTTCCGGCCGCTGAATTATGATTTTTAAAGGCTTCGTGGAGAGTCGTGTGATGGCGTTCCTCACACACGAAGCACCCGTGTTTCGACTGACATTCACTGAGCTTGTGTTCGCCGAGGCAATTCACGCACCGGCCTGTCGATTCTACCACGCGTTTCCGATCTCGAGCGTTCTTCTTTCGGTATTGCTCGCAACGCATGAGGAAATGTTCCCCTTGGCACAACGAGCACTTGGTTTTGATCGCGCGTTTCTCTGCGAGATTCGCTCGGGCGGAACGAGAGCCTGGTTGGTTTCTCTTCTCGAGCGAGGGCGATTTCGGCTGATTCTCTTCAGCTGGTGTCAGGGCGTCCAGTGTCTGAAGTCTTCGCTCTAAGAAGGCCCACAAGGTATCGGACGACGGAGGGTCGTTGCTGGACGTGATCTCTTCTTCCCATTTCGCGCGAGCTCGATCATCGAGCTTCTCTACGGCACAATACACGAACCAGTCTTCGGAACTTCGTATTGGACGACCGAGACTCTCAAGCGAACTGACTGTGGTCGCTAAACAGCCGATGAGTTTTCGGAGTTCGGTATTTGTTCCGCGTTGAGGCTTCTTCGTCGCAGCGAACTTGGCAAGACATGAGCGGACTAGCACTCTTTTCTTTTCGAAGTGATCGTTCAGTGTTTTCCAAGCACGGAAGTAATTATTGCTCGTGGTCGGCAAATCTTTGATAAGAGTCGACGCGCTTTCCGTTAGGCTCACTTTGAGATAATTCAATCTCTCGACGTCAGACAATCGCTCATCCCTTACGATAATCGATTGGAATAAATCCTTAAACGAGGGCCAGTCTTCGTATCGACCTGAGAAAGGAGGAATTTGCATTCGAGGCAACGTATTGTGGCGATGCGCCGATTCTTCTGTGCCCGACGGTGAGGCAATCGGCGCTCTCGTTCTTCCTCCAAGTCTGTGACTGTGCTCCTTGAGAGTTGCTCTTTGCCTTAGATACTCTTCTTCTACTTGTTTTGCGACTTTATCCCGCTCGTAATTGTTGATTTTCAACGACTCCTTGTGTCGAAATGTGAGGAGGTCGTGTTTTGCTTCAAATTCCTGCCAGAGTTTATCTAGCATTTCGATCCTCGTCTTTACTACGGCCTCAGTTATATTTGCTTGACCCATTTTGTTCATATTTACAACGCCTCTGCTTATTTTCTTCCCCAGCTCGAATTGCTTAGCGACGAGTTCTTCGCCCGAGAACTCCATCTTGAAGAAGGAAGACCACAGAGGTTTACGAAACAGCGGTCGAACAATGGCTTCCACGTGGTCGACGCGGATTTACCGGCACGTTTCACGAGGATCCGGCTCGAAGGACCAGAAATGTTCGCAATCGGAACAACAACTTGTGACGGAAGATATACGCGGATTATGAAGCGCACAAGGAATTAAAAGGGGACTTTAATTTAACTCACTTTCACAATTCATTTGTTATTAACTTCCCGATTTATAGGGGAGTTATTGTAATTACCCCGAAAATCGAAAATCGAATTTTTTGCAGATCTTCACGTTTCATGGTCATTGGAGCTATTTTAGACTATTTTTATCAAATTGTTAGTATGTGTGTGTGTGTGTGTGTGTGTGTGCGTATGTCTGTTTCTATGGTATCAAATTTTTCGTTAACGTTTTCTGAAAAAGTAACAACGCGATCAGAACGATGAATGATGCAATCGATGTGCCCCGCTGTAACTTAGAGCTGATTAGATTTTGGTCCATTTTGGTCAAGTAGTTTTTTAGTTTTTTCGTTTTTTTCGAAAGGAGTTGATTCAACATTGCAATTTATACGAAAGGCGTATCCACCGAAGAAGCAAACGTAACTATATATATATTTAGACATACTTAAAAAAAATTTTTTTTTTTAATTTTTTTTAATTAAAAAAATTTTTTTTTTTTTTTTTTAAATTGCTTTTTTCCAATTATGCAACTAATGCGACGCCATATAGCAAACATTTTGATAAGTAGAAAACTATTGAAATTCCCTGAAAACATATAATCATCTTAAATCGTGCACTAAATAAATAATGATACTAATATACTACAACTAACGAGTCGGGGAGTTCTTTGTGTGGCTCGTGGAGAGTTACACACCAAACAACATCCGTACCACTAACCCTCTCGCGGGGTCGCAATGCGAGCTACAACTCCCCCACCTGCGAAGCTCGCGAGCAACAACCCCCCTCTAGTTATTTCTCTAAATTTAGTTTATAACTGTAATGAATTACAATAAAGAAAAGAAAAGAATAAGGTTCACTGATTAAATTTTTTTTTTTTTTTTTTTTTTTTTTTTTTTTTTTTTTTTTTTTTTTTAGGACCTGGGAGAACCGGTAGAACCCGTGTACATCCACGAAGATGCATCGGGGGTGCCGTAAACTCCCAGGTCCAGGGGTCGCAGATGACCTTGCGCCCCTTTCTACCTCCTCCCCTGTCTGGAGGAACATCAACCCGCGACCCGCTGTCCGCATTCCGCGGGTTGAAGTTCCTCTAGTGCCACTCCTGTTCTTGGCTAATACAGTTCACTGATTAAATCGCGGTTACTTTAGCGCACAAGTAAAATCGAACTTTCCCGGTAACGGATTTCTTGGAATCGAAAAGGGAATTCTGAGAAGAGCGGTGTTTTGCCACGTGAGGCAGAGCGAAACGAAACGAAAGCGAGAAATACCTGCTCGCTCCTTTTATTGGTGGACCAATCATCGCTCGGGAGACTTCCTGTGGATTTGCTAGATCTTTCGCGAACGATCTAGACGCGGTGTCGACCAATAATTAGCGCGGCTGACCGGATGTATATTAATGACGCGCTACAATTGGTCGCCGAAAGTGACGCTGGCAAACATTGTTCGATGAGTCGAGCGCCGCTGTTCGCGTTAGTCGATTCTTAGCGTGCGCGTCTTGAACACCAGTTTCAACCCAAAATTCGGCAACCCCCATTCAATCTTTCCCCCACATGAAACTAACTCCCGCAATCAAACAATACAAACCAGCTTCATCCACATCCTCAAAACCCTAATTTAAAAAAGGAAAGACCAAAAGACCACGACAGAACACCATGCTTAACTCTCTACGTATCCTCTTCTCGAACTGCAGGAGCATACAAAGGAAAAAGATAGAACTAATCCATCTGGCAAAGGAGGCAGATATAGTTATCTGCGTCGAAACCTGGCTAAGACCAGGAACAGAGTTAAAACTTGCAGGATATCACACAATAAGGAAAGACAGGCAACATCGACATGGTGGTGGGATCGCAATTTTCATAGCCAAATATTTAAAATACAGTCCTCTCCCAAATCTCGAAATTTCAGATGGGCAAACAGAAACATGCTGTATTCAAATAACCGATCTATCCGAAAAAACCACAATAGCAGCGTGCTACAGACCTCCATACAACAAAATAACGGAAGCAACCTTTTTTTTTTAAATGCAGAAATGCTTACGCATACCCCAGCCCCCCTGGGGGGACCAGGGTTATGTGGGGCTGTCCAGAGGACCCTCCAGCCAGCCTACCCACTAAAACCACACTCCCACCTAAGCTAATGTAAGGGGGGAGGCCAGGATCTCTACCGAACTCAACTGGCCACCCCCTAAGCTATTGTACGCTCGGCGAGAGTTGGCACAGAATTTCGTCAGTGGGGTGCAGGGGGAACGGCGAGTCCCCACTCTTGACGCAAGGTTGCAGATCCCACTCTTACGCTCTACTCCCGGCGGGGACGGTCGACATAGGCGTAAAGAAGTGGGATCCGCGTAAACTATGGGGGGCACATGATATTCTCTGATTCTCACTAATCGTGAAGACTGAAGTCTTACTGCATTAATAAAATATAAATGGCACGTACATATTATATGATTGTATGTATTCTTAATCTTTTACCATATAACAACAAGTTAGACGCGTTATGAGGATGATTTCAAACAGCTGAATTAAATCAGACTAAAAATCTAGTTTGCTATCACCGATATTTAGGCATTATACATATAGGAAATGCATCTTGAAGCAATGATAACAGCCTCGTGTCGTGCAAAAGATTCTACAAGAAAGAGAAACTCGATATTTATTGTAGATCTATATTATACATATAGGAAATATAGATCTACAATAAATATCAAGTTTCTCTTTCTTGTAGAATCTTTTGCAATATACTAAATATTACTAGTAAGATGGTTATCCGGATACACAATTTATTTCTGCCTGTGTAATTATTGCGTATATACTAAGATTACGGTACAGTTTTTTTTTTTTTTTTTTTTTTTTATTGTAGAAAATCTCATATGAGATTTATTTCAACATAATAAGGAAAACATAATACATTGTTACAGAAAATAAAACTGTACATACATAGTAATATGTTAAAACACGAATATAATATACAGAAGAGATAAACCGCTTAAACCTTAAGGCCACAGCTTTTAAAGAATGACAACATACAACGACACGCCCTGATATTTGGTTTGGCTATTATCAGTGAAGCATCCATGGGAAGTTGAAAATTAAGTTGACGGATCTTTTCAATAAATTTTGATCTTTCCTCATTGTACAAATTACACTGCCATAATACGTGGTTCAAAGTCTCATCTCCCTCTCCACAACTACATTCTGGATCATCGATAAAGCCAATGCGAGCCAGAGAAGCAGCTAGGTGATAGTGGTCTGCTCTACATCTATTAATAGTGACAATATCCGAACGGGATAAATTTAACTGTGAGAACCATGGAAGACGGTTTTCACTAAAAAATTGCTGGAAGTATATCTTGCCCTTGATGAGTCCATCAGTTTTTATAGAGAAGAGGGTGTTATCAAACATATTTTTCCGAAATGATTCAAAACGATCAGTGAAAGGAATATTGGGGATACAAGGGTTACTAAGGAATGAAGCCTCTTTAGCTAAGAGATCAACCTTTTCATTACCATCAATCCCAATATGAGACGGTATCCAGTAGAATTTAATGGACCTGTTATCATTATCTTGAATGAAAATATTATATTTCTTTTTAATATTGAAAATAAAGGAGTTTGTTTTAATATCCAGCTTTGTAGAAGCAAGGCTCGAAAGAACACTTGCAGCATCAGAAAAAATAATGAAACTAAGATTTTTATTGCCTACAGCCAAGTCCAAGGCATCACTAATGGCAGCACATTCGGCTGTAAAAACTGAGGCATGTTTAACCAGGCTCTTCTTAGAGATCCAATCAAAATACGGGCAATAGGCGGCCGAACCAACACAATTGCTTACCCGATTCTTACTACCATCAGTATAGATTGCAACTGAAGAGCTTTTGATAATCAAATCATTTACATCGCTATTGATATTAATCGAATTGGTCATCTTTCTAAGAGATTTCCCAAAATCAAAGTTAACCGGAATTGAGGTGGTCACCGTACTATATTCATAATTATAAATATTAAAGTTATTGGATGATTCAATCTTGATTGGATCAATCATAAGATCCGTTATACAGCATCTAAGTAAGAAATTAGATCTGTTACTTTTATTTTTAATAGCATTATAATAGCTAGTAATTGATTGGAAACTAAAGGAGCTGCTGTTAGATAAAGATTTAGCCAGAAATCGAAAACATAAATTTTTAAAACGTTCTTTAAGTAGCGGACTTTAGACTCAGCAATAAGAATATTGGTGGGGGTGGATCTGCGGTATCCCAAAGCCAATCTTATTGCAGAGAACTGAATCCTCTCGAGTCTCTGCAGGTCCTTGTGTCTTTTAGGGGAGAAAACAAAACAGCCATATTCCATGATTGAACGAACAAAACTCTTAAATATCGTCATAAGCGTAGCAGGATCAGAACCCCACCATGTGCCTCTTAAGAATTTAATAATATTGAGAGCCCTAGAGCATCTCTTAATAATGTGGTCAATATGAAGTGAAAAAGACAATTTATAGTCAAAAATAATTCCAAGAAACCTGACAGAATCACTAGAATTAATAATTGTATCGTGAATATTTATTTTGATATGCCATGGGGAGATTTGCTTATTATTGAAATGAATTAATACCGTTTTATCAGGAGATAATTCTAAGCCAAGATCAAATAGGTTCCGAGTTAAAGTTTGAATGGCTTTTTCAATAGCACGTACTCCTCTAGCGCTAGATGCTGTTTTTGTATAAATAGCTAGGTCGTCAGCGAACTGAGAAACTGAGACATGCCTCTGGACATAAACTGAAATGTGAGAAACGTATAATATATATAACAAAGGACTTAACACACCACCCTGAGGAACACCTTTATGCACGTGTCTGGGAGTGTCACCAGTAACTGAGGTAAAAATAAACCTTTCATGTGTTAAAAATTTAACAAAACATAAGACTCTTGCTGAGCACCCAAAAGAAGCCAGCTTAGATAGTAAAATATCTGAATTAACATTATCAAAAGCGCTTTTAACATCAAGAAAAGCAGCAATAACTTCTTTTTTTTCTGAAAAAGCCTCATCCACTTTCAAGGCTAAATTCATTAAGTTATCAGTGCATGATTTACCTTTGCGAAATCCAAGTTGACTTTTAGGGAGCAGAGCCTTACTTTCTACCCACCATTGTAATCGATTTTTGATTAAAGTTTCAAAAAGCTTGCATAAACATGACGTGAGGGAAATAGGTCGAAGTCCCGCACTCTCAGCTTTGGGGATAAAAATTACGAAGGAGTTTTTCCAACTAGTAGGATAATCATTAGCAAAGAACATTTGATTGTAAATACTTAATAACTCCGAAATCATGTTTGACGGAAGCCTTTGGAGAATATCAAAATCTATCCCATCCATACCAGGAGCAGAAGTTGACCTCTTTGAATCAAGTGCAATGTTTAATTCAACAATGGAAAAAGACGAATCGAAAAAGGTATTAGGCTGTGAGTTCGGAATCACTAAAGGGTCTGATTGAACCCAAGGAGGACACAACTTATCTAGAGCAATTTTGACGTTATTACTATTACGTAAATTTGTGGACGTATGTTGAGGACGAACTTTAATCCAGGCATTTTTAAATACCTTGCATTTGTTCCACACAAAAGTGGGATCAGATTGAAAATTGATGCTTTCAGCAAAATGTCTGAAACAGTCTCTTTTCTTAAACTTGAACATTTTTATTGCCTCAGCGCAACGTTTTTTATATTCTATAAGATCCCCCAAGTTACAGTCTTTGTCCCACCAGGGGACTGGATTTCTTTTTTTTTAAACGAAACCTGAGTTTTTGCTGGAGTACTGTAACATAATGCACGCGTAAGCGTGTGAGTAAACAAATCATACTTAGAACTAGGAGAAGAGATTAAGTATTCCTCTGAGGAAAAATTTTGATAAGCGTCTTCCAAAAAGTCATGAAATTTACTCCAGTCAGTGCGAACTGATTTTAACTTAAAGGAGAGTTTTTCATAAAAATTTATTGAGACGTAGATATTTATAAAAATAGGGAAGTGATCCGAACCCCAGGTCTCATCACTCACAGTTGTAACCAATCTGTCAGAGATATCATAGGTAGAAAGAACAAGGTCTAAGTTAGATTTATGACCAGAATGAGTATCCAAGTGCGTGAAAGAGTTTTCATTATGAAGAAAAAGGTTTTGAGATTCTATAGCGCAAGCTAGTCTCGAACCGTTGGAATCAGTGTGCTGACAATTCCAAGTTATATTGTGGGCGTTAAAATCCCCAAGCAAAATACAATTACTTGGATTTACATTATGAACAAGAGCATTCCATTGGTCAAGCGTGAGAGTGAGACCCGGAGGTCTATAACAGACCACTATGTCCAGTGGATTGCTTAGATTTATGATGCGAGTACCACAAATCTCAATTGATTGATCTGGGGCTGAAACGTGATTAAGCTCAGAAAAGAATAAATGATTTCTAATTGCAAATAAAATGCCACCGCCTGAACCTTGAGCTCTGTCCTTTCTATATACTAAGAAACCAGGAAAATTAATCTTGATGTCAGAGGAAAGCCAGGATTCCACACAAATAAATATGTCTATCTCTTGAAGGATGGCGTGAATGTCCTGCAGTCTTCTGCGAATACTTCTTGTGTTCCAAAACATAATATTAATCGAACCGTTGCGAGATGAATAGTTGTGATACATAGAGAAAAAGCGTAGAGATGTAGATTACAAAGAAGATGAAAAAAAAAAAAAAAAAAAAGTTTAATTGTCTTGAGCCTCAACAGAGAGCGTATCAGAACTAGCGCTATCATATGCATCAGAAGAAGACAGTTTCTTGATGATCCTTCCAATGCGACTCTTCAGGTTTCGCTCTGTGATCAGAACCTTCACCTCTGATAACATATTTATGAGAGCCGGGATGTCATCTGTAAACTTTGAGGCCGTTTCCAGAATATTCGCATTATCAAAAGAGAGAAATAAAAATTCAGTAATGTTACTCAAGTTAAGAGGAAACTTGTGCGACTTGGTTGAGATCAACTCTTTTGCTGGTGTGAGCTGCGTCGAAATAGCATCTACGGTGGTAACTGTTGCGGATGCCACTTTTATTTTCTTAGTCAATTTTTTTTTATTGACTGCTACGTCAAAGACTTGCTTGTCAGCCTTGACATAATCTGTAGTGAGGTCACTAGTAGAGGTAGTGCTTGACAACGGTCTTTTGAAGGACCCAGTTGGTAAAACAGACTCAGATGTTATATGTGAAGCTTCCGGTGTGAAAGACGCCTGTGGAACAACGACTGGAGTAGAAACGGGCTTGTTGATATTTACGTTATCCCTTCCCGAAGCGATTTGTGCACTCGGGATATTCAGAGACACAAGCGAGGATTCTATAGAGGAATCAGCATTAGGAACCGGCTTATCAACACTTTTGCAGAATCTGGCAAGGTGTCCTTCTTCTTTACAGATGAAACACGAAAGTTTCTCGCCAGACAGGTAAATCCAATAATTTGTACCTTCGTAATTAATTTCCAAAATAGGCGGCAGATTGCTAACGTCATCAGGATGTATATAGATCTGTCTTCGAAAACTGAGAATGTGCGCAAAACCAGGATCTCCCATTCCTGCCCTAATGAATGTCATTTGAGAAACGAGTCGAATGTTTTTCTTAACAAGTTCGTCACCAATAACATCATGCGGAATGATAGGACAAACATTCGATATTATAATCCTTTTAGCCTTAGATATTAGAGGACGAACCTCTAATGCATGTTGACCAATATGAATTTTCGCATGAGAATCGGTAAGTTTGTCTGCAGTATCTTTAGAGTTAAGATAAAAGCAAACACGGCTATGCGAAATTCTTGAAACAAATCTGATATTCTTTGAGTCTGTTAGTTTACTCAGTGCCCTCGTATATTCTTGTACAGTAATACCTTCAACCGCATCAAAAACGACTGCTTGCTCCTTAGTAGGAAATTGAACATGGGTGGCAATTTGCGCATAAGACGCTCTGTTCGATGCGTTGTCCATCTTGAATTATTTCAACTTGATTTACAAGACGTTAAGACACAACTTATACAAGTGCCTCTGACGGCAGAGACACAAGTACAATCACAATTGAGAGAGAAAAAAAAACACTTAGGTGATAGCGTCTTCAATTAAACTCTCGACACTCCAAACTTGCAAAACTAACCACAGAGTACATAGACCACTAGCAGACGTCATACACGCGAGCACGAAAATGAAAACACGTCCGTCCTCGGTGAAGGCTAACGCTAGAATCCTACGGTACAGTTATCGGATTCATAGTGCAACAGGTTTCACAATTAACGCTCTAGTTTAAAACTCACTTAACATTCTTAATAGTTCAAAAGTTCAATACACGATGTTCTAATTGTGCAAGTTCGAAGTTATTTAGCGTTCTAAAATGTCCTGACTGTTTTAAAGGTTCTAAGAATATTACCATAGTTAATACATTAAACTCTATATCAGTTCGATCGTGGATTCCGACGGTATCGAATTTACAAAATAATGTATAATATACATATAATTCATACGTTTACGGTGTCTTCATAGAATATTTCTATTAAATATTATTTTTTTCATTTTATGGCTATGAATCTGATATAATTCCTGATACAAAATTGAATGTTTAGGAATTGATTAGATACGAACATATTTAATAGTGTAAAAAAATTTTGGCTATTGGTATAGAATTTTTAGTAGTTCCTCAGAGTCACTACTCGAGTGCTAAGGCTTTCACAGGGGATTCACAGAAGATGCCTGGAAAACATGTGGTTCCACTTGGTCCGAGTGTCCGGCGAACTCAGAGTTAAATAAATACGTCTCTCTTGAGCGTAGCGAAAGAAATTTTATGATAGGAGTAACTGGAGACTTTTACGAACACAGACATTTTCTCGGGAAAATCTCTCTCATCAATAGAGTAAAACAAGCAGAATGAATTCTTTAAGATTGTTACAGAGCTCAGAGAAACAGTTCTCTCAGACCAGAGAAACAGTTCTTCCTGAGCTTTCATTCTGTCAACTTCGAGCGATTTCATACTATCTATTCGTTTAAAATACTAAATTTAACATCTTGTTTTGATTTTTCATAGCTTATATTTTATTTTATATTATATTATTCTATTTTATATTATATTTTATATTTTCATATTTTTTATATACTTTTATTCTATTTACTATAATTTATCCATTCTTTTCTTTATTCTGTTTTTAGTTTTACATAGTTTAGCGTTAGTGTAGTGATAATATTATACTTAGTACTAAGTTTCAGTGTTTAAGTTTAGTACTATTTTTGTTAAATTAAGTTTATTAGACATAGTGCAGTATGTCAACGCACAAGAAAGGACAGACGGTGCATAGCGGAGTACGAAACATGGTGCGAAGAATCATTAAAAAGTGCGATGAAGAATTCGAGAGAAATAGTGTTCTTGTGCCTTTATCGCAGCCGACTCAGCGGGCTGCTGATTATGCAGGCGTATCGACACGAACGGTGTACAGAATCCGTCAAGAGAGTTCGGATTCTGGCGAAGGACCGCTGCAATCGCCTGGGAAAAAACGATTTCGTCCCAGCATGAAATTTGAAATATCAAATGAAGACAAGGAAATAATAAGGAATATCATCCACGACTTCTATACGGAGAAGAAAATTGTGCCCACTGCAACGAAAATATTAGCAGCGATTCCGAAAAAATAGACTTTCCCTGGCAACTCACAACATTGCGCGATTTGCTACGTTGCATGGGGTTCCGCTGGAGAAAGTGCAACAGCGTCAGACGCGTTTTAACCGAAAAATCTAACATAATAACGTGGCGAGGGATGTATTTAGAAGCAATAAAAAGCCACAGAGGAGAAGGGAGAAATATAGTGTACATTGACGAGACATGGGTGGACAATACCTTGTCTTTTGGGAAGTGTTGGCAAAGCGAAGAAGAAATGGGAATATTACAAAATGATAGTTCTTCCCACTGCTTAATTATTGTTAATGCCGGTAGCAAAAGCGGATTTATTGCCGGCGCCCAATTGATTTTTAAATCGAGAACAACGACTGGAGACTAGCACGGAAAAATGAACGCAACGAATTTTGAAAAATGGATACGGGAAAAATTAATTCCAAATCTGGAAACCGATAGTGTCGTGGGCATGGACAATGCATCTTACCATACGGTACAAATTTTGCAAGACACCTACAAAGTCTTCAAACAAAAAAACAATAATAGAGTGGCTGAAAACAAAAAATATACCGTATACAGACACCATGCGGAAATTTCAATTAATGCAGTTAGTAAATAAACTGTCACGTCGTCTTCAATCCGACCCCGCCAGAAGGGCGAAAACTTTGACGACACCGGGTATTTACAAGCTAGGAAGCCGGGCCGCGTTCGGCCGCACGAAACGCGGTCCACCCGGGACAAAAGTTGTTCGCAAGCTTGTCGATGTTTCCAAAAATCACGCGAGTATTCGGGCGCCAGGCACGGAAGGTGCCACGCTAAAAATAAGCTTGCGACAACCGGCAATAGACGTTGGTTTTCCGCGAATGGGTCCAGGATACTACGCGGGACGAATACGAGGCGTTCCCCGCGGCGGGAATGTTTCTCACGAAATCAACACTCTTGGAAATTGGATTAACAGAAATTTATTGGCGATAGATGTTATAATCGCGCTGCCGGCCGACACCGGCAGCAAAGATGAAGTTAACCGGCGCGTAACAGTTCTTCGGCGACGGATGGAAATCGCCCGCGCCTTGTCCTTTTGGACTTCCTCTGAATCGCGTCGAATCCGGCAGTACGTGGTATTAACGTTTGCGTGCGCGATCTACACGTTTCACGCCCGGATTCCGATGGAATACGCGTTACAATTGACTTATCGTCGTCGGAACAGGTCGCGAAGATACGACGCGAGCACGTGGCGGCGTCCCACCGTGGAACGACACGAGGTTGGCGTGAAACTACGACGGTGTGCGGATCCTCGCTAATTTAAAATATGAAAAATAGTGCTGAGCACTTCGCTAATTATCTTCCCCGCACACTCGTCGCTCGAAAGATCTTACGGTTCGCAGACTACGCTGCAGCCGGTAGCCGCGAAGCTATATCGATTTTCCGCGACACGATCGCGAACCCGTCACGCTAACCGAGCCAACGCGAAGCAGAAATCACTTTATTATTCGATAGAGAATCCGACAAGAGCTTACCACAAGGTCTCTCGTTCCTTTACTCAGGAGGCCTGGTCGTCTGGCTTCCTTCCGGTAGCGTGCGTCGCAAAATTACTGTTGAATGTTCAGCATAAATATAATAATCTTGAGTAATCAACAAGTGCGATTTGTGATACTCGCCATCTATCGTGCTATGGTATAACTGGGGAAGGATGGTGCGCAGACGCCAGTACTCGACTGTTAGACTCTAGTAAGAAAGCAATACACAAACATGTGCTCGGCGAAGTGAGGTTATGTGATCAAGAAAGCGTAGTGTGTAAGAAAGCATCTACTATACAGTTAACATACTTTAAAGAGAATGTTGTAACTACAACTATTTAAAATAAAATAAATACTTTTTGTGTTCCATTTGAAAACAATCCACGAATAATTATTTCTAAACACTAAAGACGAAATTCCAACATGATAGCAGTCCGTGGTTGTCGAATGGTAAATGCTAAAGGTCATAGTGATAAAACGTGCGACGCAATAATTAAGGTGAAAAATCACGTGAAATAATAGAAGTGTAAACTCAGTGTCAAACGATCCAAGAAAAAGGCGCTGAAAGAAAGTTCAAGAAAAGGGCGATGCAGATGGATGAAAATTGTAATTGAAGCACGTGGCAGATTAACGAAGCGTCCACTGACAAAATTTGTCGAAGAAACAAGAAGGGTATTATTAAAAAAGGAAGGAAGTCGAAAGAAATTTTGAAGAATTAAGAGAAAACATAAAAATGGCAAAACAAGTAAAGTTCGAAGATATCATGATGCCCATCTTCGATGGAGCAAGTTATCCAAGCTGGAAAATCCGGCTGATGACCTTGTTGGAGTATAAAGAATGCAAGGAGCAAGCAGTCAGAAAAATAGCTGCTGAAGACAATACAGCTGAGTGGAATAAAAAGGATCTAAAAGCAAGAACAATATTTATCAGTACCATTTCCGACAAACAACTAGAATATGTTGGTGAATGTACGACAACGTTCGACATGATAACAAAGTTCGACAAGATGTATTCGACGCAATCTACAGCACTACAAATCATATGCAGAGGAAAAATTGAAGAAGTCAAATTGTCAAACTACAGTGAGGTGGAGGCCTTTTTCGCAGATTTTGAAAAGGCAATCAACGACTTCAAAAAGGCAGGTGGAAGAATAGATGAATCTGAGAAAATGAGATATTTGTTCAGAGCGTTGCCATCAAGCTACAGCTATATTGGAGACTTTATAGACGTCATTCCAGAAGAACAACGGACTGTAGACTACGTAAAATCGAAAATAAAAGAAAAGAATCAGAATAAAACAGAAAACGAAAGAAAAGGCAATGTGAGTACATTTACAACACACACAAGAGTAAAATGTTTCACCTGTGGAAAACCTTTTTTTTTTTTGAAGTGAAACTTCTTTGCTGAGGGTAACAATTTTCTAAAATAACGGATGTGACGTTTCGATGTAACGGATATGTGACGTTTCGATGTCACGGATATGTGACGTTTCGATGTCACGGAAGTGGAAAGTGGGGCGCGAAAATTTAAACTGAGAATGAACGGAGAAGAATAATTTCTTACTCCGACGGGATTCGAACCCCGGTCCACCGATTGGGGACAACCAATGATCTTTAGAATGATAGCGAACATTTTGGAGTATATCGAAACGAATAAAATGCTCTGTAGTAGGATCAATCGAAAAGTTTACAAATTCATGGTTATGTTACGACTACAGACATATATTTAGAGATAGATTGCGCCGTCTTACGGGCGAGTTGAAGATCACACTGTCGGGATCTATAGCGCTCTCTCTCACTCTTTTTTGTGGGCTTCAGCGCTTCATACAGTTCATATTTAGTACTTTTATTATTTTATTATTAATTAATGAAGTGTGTTAAAGTGATTAGTTGTTAGTGCTGTTTAGTTATTTATATATATATATATATATATATATATATATATATATATATATATATATATATATTTGATATATGTTCGGCGTCGACCGACGGTCGGAGGCGCCTGAAGCTGGGACCGCTCAGAAATGAACGCGCGAGGACAGGCAAGAAGGAGCGGAAGAAACAGAAATTAATTTCGGTCTATGCACAACACTGTATTTATTGAAAAGCGCTAGTTAGGCGCGACGATTCGGCTTGCTATGACGGAGATCTTGCACGTGCGAATGGCTGCCGTCGGATCGCGACGGAAATCTTGCGCAGCACCTTTCTTCAGGAGCCGCCGCGAGAGGAGATCTTCGACGCGATGCAAAGGAGATCTTGCCGCGGGCAGCTGCACGATACGCGACGCAAAGAACGTAGCAAACAACCGAATCAACGCGATTATACACGTAATGCGCACACTTAACAAAATCCACAAATGGATCGCGACAGAGTGCTCGCTGAGCTTGGGTTAGCGCGTGGATAGAGAGCGCGAATTAACGAGCGCGCACTACGCAAATTTACATCAACAAAAAAAGAAAGCGCGTAAGAACGAGAAGCGTTTGATTAGAATGAACGATCAACGGTGGGAATCGCAGAACTAGAGCGAAAGCGTAAGAACGCGAGGCAATCCCGTATATTTGAAGAACAAAGTAATACTCGAGGCTCTCCGACAGGCGAGAGCCCTTAAATAACGTTGAGCGAAGACGGTGTGTTCGAAACTGATTGGTTGAGACTGTCACCTGATTTCGAGGAGACTCGATGTTGTCGTGAAATTTTGTCCTAAGACAAAGACGTCCCGTTCTCGACTCACGGTAACGCGTGATCGAGACGCGACTCTTAACAGCTATAAAAACTGCGGAATTTTCGGTTTGTCGCTTCCAACCGTTGAATTTCGAACAATATATATTTAAAAAACAAGAGGTATGTATATAAATTACAAAATTACATGTAAAATAAAAAATACATGGTTATGTTACGACACCACGTGCAACTGCTTTAACATTAAATAAATATTTTTATTTTCCAGAGATATATAGCTTATTAGCTATTGCTAATAGCTAAAAACCTACCGTGTGTAGAACAGAATAAAAAGAGGTATGTATATAAAATACAAAATTACATTTAAAATAAATACATGGTTATGTTACGACACCACGTGCAAATACTTTTACATTAAATTTTTTTTTTTATTTTACAGAGATATATTGGAAAGAGATAGCTAATAGCTAAAAAATTACCGTGTGTGGAACAGAATAAAAAAGAGGTATGTATGTAAAATACAAAATTACATTTAAATAAATGAAGTTATTCTACGATACAGAGCTCCGCCCTTTGTATTACATTTCTCGATGTTGCCATCATTAGAGCGTCCCTTTTTATGCTTTTACATGCATTTGTTATGTGATTCCAAAGTTATTGAACATTATTATGGTTCTGTCGTGTACAACGGATTGAACATATCTCCAAAGGTAAAAATCAAACGGAGACAGATCCGGACAACACAGTGGCTAACGAATTGGGTCATACGTTCCGGAACGTATGATTCTGAAGTGTACATGATAAATATAAACATAATATGGGAAGCGACGGTAGTAAACATAAACCGAGACACTCTACTTATGGCGACAACAAGAGTCTCGTACATTAAGCGGAACTCTGTATCGTAGAAAATGGATCGCAGTTGTATTATTATTATTATCATATTATTATTTTATTATTATTGAAGTGAAAATTCTTTGCTGAGGGTAACAATTTTCTGAAATAACGGATATGACGTGTCGATGGAACGGAAGTGGATCGATAGACTGCGCCGTCTTTTATTATATTATTATACTAATGTGTGTTTACCAAAATCTAAGTAGAATACACGTTTTCAATCAAAATGAATACATATACAGGGTTGTTCAAACGTAACTTTTATGAAAACTTATTTCTTGCAAAACATATCAAGTTACATCAGATGTTGGAACTGCGATTCATTTTTCTACGATACAGAGATCCGCTCTTTGTATTACATTTCTTATTGTTGGCATCATTAGAGCATCTCTTTTTATACTATTACATGCATTTGTTATTTGATTCCAAAGTTATTGAACATTATTCATTGTTCTGTTTATTTTATTATTATTATATTATACTAATGTGTGTTTTACCAAGATCTAAGTAGAATACCACGGTTTCGTTTTAAATCTTACAAGTATTTTTTTTGGGAAGTGTTTATTCAGCAGGAGATAGTCATTAAAAAACATGACAGCAAAAACTTCCCTTCAGCGGGCGCGTGAGTGTCGGGCGCGGAGAAAGGCATTATTGAATGCAGCCAATGCGAGTGCCGCAACAGAGACTGATGACATACCGACTGTCGCGTCACCACAAAAAGTAGTCCCCACCTCTGCTACGGAAATATCGGCGCCAAAAAGTAACGTTCAACGGGCGCGTGAGTGTAGGGCGCGGAGAAAGGCATTATTGAATGCAGCCAATGCGAGTGCCGAAACAGAGACTGATGACATACCGACTGTCGCTTCACCACAAGAAGTAGTCCCCACCTCTGCTATGGAAATATCGGCGCCAAAAAGTAACGTTCAACGGGTGCGTGAGTGGAGGATGCGGAGAAATGCATTATTGAATGCAGCCAATGCGAGGGCCTCGTCAGACATTTGTAATATACCGACTGTCACGTCACCGCAAGTAGAAACAATTTTGCCTTACAGGGATTTTGACACCCACGCAAACGTACGGAAAGAATTTCGTAAAAAATTTGAAGACAATAGTTTCGGCCATGTGTGCAATATTTGCAACAGATTATGGTTTAAGAACGATTTGAAAATCGTACAACACTCTTGTCACGAGCTATTACAAAGTGAATTTCCGCAGATTAACATTACGAATTTCAAGGCATGTCAATGTTGTATTTCTGCACTAAACCGAAACAAAATTCCAACATATGCTACGACAAATGGATTTAAATATCCAGATAAGGCAGCACATTTGCCAGAGTTGGATTTAATATCGGAACGACTTATTTCACCGAGAATTCCCTTCATGCAAATCAGAAGACTGCGTCACATGAGCGGTCAGTACGGGATACTTGGACAAATCATCAATGTCCCTGTGGACGTAAATCTTATGGTAAATGCACTACGAAGGGACGTTAGCGATGATTACTGCATCAACGTGCACATCAAACGGAAACAGATACAATAAATCAAGTTATTTAAATGGTTTTGTGAATAAAAGAAATATAAAAGTCTGGCTGCAGTATCTCTGCGATACTCCACTATACAAATTTTACAACATCAAAATTAATGAAAGTTTTTTTTCCAACGACACGGCGAGTGAACAAATTTTAGTTGATGACATTAGTGAAGAGATCCCTAATGACGACTGTCTCGTTGCCCAGCAACAAACATTAATGTGGAATGAAGAGAAGTATGTTAGAATTTCTCCAGGCGAAAAAAACGTACCTCACAGTTTGCTCTTTGATGAACACGCAGAAGAACTGTCATTTCCATCAATTTATCTAGGACATTTTAGGGTTTTTAAAGAACAAATGCATGTTACGCCTTTCATGATGGCTACTAGTGAACTGAGGCGTGCCGATCGTCGGGGGGCTCTCCTCATCACCTGCTTTATGTTGCTATGAAAATCATGCGACAAAGAGTTCGTGATTCCTTGACCATTGCATTCAAACATGTTGGAAATCAAGATAAAATTACTAGACGCCAAATTGAGTCTGAGGAGTACATTAATCAGGCAATAGAAACAAATCTCGCATTTTTGAAATGTATACCAAATTCTACATACTACTGGGCTGGTAGGAAAAAAGTCTTGTTCTCTATGATCAGACAGTATGGTAAACCAACTATGTTTCTGACTTTGAGTGCTAATGAAACCGGTTGGGTTAATTTAATGAAATTATTGTATAAACTGAAAAACAATGGTAAAGATCTCTCAGATGAATCACTAAAACAAATGAGCTATATTCATAAATGCACATTAGTGAATGAAGACGCCGTAACGTGTGCTATTTACTTCAATAAAATAGTAAATGTCATTATGAATTTGCTTACATAAAAAAAACAAATCCCTTCGGCGAATATCGAGTGATTCATTACTTTAAAAGGGTTGAATTCCAACACCGTGGGAGCCCTCACGCTCACATTTTGCTGTGGATTGAGAATGCTCCAGTTGATGCACTTCAGGTCAACAGAGGTGATGCCATTGCAATGATTGATAAATTAATTTCAGTTTCAACTACAGATGCATCTGGAAATATAAAACTTCAAACGCATAAGCACACTTTTACGTGTTACAAGAGAGTAGTTGCAAATAGACCACAAAAATGTCGGTTCGAGGCTCCATTCATGCCATGCAAAAAGACGACTATACTGATTCCGATGAAGGAGACAGAGAACAATTTCCATCAACTTCGTCAACACTATGGTCAAATAAGGGAGAATTTGGAGAATCACAATTATTCGGACATGGACGCGTTTTACGAGCATAACAATATTACCTCAAATGAACATTATGCAAGTATTCTTCGTGCTGGAATAACACGACCCCGAGTCTTTTTGAAGCGTCAGCCTAGCGAAAAGTGGCACAATCCATTCAATCCATTCATTTTTAATGTTTTACAATCTAATACAGATATTCAATTTATTCTGGATGAATATTCTTGTGCTGCGTATGTGGTTGAGTATGTGAATAAAACTAATAGAGGTATCAGTAACTTACAGCGTCAAATACTTCAAGTAATGAATGATAATCCAGAGTTTGATCTGATTGATGTCACTAGAAAAATGGGAGTGGATATGCTAAATGCTGTGGAAATTACAAGCCAAGAGGCAGCGTGGTTTTTGCTTCGTGAACCAATGTCCAAAAGTTCATCCGTTATTGTATTCATTCCTACAATGTGGCCTGTGGAGCGTCAACGAGTGCGTAAGAAATGGAGAAAATCGGCTTGGAAGACGAATCGACAGACGTTTGGAAGGAAAATTGTTTTGAAAAATACCAAAGAAGACCCGAAAATCTTGAGGAGTGTACCCTGGCACAATGCGTTGCAAATTATAATATTTCTGGTGAGAAATACACGAGACGGAAACAATCACGTGTTATACGGTACAGGAATTATGACATGGGGTCAGATCTCAACGAGTACAAGCGTGAGATGGTCACGTTGCATATTCCTTTTCGTAACGAGGAAAATGAAATTTTAAGTGAATTAAAGTTTATTACAATTTATGATGAAAACGAAGAATTAATTCTCAATAGACGGAAAGAATTTGAGTCAAACTTAGACATCCAAAAAACTATAGAAATTTGTAAAGAATTATGCCGAGAAGAGAATGAGGGAAATAATATGATACCGTTGGTGGAGTTGGTAGGCAGACAACCAGAGTCTGATCCGTTGCGTGAAATTCAGAATCGAGAAGTTAATCGCGATCTTCACCTTGCAGCGTTGCACAAACTCGGTGCAATCGCTAAAAAACGGGAGAACCTGATGCCAAACAATCGTTATTATGATCTGATGAGAATGTCTAATGAAAGACAGAAGGATTTACTAATGCACGTTATTCACAACATTCTCAGTGACTCTGCGGTACCATTTCAAATTTTCCTTACTGGCCCTGCAGGTTGTGGAAAAACTTTTGTGATTCGTTTGTTGATGGAAATTTATAATCGATATTCACCTACGGATAATTATTGTAATGCGTATATTACATGCGCATCAACGGGAAAAGCTGCTGTCGCCATCGACGGTACCACAGTTCACACAGCTTTGAAAATATCTCTATCAAAATTGTTACCACTATCAATTGAAGTTGTACAACAATTTAGAGCTTTATTCAAGTACGTCAAAGTCCTCATTATTGATGAAATAAGTATGATTAGCGCTGAACTCTTATCTCAGATCGATGCTCGCTTGAAGCAAATAACAGCAAAATATGAAACGAATTTTGGAGGACTTGACGTGATTTTAATTGGAGATCTGAGACAATTACCACCAGTACGTGCAACGCCAATTTTCAAACAAATAAAACAAACAATTTCAGAACCAACTCTTTGGCGCGAGTTGAAATTTTTTAATTAAATGAAGTGATGAGACAATCGAATCGAATGTTTTCTGAGGTATTGACAAAAATTGGTAATGGTTTGCGGTTGGAGACAAATGAATTACAATTAATCGAGTCACGATTTTTCACCAAAGAAGAAGCCAATAGGTTATGCCCTGACGGAATTCGGTTATTCCTAGCAAACAAGTCGGTAAATGAGTACAATTTATCCATTCTTAACTCGGCTGAAAATAAAATCACTTCTGTCGCTCAAGATATCTTTGTTGGCTGTCAAAATGCAGAACAAGAGATGGGCTTCCGACAAAAATTACACAAAATGTCAGTAATCGACACTGGTGGTCTCCCCTATGAAATCATTTTGGTGCTGAATAAATCTTACATGCTGACCACGAACGTAGATGTCGCTGATGGATTAGCAAATGGACAAATGGGGACATTGGTTCACATTGAATCTGATGCAGAAGGACAAGTGACACGTATCTGGATAGAATTCACGAAGGGATTGAAAGTCGGTGAAAAATTGAAAAAGAAAGTGAGTGCTTATGTACAACAAAACAATATCAGTCGAACAGCAGTGCCCATTTGCAGACGAACTACGACAGTTTATATGAATAATAATAAAACGATTGCGGCTAAAAGAAGTCACCTTCCTATTATTTCATGTTGTGCTGTCACAATACACAAATCACAAGGAGGGACGTTTGCGGAAATTGTATACGAATATGAGAAATCTCACTCACAACAGTTGTTATACTTGGCGCAATCGAGAGTCACGAGTATTGATGGACTGTACATTGTCACACCTCAAGATGATCCAATTTTTTATCATGGAAGAAGAGCATCAACATCAACAGCAGATTTACAGGCAGAATTCAAAAGACTGAGTCTCAACAAACTACAAACAGTGGGACAACAATTACGAGACTTCATATCTAATAAAAAAGGCATTTCGATATTTTCACATAATTGTCAAAGTTTAAGCTTACACGCAACAGATTTACAAGATGAAGTTGTAAGAAATTCAACGATATTAGTGCTGAGTGAAACTTGGTTGAAACAAGGCGAAAAGGTGGATATACCGAATTTCGATTGTATTGTCACATTTAAAAGACCACAAGAGAGATCCGCTGGTGTAGCTATTTACCGAAATACAGCTCATCAGTCAATCACTATCACTCCACATATAGCTATATATGTTCAACAAATGAATGCAATAGATGTGAGTACAACTGCCATTGGAGATATCTGTGCTGCAAGATGTCATCTTAATAATGGACAATTTCTGTTAATTGTTGCTGTGTATATATCACCTAACAGCAAGCTTGACGATATAATAGAATTCATTCACCACGTGTTACTACCATACACACCCGGTGGTGCAGCATTACTAAAAAAGGACTGGGGGACTCTCCCAATGATAATGAGCGGTGATTTTAATGTCCAGTTCTCCAAACCTGAAAGTCAACCTCTCATTGACTTTTTGGCTAATGAATTCAATTTAAAAATCAACAATAATGTCAATACACCAACTACCAGATCAGGGACAACAATTGATGCTGTATTTTCTAGAAATCTAGAAAATGTTAAATCACAAACGTTTGTGTCGTATTTTAGCTATCATATGCCAATTGTTACTATGATAGACACGGATCATTCTGCTTGTACTGATCATTCTGCGGATAAATGATCATGCCTACAATACAAAAACAACTAATACATACAAATGAACACTCTTATATAGAGATGCTCCTGATAAGGTACGGAAAGTTTACATACAGTGACTCAAACTTTCAAAATATGTTTAATTGATACAGATGTACGAAACGTGTTTAGATAAATATTAGTATGGAATTCTCTAACAAGCGTTCACAATTTTTTAGGGTTGATGGATAGGGAAACTGAAGGTAAAGTGGGTCTATTCCCTTACAATTTTGTCGAAGTGATACATCTTGGAACAGAAAAATTAAGAACAAGAACAAAAATACGGTCCAAAACCGAACACAGACTTTTCAATCAGCGACAAGGAGTCGACAGCCGTGCATCGGTAGTGCGAGACTCGAGGAAAAAAAAATATACGCGTGGAAAACCACGCGCGGTAGAAGTGAAACTTCTTGCAGTCTAGTAATGATTAGAAGCAAATTAAGATTGGAAATGTTAAAAAAAAAAAGATCAGGAAAAACAAATACAAAAAGAAACAAACAAGATCAGGAAAAAGAAATACAAAAAGAAAAAAAAGATCAGGAACAACTAATACAAAAAAAACAAGATCAGGAAAAACAAATACAAAAAGAAAAAAAACAAGATCAGGAAAAACAAATACAAAAAGAAAAAAAACAAGATCAGAAACAACTAATACAAAAAAAACAAGATCAGGAAAAACAAATACAAAAAGAAAAAAACAAGATCAGAAACAACTAATACAAAAAAAACAAGATCAGGAAAAACAAATACAAAAAGAAAAAAAACAACATCAGGAACAACTAATACAAAAAATACAAGATCAGGAAAAACAAATAGAAAAAGAAAAAAAACAAGATCAGGAACAACCAATACAAAAAGAACAAGATCAGGAACAACTAATACAAAAAACAAGATCAGGAACAACTAATACAAAAAAAATCATAGAAAAAGTTTCACTTCAAGCATAATGAACGATCAAAATTTGCTTCGCAAAGAAGGAGAGCGTATGAGAAAGAAAGAAACGTAGTTCATAGCATTTCCCATACGCTCTCCTTCTTTGCGAAGCAAATTTTGATCATTCATTATGTTTGAAGTGAAACTTTTTCTATGATTTTTTTTTGTATTAGTTGTTCCTGATCTTGTTTTTTGTATTAGTTGTTCCTGATCTTGTTTTTTTTGTATTGGTTGTTCCTGATCTTGTTTTTTTTTCTTTTTCTATTTGTTTTTCCTGATCTTGTTTTTTTTGTATTAGTTGTTCCTGATCTTGTTTTTTTTCTTCTTGTATTTGTTTTTCCTGATCTTGTTTTTTCTCTTTTTGTATTTGTTTTTCCTGATCTTGTTTTTTTTGTATTAGTTCTTTCTGATCTTGTTTTTTTTCTTTTTGTATTTGTTTTTCCTGATCTTGTTTTTTTCTTTTTGTATTTGTTTTTCCTGATCTTGTTTTTTTTTTATAGTGCGGAAATGCGTTACGCATACCCTGGCCCCCTGGGGGGGGGGCAGGGTTATGTGGGACTGTCCAGAGGACTCACCGGCCAGCCTCTACCCACTAAAACCGCACTCCCACCTAAGCTATTGTAAGGGGGGGGGGCAGGATCTCCGAGAACTCAACTGGCCACCCCCTTAGCTAACAAACCGCCCTGGAGGGGTGTGAAGCACCCCCCCGTGCCCTACCTAATACCAGACCCCGGACGGAGGGACCCGCCCGGTGTCCCCATCCCTGGAGCCTTCGAGTCGGGCTTCCCGAACCCCAGTTCGGTCCACCCACAGCTCCCGGAGCCTTCGTGCGCTGCTCGGGGCAGCAGCAGTGTGTGACCCCCTAAGGGGGTCACCCACCACCGCCCCCCGGCCAGGGCAAGGAAGGGTCGTTGGAGGCGCACTCGCACGCCCCGACCCTCCCCACCCCACCCCCCACGCGCCACCCCACCGGAGACCGTCTCCGGTAGATGGCCGACACCCCCTACAAAGGTCCCTCCGGGGTGCCGGTCCATCTCGGGGGGGAGAGACTACCTCCCCCCCAGGGGCCGGGGTCAGCTCATTCCCCCGGCCCACCTGTGGAAAACCTGGACATCACACAAGAGAATGTTGGTATGCACAGCAGAGCAACCAAGGTCGAGGAGCTCAACGATACCAATACAGAGGTCAGCGAGGATTCCAAAGAAGCTTCAACAGAGGTGGATCGTACAGAGGTCGTACTCGAGGAAGAGGATCAGGTCAATCAAGAAGTGAATCGTCAAGTGAGTTACATACAGACGAGTCAGCTGCGTCCAAAAATGGTTCAACCGAAGCGTGGACAACAGAAGTATGTACACAATCGTATAATCCAGAGGTAAACCAGGTAAGAGGGTACGACAAAGAAAAGAATGATAAAAATTATAGCGAGGTCAATTGGCTGTTGGACAGTGGCTCCACAGATCACATCATTAACGATGACAAATTCTTTGAAAAGTATCTAGATTTAAAAAACCCTGTTGATGTAAAGCTACCAGATGGTAAGAAGTTACAAGCTACTAAAATAGGAAATATAAAAATTTATTTTAAGAACTATTATAATGAATAAGAAGTAGAATTAAGAGGAGTTTACTATGTAAGAGACATTAGGCAAAATCTATTGAGTTTTTCGAAAATAACAAAAAATTGCACTATAATAGCTAGAAATGAAAATGCAAAAATATACAATCAGTATAGACAGTTAATAACTGTAGCGGACAAAATAAATAACTTATATTGCATGACGAGCTTTGCGTATATAAACGAAAATAAAGAAATGTATGTAAATGCAGTAAAATTAACTGACAAAGAGAAATGGCATAGGGCACTAGGTCATGTAAACTTTCAATATTTAAGTAAGTTGGTGAATAATAAATTATTAGATGGTTTGCCAGATAAAATCGAAGGTACAAAAATGAAATGCGCAAACTGTATTGAGAGTAAGATGGCGAATAAGTAGGATATATATGCCGGTTCTAAATACTAATTATCATTGTGGGTAGATTCCTACCTTACCGACGCAGTTGAACCAGCAGGTTCTGTTCCATACTAACTTACCGTATAGCGCGAGCATATTTTTGCGGGGGGCGGGGTGAGGGGAATTTTCATGATGGTATTGCGTAAGCCACCGTTCGTTGGCGAGGGGAGAGGGGGAGGGGGGATTTTTAGTTTTCCAGGTATTGCATTTAAGATCGTATAAATAAACATCCTTTGACCCAATTACATCTCTGTTACTGCACAGTCTTTCTTTATCATTTCTCTCCTCATCTTTATATCGTCTGAAAATAGGTTCTGTTTCATGCCAACTTACCATATAGCTCGACCATATTTTGCGGGGTGGTGGGGGAGGGGGATACCTTATAGCCCGACAATATTTTGTGGGGGGGGCCGGAGGAGGGGGGAATTTTTCAAGACCAGTTTCCTGGTATTGCATTTAAGATCAGTTTCCTGGTATTGTGTAAGCCCCGTTCGAGGGGAGGGGGGGGGGGGAGATTTTTCAAGGAAATTAATAAATAAACATCCTTTTGCCGGTGGGTATCGAGTCGCCAAGCCGTGATATCAGATCACATCTGTTCTCACTCAGTCTTTCCTTATCATTTTTTCAAATAAACATCCTTTGGCTCTGATCACATCTCTGTTTTCGCTCTCCTTATCATTTCTCTCCTCGTCTTTACTGTATATTCCTAATAGCAACATCCTTTTGACGGCCGGTATCGAGTCGCGATATCTGACCACCGCCTCTGTTTTCACTCAGTCTTTTCATTATTATTTCTTTCCTCTTCTTCATAGAGGTAGTCATAGAATCGAAGAGTCGTAGAATCGCGTCCGAACGTGTTCGAACGTGCTTTGTTACCTATGGGGGAGGGGTTGACCTTGATTTTTTCAAAGACTGTTTCCCACGAAAACACGTGCACTTCGTTTAAGACGATTGTCCTGAACGATGTAAGAGTGAGAGAGAGAGAGAGAGAGAGAGAGAGAGAGACCGTTCATGATGTAAGAGAGAGAGAGAGAGAGAGAGAGAGAGAGAGACCATTCACGATGTAAGGGAGAGAGAGAGAGAGAGAGAGAGAGACCGTTCACGGTGTAAGAGAGAGAGTTTTTAATTAACAGAACGGTATAGAGTTTCTCCTTATCTTTTCGACGCGACTACCGCGAAATAGCGCGAGCCCGTTTCAGAGCAGTATAGAGTTTCTTTTTCGATGTAAGATCATGTCCGAACATCTTTTCTAATATCGCGAGCGGAGATTTCGTTCCCCTCTTTTTTAAAAATTAATAATTATAAGAATTTACGTGCTCAAGATGTTTTGAATCCAGATTTTATGAATAATTTGATTGAATTTGCTGACGGATTCAAGTTACTTAAAAATATTCGTTCATCGCCAGCATATTGGGAACAAAAAAGAAAGAGTTACTAGCAATGATCCGTCAATTGAGTAAACCCACTTTTTTATGACAGTGTCGGCTGCAGAAAGTTACTGGCCTGAGTTATTACAAACATTTATGAAATATCGCGATGGTGGTAAAACATTATCTGTACAAGACGCATTCAATTTGGATTACAATACCAAAACTGATCTAATTAGAAATGATCCCGTTACATGCGCTCGATATTTCGATCATAGAGACACATAAGCTTATGTGGTTATTAAGACAAAAACAAAGTAATTTCGGATAATATGAGGTTGTGAATAGTTATGAACGAGTGGAAATTTAGCAACGTGGAAGTCCACATGAACATATGTTTCTGTGGTTGACATGAGCACCTATGTACAAGAGTGTTAAAGATAGACACGATCATATTGGTAACAAAGAATTGATTGATTTAATTGCCCGATTTATCACATGTAGATATGACGATAATATTGCATATATTAAATTTCAAATGTACAAAACATAATCATAGTTGTAACAAAGGACAAAGAAATTAGCTATGTCGATTTTATATGCCTTATCCAGTAATGAGAAGAACGATGATTCTTGAACCATTAAATAAAAAAAAAATGAAATGGCGCCTAAATCCTATAAACTTATTGATGAATTAATAAATGAATTTTATAAGAAAAAAAATAGTTATGAGCTATGATGAAGTAGTTTAAAAAAAAAAAAACGGATATTTTTAAAAACGATCCCAGCCTTGAAGTAAATATTAATGGTTATAATGCAGATATTTTACAATTATTCGAATCGAATATGGAATTACAGTTTGTACTTGACAAATATTCGGCAGTGAGTTATGTAACCAATTACATTAGTAAAATTGAAGGAGGTTTATCAAAATTATTAAGGGAAGCTGCTATTGATTGTGATAATAAACAATAAGAATGTTAGAGAAATTTCGAAATATTACCAATGCTTTTTAAATAGTAATTTAATGTATGCACAAGAAGCAGCCTATCGTGTTTTATCATTACCTTTATCAAAGCAAAGTAGAAAGGCAGTATACATGAATACCAATCCGATATCAGAACGTGTATTAATGTTAAAATCTGAGAATGCTTTAAAAAATTAAATGAAGACTCCACCGAAATTTATATGGATGATATATTTGATAATTATAGTAGAAGAGATATTGATTTACATGATATGTGCCTCGCTGAGTTTGCAACGAATTACCAAAAAAGATCATGAAAAAAGGAACAAGAGGAAGGTGATGCTGACAATAATGAGGAAAATGACGACGTAAATGATTTCAGACTTCGACAGCAAACAGCTATTATTGGATACAGACAATATAAATAAAAAATTTTTTATAACTTTTTTATTTAATAAAAGTATATATTTAGATACTGTGAGTAAAAAAATTAATAATTTTATATATTTATTAATTACTTAAAATTATTACTTAATAACGTTTTTTTCTTTTTGCAGACTCAATGAAGAAACATATATAATCAATACAATTATTTTTTAATAAAAAATCTTATATTCATTACATTAGTTTTTTCATTTTTTAAAATTTATTTTATCACGTTCGAGCGACGATTCTTTCGCGATTCCACAGACATCTATACCACGAGGGTTTGGCGGGATTGTATCCGGATCGACTCCGATCGGTACGTTGCCGCAGTTCACCCCGCAAACGTATCCGCAGGATCTTGACCAGGCGCGATGCTCCGTCATGGGATCATCATCCTCTTCCCATCGAGTCAGCTGTATGCTGCATTCGAAACATTCAACGAAATCCTCATCACCCAGATGGAAAAATCCTGCGGCGGCGAGTTTCTCCGATTGGACGATGTGTGAGTAACGCCAGTCGTGAAAACTTTGTAGTCTGTCGCGTTCGAGACGATAATCGGGGAGTGGTGTTGCGTCATCTGTTGCCATTGATATTGTTGCGACGGCTCCCTCGGATTTCGTAATCATTGTGATACTCTGTGTGAAAAAAAAAATCAAAAAACGTAAAAGTAGGTGTCGTGTTTTACGGTTTTGACTCGCGGGAAAAATTCAAAGATGTAGACGCGTTTTTATAACTGATACTTTACATGTTTTTATAATTGTTAACCCATGCTCGAAATGTTTGTACTTCGCGCAGACAGCAATGATACGGTTTCGTTTTGACGTTTTTTACCGGTTGCCAACAGTGAAGTCGACACGGTTCGCCGTCAGCAATTTTATACATAGGATCGTGAACTAGTACATCGTATTTCGGACAGTTGAAATCTTCTAACTTTATCGAGTTTATTTGCATTTGCCGAAGGATGTCTCTCTCGAAACATCCACCTTTGTATGCTACGACAGGATTCGCGTAATCGCACACAAAATTTCGTATAACTTCAAATATATCGTGTTGTTAATAGTTTTCATAGCCGAAATCTTTAAATGGAATCCCATGCACGAAATTGCTGACATACCATGCAGACTTTTTGTCAGCGTCGGATAAACAACGAAAGTTCCTTCCCAAGCGAAATTCAGAGAGTTCGAACGAGCCGTCGCGAGAAACATCGATCATGGCTAATTCTTTGCATATAAATCTTTTTTTCACAATGAATCCGTCCATGTCAATGATGTGAGTAATTTGATCCATCTAAATAAAAGAATGTTTTTTCACTAGATTTTTACATCGTTTTTTAAAAACTTTTTTATTGTACTTACCGTCAAAGAAAAGGGGGAATGCGCGAAGTTGACCGGTCGGATGATAAGATCATACACGCGATGTAACGTCGTATAGCGACTGTGATTGTATACGTTTTTTTTTATGACGAGTAGCGAGCAATTTATAATGAATACCCCTACCACCATATCTCGCTCTATGGTGGAGGGAGGTGATATTATTACTATAATTTTTTCTTTTTAATAAATACGAGTTTAATTGTATGAGGAGGAAGAGGAGGAGGAGAATTGTTTTTAAATTTTAAAAAATAAGATCATTCACATAATATTATTTCATTTGATAAAGTATATATTTTTTGTCAACATAACAGCGGTTTAAGTAATTTTTCGAACAATGTTCATTAATGGACTGTCCTCCACGATGCGGTCATGTATCATCAAGCAGTAGGCTGTTGTCGATCGGGGAACGTTGGTTCGACATTAAAATTCAATTCGCACGTCAATCGTAGCATTTCTTAACGCTTAGTTTTGTCGGGAACAATCGAGAACAACGAGCGGACCATATCGCAGGAAATCCATGTTCAAATACAGTGGACGAAATTTCTATAAGAACTCTACTATTTTTGAACAAAATGTTCAAGTATTTTGATAATACGATTAAAGGAAGGCTAGAAAATAATTAAGGAATATAAGAAAGCAGAAATCAATATTCTGAATCCAAAAGAACTGCTTTATTTTATTGGGTTTAGATCAGACAATGTGACGGTCAGTTCATTAGTTGCAAATTCTTTTGTCTAAACCACTCCGGAGTCTTCTTAGCATTGTGTATCACCGCGTTATCTTGTTGAAAAATAACGTTGTAGTCATGATTTTTCTCTACAAAGCAAAGAGGTAAAAAATAAGGGAATGAAGAGAAAACAGGTGTAACAATCACAAATCGAAAAAATGAATCCTGAAAGTTTCACAATTTTTGATGAATGTATAATGATCACGGACCAGCATATCGAACAAAATAATTATGAATATGCAGCGTCTGCAGAATGTTTCCTCAACGATGGTTATATCTATACTTTAGTAACAGCCGAATGTAAAGAAGTCATAAAACCCGATTGTTATTTTACAAGATAAACATATTAATTTATTTCATGAAATTATGAGCAAAAATCTAAACGAGCGTGGAGTATACAATTTTGCTGAAGATACAGGTAAAGTTCGAGCTTTTGAGTAATTTACAAGAGATCCCTGAACATGAGACGAATATTCAGATAATATACACTGGTGAACTTGGAGAAAAGGTAGTAAAACATTGGATTTGCACAAGATCTGAAGGCAACGGCAATGTACACATTTATGACAGTTTTAATGCTAATGATTTGAACCATGATGTAATAGATTATTTGAATATCCTTTATAAATATAATAAGAAATATATATATTTCACGTCAGATACAGGTACAGGTACAGATACAGGTACAGGTATAGCAATGCACAGTATGGCGGTTGAACAGTACACAGTATGGCTGCTGTACAGTACGCAGTATGGCTGTTGTACATCTATGCATGGATCTCTCAAGATCGCTCGACGCGTTTCTCGTTCAATGCAGAACGGGTTTAGAACGGGTTCGACATCAAACAGAGTATTGAACTACATTGAACATAGTTCAAAACGCCTCCAATTGATGCAACAAAAGAGATTGTCAATAGGAGTGAAGCTGAAAAAATAGAGGAAACGGCTGGTCTATACCGTTCTGTTAATTAAAAACTCTCTCTCTTACACCGTGAACGGTCTCTCTCTCTCTCTCTCTCTCTCTCCCTTACATCGTGAATGGTCTCTCTCTCTCTCTCTCTCTCTCTCTCTCTCTCTTACATCATGAACGGTCTCTCTCTCTCTCTCTCTCTCTCTCTCTCTCTCTCTCTCTCTCTCTCTCTCACTCTTACATCGTTCAGGACAATCGTCTTAAACGAAGTGCACGTGTTTTCGTGGGAAACAGTCTTTGAAAAAATCAAGGTCAACCCCTCCCCCATAGGTAACAAAGCACGTTCGAACACGTTCGGACGCGATTCTACGACTCTTCGATTCTATGACTACCTCTATGAAGAAGAGGAAAGAAATAATAATGAAAAGACTGAGTGAAAACAGAGGCGGTGGTCAGATATCGCGACTCGATACCGGCCGTCAAAAGGATGTTGCTATTAGGAATATACAGTAAAGACGAGGAGAGAAATGATAAGGAGAGCGAAAACAGAGATGTGATCAGAGCCAAAGGATGTTTATTTGAAAAAATGATAAGGAAAGACTGAGTGAGAACAGATGTGATCTGATATCACGGCTTGGCGACTCGATACCCACCGGCAAAAGGATGTTTATTTATTAATTTCCTTGAAAAATCTCCCCCCCCCCCTCCCCTCGAACGGGGCTTACACAATACCAGGAAACTGATCTTAAATGCAATACCAGGAAACTGGTCTTGAAAAATTCCCCCCTCCTCCGGCCCCCCCCACAAAATATTGTCGGGCTATAAGGTATCCCCCTCCCCCACCACCCCGCAAAATATGGTCGAGCTATATGGTAAGTTGGCATGAAACAGAACCTATTTTCAGACGATATAAAGATGAGGAGAGAAATGATAAAGAAAGACTGTGCAGTAACAGAGATGTAATTGGGTCAAAGGATGTTTATTTATACGATCTTAAATGCAATACCTGGAAAACTAAAAATCCCCCCTCCCCCTCTCCCCTCGCCAACGAACGGTGGCTTACGCAATACCATCATGAAAATTCCCCTCACCCCGCCCCCCGCAAAAATATGCTCGCGCTATACGGTAAGTTAGTATGGAACAGAACCTGCTGGTTCAGCTGCGTCGGTAAGGTAGGAATCTACCCACAATGATAATTAGTATTTAGAACCGGCATATATATCCTACTCGAATATACCTTTTGACAATAATAGGAAAAAAAGTAAGGAAATCTTAGAACTGATTCATACAGATCTAAATGGTCCACATAAAACAATTGGATATGGTGGAGAAAAATATTTCTTAACTTTTGTCGACGATTATGTCACGGGATTTATTCGTGACGTAAACAAAACACTGACTGTTTGTAATTAAACCTGAGTTTCACTGACCGGTATCAAAAATGTAGGCAAGGCCGTAGCAATGCCACTATACGTATCGCGAAATCGTAACGGGATAAGGAGTCGGAAGGTATAAAAGAGACGTGCTTCAATTGTTTCAAACCCAAGACTGACTGTTTTATTACTGAGCTCTGCGTTTCTTATACATGTTTTCTGTTACCGGGTGGCCTCTGAACAAAGGGAGTGTCAAGTATCTTTGATGGTGATGGGTCGCATGCTGCTTATCGCAGGTGTCGTGTACGGACACCGATTATTAAATGGCCGATTGAATATGCTTCACACCCCCCTTCTTAGATTTGATTTGGTCTCCAAATCGCACGACCTTCCGCACAGGTGTTGGGAACTCTTCTATGGTTGCGTAGGTGTCCATTGGTATGCATTCAGAGGATGCATGTATGTTAGGTGGTGCTATTGGTTGACTTCTGGTTGTATTTACATTTTCCATTTTAATTTCGTTGCAACAAATTTTGAGACAGAAGTTTCTGGGAATTAGATTTGATATACATTTAAATAGTCCTATTTTGCGAAAGGTATACAATGTAATGAGCCCTAATGAGATCCAACCGGCAATTTTGAGTATGTTGTAAGCTATGTCTGTAGCGGAGAGAATTCTGCGTTGATTTTTAAGCCTTTCCAATCGTGAGTACATTAAATCTAAAGAGTTCCTGAAGTTATTGAAGTTTGGAGTGATTTTTGGAGCCCTTGGAATATAGTCGCCTAATAGTTCAATTTCGTCGTTTGTAAAATTAATAGCCAATGTGTAGTTAGTGGTAATTATTTTGGTCTCCAGTGTCTTTCCTCCAATCTTCATTACATTATTGTTATAGGTTAGTAGACAATCGGTTGAACTATATAGTATTACGGGTTTCGAAATTTCTATTTTCTTATTGTTATTGCAAAATGTCTGGATGGCTATACTATCTTTAGGGATCGCTATGTATTTGTTTGGTGTATGCATTGGTATGAAAGTAATGTCGTCGATTTGGAATATGGCTGTACCGCAGGCAGTATAATCCTTTTGAGCTGTTTGGCATCCTGTAGTGTAATCGTTTCGTGTAGGTTGTGTTCGTTCACAAATGAGCCCTATTGAACTGTCTCTGCAATAGTCGTGTATGTATTGTTTGTCAATTATTATTTTGGAATTGTGTAACTGTAGCACAGTGTCGTGATCTAATATGGGTGCAAAAAATACATTATTAATTTTATGCGGTATAGCGTAATATCGGATAATTTCCCACTCTTGTTCCTCTAGAATCGGCATGATTATTTGATATATTATTTTTCCATTTGAGATCTGTGTTTTGAGTTTACTGATATCGATTAGAATTTGGAAATTCTCCGGTTTTCCATCTATATGATGTAGTATTAAGTTTTTCTGAATAATGTTGTTGTATGCTTTCAAAAAATCGTCTATGTTTATTAAAGTAGTGTCAATAATTCCGCGTTTTCCAAGTATAAGGGTAAGATAGAAGTCATTTATTTTAGCTGTTAGGTCGGATATCATGGCTTCTAATATTATGAGATATTTTCCTAGTAGTTGATCACTATATGCATTGGCCAGTTCATTCGCATTATTGTCTAATATTTGTGTGAAATGCCTGAAGTCATTGCTGCCAATTATGGATTTTATCATAGCAGTCTGGTTTTGTACAATGTGTGTGATTTCGTTTTGTTGGTCGAATAATTTGTCCATATTATCATTTATTAGTTTTAAGTCGTCTTCATCTAAAGTGCCAAACAGAGATTTAGAAACGGAACCTATTACGTTAAGAAGTCCGCGTCGGAGTCGTTTGTGTAAAATTGTGTTGAGTTTCAAATACGCTTCGTTGAGTTTTGTTACTTTTATCGAAATTATGTCGAGTCCGGAAGATGTACAATTTCGTGTCTTACAGAGCATGAATGTGGGTTTGTATACCTGCATTACTTTGGACATGCTTATGTTGATTTCGTTTACATCGAATATAATAGATATCTTTACTTCGTTATGGTATACAAAACTAGTCCCTATTCTTTCTTCAATTATTTGAGTATTATTTAAATATTGAATTTGTAGCGCGTGTTCCTGAGTCGTAAATAGTGTTAGGAGCTGAAATTAGAATTATATAATTTAATTCTGTTTCCGTGCGTTAATCGTGTCTTTTTGTTATTAATTTTTAATAAGTAATTCGGAGTATGAACTTCGAGAACCTCGTAAGGTCCTGTCCATTCTGAATCAAGTTTATGTGTTTTATGCTCGTTATGCAACAAAACAAGGTCTCCTACATTGTAAAGGCTCTTTATACGTATTTTACGGTCTTGCTCGATTTTATAACGTTTTTTGTTAGCCTCTATAATAACTTTAGCGTTTGATAAGTACTCTTGGTGTCTATGTTTCCATAATTGAAATAATTCGTTTTTAGTTAAGCTAGGCGTTGTCGCAATAGCTGAAGGTAAATTGGCTTTATGTCCGAAAGTTAGTTCGAAGGGCGTGTACCCTGTGCCTGAGTGAACTGACGTATTATATGCCATGCAAATAAGATTTAGATGTTCGTCCCATTCGGATTTCTTTTCATCTATACAAGTTCTAAGTAAATCTTTAACAGTACCGTGGGTTCTTTCCAGAGCTCCATTACTCTGAGGATGGAAGCTTGTGGTCTTAATGTGTTTGATTTTGAAAGCCTTTTCGAAGGATTCCATTAACTTACATACAAAATTTTGCCCTTGATCGGTAAGGATATGTTTAGGTGAGGAAAAGACGTATACGTAATGTTCAATTAAGGCATTTATAATGGAGTCTGCTCTTTGATTGTCTAGAGGTATGAGAAGCAGATATTTAGTTAAACAATCTTGGATTGAGAGGATAAATTGATTTCCTTTAGTGGTTGTAACTAGTGGGCCAATAATGTCGAGTGCTATTTTATCATTAGGATTCTGAGGTGTCTCGGGTATAATACTTTCCTCGCGGGGTCGTATACGCGTCAATTTGTTTCTTTGGCAAATGTCACATTTCTTTATGTACTCACATATGTCTCGGTCAATGTTAGTCCAGTAATGTCGTTCTTTTACGCGTTCTATAGTTTTATTTTCGCCTAAATGTTGTGCGTTATCATGATTTTCAAAAAGAATTTGCTTTTTCTCGTCATTAGTGTATTCTCTAGGCGGTTCTTGTGCAAAACGTAATTTTTTATCAGGATAATATTTCATAAGGAATCTTAGCATGAGTTGAATTTCAGTTATTTGAATTGGTTGAAAACCGGGACTTATTCCGAAACAAATGGTGGTCTTGTCCTTTTGAAGTGCCATTAGATCGTGAATTTTGAGTAACCATTGTTCTTCATCGTATAGCCCTAGCAAATCAGTGGTTAATTGTGTCCAATGTGGTCTGTTAGCAGTTATTTGTATGGGGGCAGCCGTAGGCTGGGATTTCCAATTGTCGTATTCTAACCATAAGATTTCTTGGGGATTGCATGGTTCTTCCGTATTGGATGAATTGTCTTCAGCTTTTCGTCTGTCGGGAGGTAGTACAATTTTAACGGTTTTGTGGAAAGGGACATTGCTGGTGATTTTTAAAGGATGAAGTCGGGAAAGGGCGTCCGCTACTGTGTTCTCTTTCCCCTTTTTATATTCAATTGTGTATTCGTACTCCTCGAGTCTCAGGCGCCACCGCATGAGCCTGGAAGAGGGATCGCGTACATTGTGTAGCCATTTGAGAGCTTGGTGATCGGTTTGAATGATAAATTTTCTTCCGAGCAAATACTGTCGTAGGCGTTTAACAGCCCACACGATTGCGAGCAATTCTTTCTCGGTGGTAGTATAATTTTTTTCGGCCGAATTTAAGGTTCGAGATATATAGCAGCAGGGATGGTCATTTTGGGAGAGTACACCTCCAATTCCTTCATTGCTGGCATCTGTGGTTAAAGTGAAAGTCTGTGTGAAATCTGGGTAACATAGGATGGGTGTTTCACAAAGTTTCGTCTTTAAATAATCAAAAGAATCTTGTTGTTTCTGAGTCCAATGGAAAGGAACGTTTTTCTGCGTTAAGTCAGTGAGTGGCTTCGAAAATTTGGCAAAGTTTCTAATAAATTTGCGATAGTATCCCGTGAGTCCTAAGAATGACTTTACTTGGGTCACGGTAGTAGGGATCTTAAAGTTTTTAATTGCGTCTAATTTTTTCGGGTTGGGTTTTACTCCGTCTTTTGTTACTACATGTCCTAGATATTCGAGTTCGAGTTTTAAAAATTCACATTTATCACTCTGTAATTTAAGTCCTGTTTCTCTAAGTCTTTGAAAAACGATTGCGAGATTTCTATTGTGTTCTTCAAGGGTGTTACCAAAAATAATTATATCATCAAGGTATACAAAACAATATTTATCAATTAATCCGCGTAGGGCCGTGTCCATCATTCGTTGAAATGTGGCAGGAGCGTTTTTAAGCCCAAAAGGCATCCTATTATAATGAAAGTGTCCGTCGGATGTTGAGAAAGCAGTATATTTTTTGCAATCTGGATGCATGGGGATCTGGTGGAAACCTGATGAAAGGTCGAGTGCTGAGAAGAATTTTGCGTTGCCTAAGTGTTGTAATATTTCGTCGGAGTTTGGTAGTGGGTATGCGTCCTGGTCAGTTTGCTCGTTGAGTTTACGAAAATCAATTACGATTCGCCATTTTTGTTTTCCCGAGGCGTCGCGTTTCTTGGGTACTACCCATATCGGGGCGTTAAAAGGAGAGTCCGATGGTTCTATAACCCCTTTGTCTAACATTTCATTCATTTGTCGGTGGATTTCTGCTTTATGGCATTCCGGTGGTCTGTATGATTTTATATTAATGGGTTTTTGGTTCTTTAATACAATTGTATGTTGCGTCAGTGAAGTACAAGGTAGTGGATCGGTATCTAATGCAAAAATGTCGTTGTAAGAACTAACAATTTTTAGGATGGGTTCTCGCATGCAGGATTCAACATGATCAAGTCGTAATTTAGATGTAAGTTCGTGGATTCTATCAATGTTATTTTCATATTCAATTAAATTTGTAATGTGCGTGTTCTGCTTACCAGTATTGATGAAGCAAACCCTCGTAATGTCATTGTTGATTTTACAAAACCGTGAGGCGACCTTGTTTGGTTGTATCTCTACTTCAGTTGGCGTTGTCTGTAATGAATAACTAAATTCGTTAAGCTGTAGGTAATCGTTGTGTATGGAATATTCGTATTTTTTAAGATAGGGAAGTCCAAGAATTCCGTCTTCAATTAATGGGAAATCGTCAGGGACAATGAGGAATTCGTGTGTTTGTCCAAGAGAAAATAGTTCAGTTGTATCAGTTATTTCGTGTTCGTCATTACCGAGTCGTATGTGTCGGGGTTGTGATAAATGCGTATAGTTTTTTACAAATCCTCGTTTGATGATGTTGGCTCCTGCTCCTGTGTCCAGTAGGAGTCTTCCTCGTTTGGACATTCCATGGAATAGGCAGAATACTGACTGCAGCTCTCCTGGGGTGTAGTTAATTCTGTAGCTTCTGAAAGATGATTGTCGATGGTCTCGAGTCTGTGGATGCGGCGGGGTGGTAGTTTCCCGTTCTGAGTTGAGTAAAAATTTTTCGGCTTGAGTTGGTAGCAACTCGCTTTTGTGTGTCCCGATTTTCCGCAATGTTCACAGATGATAGGTGCCTTGGTGATAACGCAGCTATCCGATGGTCTAACGGCAGTGCTGTTGTTGGCTGAGTTTGGCCGTGCAAAGTACCCTCGAATTGGCTGTGGCCTTGGCGTAATGTTCATAGACCGCGCCTGTTGGACTGGTCTGGAGTCACGTAACACGAGTTCCATATTTGTAGCTTCGCTCTGTGCTTCAGAGATGGTTTTTGGTCGCATAGGAATAATTATTTGTCCTATGTCGCGTCGCAGGTTGATTGAATACATACGCAGTGCTTCGGCGTTTTCTTGGTCGAGTGCAATGTTACGGGCTGTTGGATTGCGATGTTTAGCTTGAATTGCGTATTCCAGCTCGCTAAGAGCTTGTCGGAATCGTGAACTGTAGGATTGCACACTTTCGGTCATACCTTGTTTAATGTTATGTAATCGGTTTCGACTACCGCTTACGGTGGTAGGAACAGAAATTTGGTTTCTTAAGGCATCGTAGAGTTCCTCAAAAGTATTTATTCGGCAGAAGCGTATGCTCCTTTTTGCCTGATCCGTAATCTTTTCAGTAATTATCATGCGTAACAGCATATCCGGTTCAGAGCATTTGCTTCGTGCGAATTTACATGTTTTGATAAATTCTTCTACTCCGATATCGTCTTTACCGTGTAGGGTCTCGACTACTCGAAGTACTTTGCTGGCTTTCGTAGTGTTGTTAAGTGAATTTCCATTGTTGTTTGTCAGTGGTGGACGTCGGGATGTGTCAGGTGTGGTGTCGTCGTTGTCATTTGTCATGTAATCTTCTTCTTCAGTGCTTTTATGAGACCGTTCTTCTTCGGTGACAGTTAACACTCCCAGTCGAGCGCCCAGCTTTTTTAGTTCAGTTGCTTGCTCTTTTCTTTCACTGTTTATTGTTTTTATAGCGTTGGTTAATCGGTCAATTTGGTCGTCTTGTCTCCGTAAATGGTCAAATATGGCATCGAGTCGTGACAGGATGTCAGAGTTTGACGGGGTCGCAACTGTCGGATTGCTCATTGTTCTTTGTATATATATTTATTTGTCTCTTTTTACCTGAAAATGTTCGATCCGTGGTTTCTGCTGAATGACGTGGCACACGTAGTCCTTGGGTCGTCAAGCTCCGTAGATCACTCTAGAATCCCAATTTGTCTCCAGCGAAGTAACCCTTGGATCCTGGCAGGATCGCCAAAATGTCACGGGATTTATTCGTGACGTAAACAAAACACTGACTGTTTGTAATTAAACCTGAGTTTCACTGACCGGTATCAAAAATGTAGGCAAGGCCGTAGCAATGCCACTATACGTATCGCGAAATCGTAACGGGATAAGGAGTCGGAAGGTATAAAAGAGACGTGCTTCAATTGTTTCAAACCCAAGACTGACTGTTTTATTACTGAGCTCTGCGTTTCTTATACATGTTTTCTGTTACCGGGTGGCCTCTGAACAAAGGGAGTGTCAAGTATCTTTGATGGTGATGGGTCGCATGCTGCTTATCGCAGGTGTCGTGTACGGACACCGATTATTAAATGGCCGATTGAATATGCTTCACAATTACAGCAAGTGTGCAAAAATCTTTTGTATTAAAAGTAAATCAGAAACAGCAAGTTGTTTTATAGAATACGTAAATTAGATACAAGGGTATTGAACTATTACCATGTCCACCCTACGTCCACGAACTAAATGGAGTAGCGGAGAGGTATAATAGATCGGCTATGGACATTGGTAGATGTTTACTGAGGGAAGCCAGAATCCATAGAAGGTATTGGCCCGAAATAATGAAAACAGTAGCGTACTTGAAAAACCGTACTATAGCAAATACAGTGGAGAACAAAACACCTTATGAAATATTCTTGGGTGTTAAACCCAATGTTGAACACTTAAAAATTTATGGCAGTTGAGTTTTTGTCAGAGTTCCAGAAGCAAAAAGAAAAACTAAATGGGACGACAAAGCAGAATTGGGTGTATTAGTGGGTTACGTTGAAAATGGGTACAGAGTATTAGTTAACAATAGGGTGATCAATGCTAGGCATGTAAAAGTAGTCGAAGAAGATACAAAATTAATCTGTCTAGAAGGGGTTGATGACCAGAAATAAAAAGTAATAGATAACTATGAATCTGATGACGGTGCAACAGAAGAAAATAGTCAAGATGAATATAAAATCACTCCTGATAATGATATAAAGGACAGTGTAGAAACAAGTAATGAAGAAAAAGGGGAAAGTTCATACGAGTCACAAAACGAAAACCGAGAAAAGTTAATACCAAGAAGGACATAGAACAGAAAGAAAAGTCCAATAAACAGATATGGTAATCCAATATCCCATGTTGTGTATATAAATTATGTAAACGCAAATACTCCACACACCTCCAACAACGTAACAATCCTCCGACAACGTAATCATACAGAGGGAATTTCCCATTAACTTAGCAGACTTCAGCCTACTAAACATGGAAACCGGCAACATAACCGTACTAAAGGCTCTCTCGTTAGTAAAAGACTTCAGCGGTGAATCAGCTAGCGAACTTACCACCTTCCTAAAATCATGCGAAATAGCCTTGGAGCTAGTACCAGTAAATGAGCAACCCCTGCTATTGCGAGCAATCCTAGGGACGAAATTTAAGAAGCGAGCGGCATTAGAATTAGAATATCGGGAAATAGAAAGTTTTGAGTCGTTAAAAACACTATTACTAGCACTATTTAAGGAAAAACGTTCGCTATGCGCAGTGCAATCGGAATTTAATGCGTGTCGTTAAAGAGACAACGAAAACGTCAGATCATTTGCAGCGCGACTAGAAAAACTAACCATAGAACTGTCCCAACTAATATCAAAACCCGGGAACAGTAACATAGTTAATAAAGCGCTTATAGAATCAGTAAATGAGCAAGCTATAAACGTTTTTAGCATACGATTGAAGGAAAAGCTAAGAGTGATAATTAGATCGCGGACATTTGATACACTTAGAGCAGCTATCACTGCGGCTATCGAAGAAGAACAGGCACTAGGCCCGAACAGCGGTCGCAGCTACGGAAATTATGGAGGCACCGGATTTAACCCGGGAGTACGCGCACTGTATGTCTTTTGGACTGACGATTTCGTATATATTGAAATACGATACGAAGTCTTCGACTGTTGATTATTTCCGTCGAGCTATTCACGTTTGAAGGGTGTCTCGACTTGTTTATCTTATATGGCGATACTTAGTGCTTTCGTGTTGGTTTCAAAACATACCATCGCTACGCGTCGGTTCATTCGACCATAGCGCGCCTACTAACGTTAGTCTGATTTCTTCCATCGAGTTTGACGCATACTTTGTGGCAACGATGGCCAATTTCGGATATTTTGAAGACATTGAAGACGAGGTCAGCGATTCAGCAGAAGATACCGATTATATAATAGAATCCGATCATAATACTGATTCGGAAACTACTTGTTCAGATATAGAAATATCTGATTCAGAGGTGACATATGTTTCCAATGAAGAATACGTAAGTACAATACATTTCTAATCTGAAGAAAATATAAAAGAAGAAAATTTACGAGTACATTTTGTGAAAAATAGATACAACATATGTTAAATTATTGTTGTTATGAAAAAATAAAAATCAAGTTATAAATTCAAATTGATAAAAGTTTACTTTTGTCGCGAGTGTCCTAGTAATGCGAGCGAATCTAAATTATCAAGCGACGAATAATTATTACTTTTTTATTTCAACATTTAATTTTATTCATTTACTTTAAATTTTATATTATATTGTTACTTAATATTTTATTTAATTTATCTATTTCATATTTTAGTTATTTCGTTACCAGGTGACCATTTATTTTATAATAAAAAATTGTTACTGTTTATGTAAAACAATTAAAATACAATATTACACATTATTTATACTATATTAGTCATTTTATTCAATTATTTCTCATTATAATAGCATCGGTCGAAATGACCGACGCGCGCCTACTAACGCAAGTGCTGGGGGCGCGCGTACTCCCGGGTTAAAGGCGCTCCCCCTACTTTTCAAAGAACCATGGAAGCCCTATTAGGAGGACTACGTGGAATAAAATGCTTCGTATACATAGACGATATAGTCATTCACGGACGGTCACTCAAAGAACATCAGGAAAGATTGGCACAAATTTTAGAAAGAATAAGGAAAAGCGGTCTGAAATTGCAACCAAACAAATGCCAATTCCTGCGTAAAGAAACAATTTATCTGGGCCACGTCATCACCGAAGACGGCATTAAACCAGACCCATCGAAATTGGAGGTAGTAAAAAATTACCCTGTACCTAAGAAAGCGAAAGACCTACAATCCTTCCTAGGGTTAGTAGGTTATTACAGAAAATTCATAGAAAATTTTTCAAGCATGGCAAAACCACTCACTCAATTATTAAAAAACAAGATCAGGAACAACTAATACAAAAAAAATCATAGAAAAAGTTTCACTTCAAAGATAATGAACGATCAAAATTTGCTTCGCAAAGAAGGAGAGCGTATGAGAAAGAAAGAAACGTAGTTCATAGCATTTCCCATACGCTCTCCTTCTTTGCGAAGCAAATTTTTATCGTTCATTATGTTTGAAGTGAAACTTTTTCTATGATTTTTTTTGTATTAGTTGTTCCTGATCTTGTTTTTTGTATTAGTCGTTCCTGATCTTGTTTTTTTTTTTGTATTGGTTGTTCCTGATCTTGTTTTTTTTTTAACATTTCCAATCTTAATATGCTTCTAAACATTACTAGACTGCAAGAAGTTTCACTTCCACCGCGCGTGGTTTTCCACACGTATATTTTTTTTTTCTTTACACTTTTCTCTACACTTTCGGCTCCTGTTTGTAAGAAATAAGTTTTCATGAATGTTACGTTAGCACAACCCTGTATATGTATTCAGTTTGATTGAAAATGTGGGATTCTACTTAGATTTTGGTAAACACACATTAGTATAATAATACTTTGTAAATACCGCACTGAGCTTCTTCTGCGCGACTAATTTTGTTTTTAAATGAAAATATATTTATTCATTTTGATTGAAAACGTGGATTCTACTTAGATTTTGGTAAACACACATCAGTATAATATAATAATAATATAATAGAACTGCGATCCATATTCTACGATACAGAGCTCCGCTCTTTATACAAGAGTTTTTGTTGTCGCCATAAGTAGGGTGTCTCGGTTTATGTTTACCACTGTCGCTTCCCATATTATGTTTATATTTATCACGTACACTTCAGAATCATACGTTCAGGAACGTATAATCCAATTCGTTAGCCACTGTGTTCTCCGGATCTGTCTCCGTTGGATTTTTACCTTTGGAGATATGTTCAATCCGTAGTACACGACAGAACAATGAATAATGTTCAATAACTTTGGAATCACATAACAAATGCATGTAATAGCATAAAAAGAGATGCTGTAATGATGGCAGCAATGAGAAATGTAATACAAAGAGCGGTGCTCTGTATCGTAGAAAAATGAATCGCAGTTCCAACATCTGATGTAACTTGATTTTCTTTTGTAAGAAATAAGTTTTTATGAAAGTTACGTTTGTATAACCCTGTATATGTATTCAGTTTAATTGAAAACGTGGGATTCTACTTAGATTTTGGTAAACACACATCAGTATAATAATACTTTGTAAACACCACACTGAGCTTCTTCTGCGCGACTAATTTGGTTTTAAATGAAAATATATTTATTCATTTTGATTGAAAACGTGGATTCTACTTAGATTTTGGTAAACACATATTAGTATTTTTATTTTATTTTTGATTTTACTTCAACTCGCCCGTAAGACGGCGCAGTCTAAATATCTCTATATGTCTGTAGTCGTAACATAACCATGAATTTGTAACCTTTTCGATTGATCCTACTACCGAGAATTTTATTCGTTTCGATATATTCCAAAATGTTCGCTATCATTCTAAAGATCATTGGTTGTCCCCAATCGGTGGACCGGGGTTCGAATCCCGTCGGGGTAAGAAATTATTCTTCTCCGTTCATTCTCAGTTTAAATTTTCGCGCCCCACTTTCCACTTCCGTGACATCGAAACGTCACATCCGTGACATCGAAACGTCACATCCGTTACATCGAAACGTCACATCCGTTATTTTAGAAAATTGTTACCCTCAGCAAAGAAGTTTCACTTCAAAAGGATGCAGAATTCAGATGGACTGATCAAGAACAAGAAGCCTTCCAGATATTAAAGGAAAAACTGACATCGGCACCATTGTTACAATACCCGGATTTTTCTAAAGCATTTACGTTAACAACAGATGCGTCGGGCAAAGCCATAGGTGCGATATTATCACAAAAGCAACAGGCAAAGGACCTACCAATAGCTTATGCAAGTAGAATACTTAATAAAGCCGAAATTAACTACAGCACAACGGAAAAGGAGCTACTAGCCATAGTATGGGCAACCCAGCATTTCCGGCCTTACTTATATGGAACTAAATTCACGATCGTCACAGATCACAAACCCCTCACATGGTTATTTAACCTAAAAAATACGGGCTCTAGATTAATTAGGTGGAGACTAAAGTTAGAAGAATACGACTACGAGATACGCTACAAGGAAGGGAAGTCAAACCAAAACGCTGACGCACTTAGTAGAATGTATGTTATCAAACGCGGACGTGGAAGGCCAAGAAAGACACCACCAGCAGATGACCCACAGACGGCATCAAATAGCTCAGACGAAGACGATATAAAAGAGAAGAACGAATTAGAACCTTCGGAAAAAGACGAAGACGATACAACGGCCGCGAAGAAGGATAACTACACAGAAGAAGAGAAGAAACGAATATTATACGAATATCACGACATCCCATTAGGTGGGCATGTAGGTATGAAGCGAACTATAAAACGCATACAACTAAAACACTCATGGCCAGGATTAAGACAAGATGTAGAAAAGTACATTTCGAAATGCGAAAAATGTCAAAAAAATAAATTGCGCAAAACAAGCAAAGCCCCTATGATAATTACGGATACACCATCAGCACCTTTTGAAAAATGCGCGCTAGACATAGTAGGACCATTACCGGAGAGTAACAACCGAAACAAATACGTACTAACATTCCAAGATCTGCTAACAAAATTTAGTAAGGCGATACCCTTACCAGACCAGGAAGCAAACACCATAGCCAAGGAATTCGTAACCAAAATAGTGTGCGAATACGGTATACCCAAAAAATTAATTACAGATCAAGGAACTAACTTCCTTAGCCAAATATTCAAAGACACGTGCAAACTGCTTAGAATAGATAAAATACAGACAACGGCATATCATCCAGAATCAAACGGTGCACTGGAAAGAAGCCATAGGACACTAGCGGAATACCTAAAAAATTTCGTCAATGATGATCAGTCGAATTGGGATGAATGGCTTTCTTATGCAATGTTTACATATAACACAACGCCTCATACAGCGACAGGCTATACCCCTTACGAACTCGTGTTTGGCAGACAAGCTGAACTACCGACCTCGCTCAAACTCGCGCCGCAACCCGATTATACCTACGATCGTTACGCTCACGAACTAAAACAACGATTACGATCAACGAATATAATAGCGCGGGACACCATAAACAACCAAAAACTACGCTCTAAACAACACTACGACAAAAGAGCGACAGATATCAAATTCAAACCAGGCGATCGAGTACTGTTACGCGACGACACAGTCAGACGGGGGCGAACAAAAAAATTGACACCGAGTTGGATAGGCCCATACACGGTAATACAAACTCACGCTAACGAAAACTACACAATAAAAAAAGGACGCAGATCTCTACGAATCCACACTAACCGTCTAAAATACTTCGTAGACTAATACTACTGAAAATCATAAGATTACGTTAGAAGCGGGCGTATCAATAAGTTAAGAATAAATACAAAGTACTGCAGCATACGTTAAGCTTTTAGTTTAATAGACCATTACACAATAGCGATCAACGGCTGTTGAATGTACAATTTCTACAACCGAATTTACAATAGATAAAAGTAAGAATTATAAGTCTGAAACATACTTGAGTTATTTACCTATGCATAATTTAACCGTACCAAATTTAGTAAAGAATATTAATGTAACACATTTAAAACACATGGAACAATGTAAGCTACGAAAAATAATTAAGAATCCAGACGAATTACACGCGATAAGCAGAAGTTTAATAGAAGTAAGGTCCGACCTAGAGTCAAAAGACGGATTAATACCCGTAGAATATCACTATAGCCTTATTTCATCTTTTTCCATAAGCGGAATAATTATACTCCTAGCAATAGTAATAATTTCTTACAAGTATGCCCCACAAATGAAATGTAAGCGAAAAAATCAACAAAACGTCCAACCAACCGAATAATATTCATGTATACGTTATCATAATTATAAGTTAAATATAGTTATTCACTAAGGTATCATGTCGCGCTTTACATATTTCATGGAAACCTGTAAGAGCACTCTCTCCAAGGGGGTAGGGATGTGGTGTCCGGAAATAGTGATTAGCAAATACGGCGAAGCAATAACCTCCGAAAGGTTATTCCAGCAATAGAAATTGTAAGCAGTTCGGAGTGGCAACAACCCCGAAAAGTAGCATCAGCAAAATCAATGTAAGCATGATGGCGAGGCAACGACCTCGCTTCATCAGCAGAAGGTAAATTATAAAAACTCCGGACACCATCGGAGAGGCGGCAGACTACGATAAAAGTTCAATAAAGCAACATCTTCAAAGACATCGTCGATTTTGGTTTCACCGTTTCCGATCCCGGACACTCCACTCCTGGTTACTGTTAGATATCCCCATTAAAACATCGTTGTAACCCGAGTGGGCACAACAGTAGATAGAAAATCTATGACAGGATTTATAATTAGATTGTATGGAAACTTAATTTTTTGGAAAACGCATAAACAAAGTACTGTGACCAAATGTTCAACTTTTGCGGAGTACACCGCAATGTCAGAAGCTGTAACAGAAATATTATTTGTTAAAAATTTATTAAATGAATCTTTTAGTATAAAATTTGATAAAGCGATAACTATGTACGAGGACAATTCTGGAGCGATTGCGATCGCAAAGTTTGGTAATTTTACCAAAAATTCGAAACACATTGAAGTTCAGTTTCACTATATTAATGAAATTTACGAAAATGGAACAATTGATATTGTCAAAATCGACTCAAAATTAAACTTAGCGGATATGTTAACCAAGAGTTTGGATAAAGCAAAATTTGTGCAAATAAGAAAAGCGTTGAGACTGATTTAAAATTAAGTAAAATTAGAAGATAAGCGAGTTACTGTAAGCTACTTTAAGAATACGCCTATATAATAAGTCAAGATTATTAATTTAAGGAGGCGTGTTGAATGTTCAGCATAAATATAATAATCTTGAGTAATCAACAAGTGCGATTTGTGATACTCGCCATCTATCGTGCTATGGTATAACTGGGGAAGGATGGTGCGCAGACGCCAGTACTCGACTGTTAGACTCTAGTAAGAAAGCAATACACAAACATGTGCTCGGCGAAGTGAGGTTATGTGATCAAGAAAGCGTAGTGTGTAAGAAAGCATCTACTATACAGTTAACATACTTTAAAGAGAATGTTGTAACTACAACTATTTAAAATAAAATAAATCCTTTATGTTCCATTTGAAAATAATCCACGAATAATTATTTCTAAACACTAAAGACGAAATTCCAACAATTACAAAGTTGGTCGCTTCCGAAAAATACAAACTATCGCGACAGTAGTCAGGGGGAGTAAACTCCAATGTATAATATGTGGACCATGGACTTCAGCGGTGCCATCTATCCTTTTTTTTTTATAGTGCGGAAATGCATTACGCATACCCTTTTTTTTTATAGTGCGGAAATGCGTTAGGCATACCCTGGCCCCCTGGGGGGGGGGCCAGGGTTATGTGGGACTGTCCAGAGGACTCTCCGGCCAGCCTCTACCCACTAAAACCGCACTCCCACCTAAGCTATTGTAAGGGGGGGGGGCCAGGATCTCCGAGAACTCAACTGGCCAATGAAAATTTGGCCTGGCTATCAATCGTTCAACGCCGTGTCTACCGCTCCATCGAGAAGGTAATTTCACGATCGTATGATTTCGAACATTCTCCATAGTTTTTCCAAACACGGCATTGTTCATTAACTTGAACAAATTTTTAGAAAAATCGTTGGTGGCGTTAGCGCGTAATTTCGTGTTCAAATCAATATACAGTAAAGTTAGTGATGGGCACCATCGACTAATTTCAATTATCGACTAATTACTATTTAGTTGCTGCATACTATCGAATATTTAGTCGATAGTTTTTAGTCGACTGAAATTTTGTTTTAGTGGTTACGTCTAGATTGCGGGTTATAGTCTATGCCTACGCCTATCTCACATATTATTATTTATCCTTTAATAATAATGCGATATAAAGGCAAAGTGTTAATGTACTTTTTAGAAAAATATCTGTTATTGACAGATATAATTATAAAATACTACTTTTTCTTTAGATTATGATGGAAATTTTATAATATAAGTATTGTTATTTAATAATTGTATAATATTTCTAGTATTTTGTTATTTGTGTTTATTGAACGAATTATTCGATATAGCTAATAAGTGAATGTATTTGATAGTAAATTTTATAAAATCTATTCAAAACTCCCGCCCGTTACAATTCAACCAATAGCTCGGCGACTGATTCAGTTAATTGAATTTAGTCGATAGTTTAAAAAATCAGTCGACTGAAAATAGTAGTTGGCTACTATCGATTTAGTCGATAGTTTCAGTCGATGGTGCCCATCACTAAGTAAAGTATCCATAAGAGTCTTAAAAGTGTAGCCTTTAAAAGTCTCGAAGCTATCCCCACTACTGCGGGGTGTACCCCCTTGAGGGGCCACGAAACTCGAGATGCCTCGGTTGCCGAGAAGTATGACATCATGCGGCTCGGGTGTCTCGGGGAGACCGTCTAATCCAAATTGCCAACTTCCTTATTCTTCATTATTTTTTTATGGAACTTTCACCAACATATTCCTGGAATTTTTCTAATGCAAAATCATACCAAACATGATATAATTCCGATAATATTTACTTGAGTAATGGACAATTAAAGTTTCGAGCGCAAGGATGGATAGCGTATGGGAAAGAAAGAGACGCCGAGAGTCGGAGTCAGCGGCACAGTTCAAAGGCTCAAGCGTCAACACAATGCAATACCAAGGGATTGCTTTTTTTATTATTACTAATTTTTTTATAGGACTTTTTTTAATAGATTTGTGACATTTTTTCTGATTAAAATGATACCAAACACGATATAATTCGGATCATATACAGGTGTATGGACATATAAGGATCAGGTACATATGTACACCGGTGAGGTAACAGTAATGCAATGATGACACTTTTTTATTTTTAATTAAACTTTTATGAGACTTCTACCGTCATATTTATAATATTTCTCTGATTAAAATTTTTCTGATTATACATACATATTTAATTTTTAATTTGACGATAGAGTAAGTTTTCGTGACAGACAAGAAGAGTCTTGGTACCTTGGGACCGTACTAAACGGCCGCTGGTGGTCCCTTGGAGGGATTAAATTTATGGCGACATATATAAAAATTATATATAAATGTAATAAAAATTTAAAAAATAATATTTTTTGAAATAAAATTGGTTACTTAATTATATTGTAGCTGAGTTTCTCCTCGTTATCTGAATTGCGAAATGTCCCAGTCAAGAGAGTGTGTCTCTTTAATGTCTTTATCATTTACTCTCTTTGTGTGTCACCAAAACTTACTCTATTGTCAATTTAAAAAATAGATATGTATGTATAATCAGAAAAATTTTAATCAGAGAAATATTATAAATACGACGGTAGAAGTCTCATAAAAGATTAATTAAAAATAAAAAAGTGTCATCATTGCATTACTGTTACCTCACCGATGTACATATGTACCTGATCCTTATATGCCCATACACCTGTATATGATCCGAATTATATCGTGTTTGGTATCATTTTAATCAGAAAAAATGTCACAAATCTATTAAAAAAAGTCCTATAAAAAAATAAGTAATAATAAAAAAAGTAATCCCTTGGTATTGAATTGTGTTGACGCTTGAGCCTTTGAACTGTGCCGCTGACTCCGACTCTCGGCGTCTCTTTCTTTCCCATACGCTATCCTTCCTTGCGCTCGAAACTTTAATTGTCCATTACTCAAGTAAATATTATCGGAATTATATCATGTTTGGTATGATTTTGCATTAGAAAAATGCCAGGAATATGTTGGTGAAAGTTCCATCAAAAAATAATGAAAAATAAGGAAGTTAGTAATTTGGATTAGCTATGTTTACATTTCTCGGCGACGGACGCCTCTCGAGCTCGGCTGTCCTTTTCTATGTTCGGCAACATTCAAAGAATAGTGACTGTGGTGCATAAATGTCCCTCGGCAGACCCGTGCTCGCGACTTATATGGATAATTTACTGTAGTTGTACAACCATCGTGACTGCCGAAACTCCAGAATTCGATGTATTTTCCGCAATTTCAGATTATGCTTTAAACATTGCTGGAGATATCGGTAATGTACAACGTATCGTTCCTTATCGCGAAGCGTTGCCATCAACTTTTTCTGCGTACTCGAGTCGGTCGCCGTGTCGTGACTTGAACAAAACGGAAGATCCGCGTGAGCATCGTGAATTTCGCGCGGATACTCTAAATCCACCTCCAAAATGTATCCTACGGGGCTATCGACCGGAATGGATTCGACGTCGAAATTATCCGCGTTCACCCATCGAAAGTCTCTGTGCGGCAGAGGTTGCGACATTGCTCAACCGTACAAATTATTCACGTCGAAATACATTAAGTAGGCGGACGGTTTGGTCGAGTCGTGCGTAGATAAATATTTGTTGTTGGCGTGCGCATATCTGTGAGAACACTGGCTCAATCCGCCGCGTATTCCTCGCTCCACGAACAAAAGCATGTCAACGTCGGTCAACAACTCCAATTCGATCTTTGTCATTTTTAACATCACGTCCCACGCGAAACCGGGGAGCGTGTAATAATGCGCCGGATCAAGCTTGTAATTCTCGAGACAGTCATCGCGAAAATTTTCAAAAACATCTGCCAACAACAGCACATCCAATTTTAAATATAAATCGCTGTACTGCCCAAGCGTTTGTACAGCGAAACGCGACCAAACCGTATTCGCGTGAAGGTAATCGACGTCGGATATCTCGCTATCGTACAACCGATTGTAAATGCCTCGCGCGGCGGCAAACACGTATCGTTTAATTTGTCGTACGATGTTAGATAGTCGTACGGAAAAACATCTTTTCTGGTCAATAGTTTGAAATCGTCGCGGGAAAGATGTGCAAATTCACCTCGCACGATGCGTAATTTACTTTCGTCCAAGTACGACGACAGCTTGTCCAGACTCGAGTTCAAGAACTTGAACGAGTCGATGAAGCGGAATTTCAAAAACTTTGCATACTTTCGCGCTTCACCCGGCTGTCTCTCGATAGGAACGTTCTTCGTGAAAGAGATATACTTCTCTTTCGTCAATGGCAACACGTCTATCCGCCCCTCGAACGAGTTTGCTAATTCTTTGATGATAAAATGCACGTCGTAACCTGATAAATTATGGAAAACCACCGGTATCACATACGAAGATTGATAGCTTAAATTACATCCGTTATGAGCCGGACCGCGATACGCGCTCGTGAAATGACAATGATCATGCACCCTCGTCGCGTCGGAAGTGTCGATCGGTTTCTCGCAGATATGACAATGCGTGGCCGTACGAAAATTTAACTTTTCCGTTTCAGTTAGCGGATTCATCGGCACCGTTCGGTCGAATATCGGCTGTAATTTATGACTCAGTTCGTTCAACCTGTTCGCGAACCACGCGGCGCATCCCTCTTTATCACGATAAACCTGATACTCGGAGTCTCGGTCGAACCGTGGTAGAGTGTAGACGTGTTTTCATTGAGCTCTGCCTATCTGTGTTTACGAGTAGTGGTGTGGTTTATTTTCCTCTGTGTAAGTACGGTGTAGGTCTTCTGGTCCCTAGTGTCTACCTGTTTGAGAGAGGGGACAGCCCTCTCTCTTACCAACGATGAGCATAGGAACGGAGCCTCTGAGTACAGGAGCTCCTGCAACTTCTTCATTAATCATGGATCCTATAACAGTTGTCAACAAATCTAAAGTGTCATACGCTCAAGTAACACAGAGATTCTCATTTCCCACAAAGGAACAAGCAATTATCATCGATTCAGTTGAAGGAGTCACGATCCAGGAATATACAGATGCAGTAGCAAATTTAGTAGGCCCTAACAACATAAAATTTGTATCGAAAATCTCTCAAGGCCGGGTATGTTTCTACCTGGGTAGTAAGGAGATTGCTGATAAATTAACGGAATCCAGCAGTAAGGTTAACATTGGCTCGCACTCCTTAACAATCAGGCCACTTATCTCAAGAGCAAAAAGGATTATTCTTTCCAATGTTTGTCCCATTATACCTCACGAGGTCATAGAAACTGAACTTGCTAAAGTAAATATATTTAAACCGGTCTCTCCTATCACTTTTATTAAAGCAGGTGTTCACGGTCCTGGGTATTCGCACATTCTAAGCTTTCGTAGGCAACTGTTTATAAACCCAGAAGATATAAACAAAGTACCAGCGTCTTTGTCTCTCTACTACGATGACACAGTATATTGGATATATCTATCAACAGAGAAACTGACGTGCTTCCTATGTAAAGAAGAAGGCCATTTGGCTAAATTTTGCAGCAATGTTACTCAGGCGCCAGCCGAATATAATTCCACAGATTTGGAGGTTATCCCATCTTCACAGGAAAAACCAGTTGAAACCAACGATGAACATTTGACCGTGTCAAGGGAGGAGGCTACTCTCGACTCAAATGTCTCGATGCCTCCCCGTCCTCAGAACAAAAGAGCTTTATCTGAATCCACGACCAGCTCCACCCCAGCAGATCCAACCAAAAAGTCTACGCAACGTGAAAAATATAGCAAAAAACAGAGGATACATTCAGAATCAGGTTCTTCTAACAACGATGTTGCTTCACTGCTCTCGCCGGTCGAAGATTATATTATTGAAAATTCTAACGGACTACCACTGGACATAGACGGTATCACGGATTTCTTGGCCTCAAGCTTTGGGAAGCATGACATTTACGCTTCAGCTCGTAGCTATACCAAGGACATCCCGGCGCTCATTAACATGTTATCGGAAATCCGCTCTCGTTTATCTAGTAGGAAATTGAGGAGTCGCATCCACAGAATTATGAACCGTTTAACCAACCCTGATACTCCTTGTTCATTAAACGAAGATCTTAGCTCTGTAGAGGAGTATTAATTCATCTATTGCGATAGGATTTTCATTCATGGAACCTTGCACCTTAAAAATCATCTTTTGGAATACAAGGAGTGCCAGACAACTTATCGAAGATATTCAGTCTATGCTGCAGGACGTTGATATCTTGGTTAGTGTAGAAACCTGGCTATCTCAGAACGATACATTTGTTAACTTTCCAGGATTTCTCACTATTAGACAGGATAGATCTCATTCTAGAGGAGGTGGTATACTCATGATCATTCGTAAGAACATTGCATTTTGTAGAATTAAGAACCTCATTTCCCCTAATAACTCTGTTGAATTATTAGGAGTTCAATTATCTCAGGATCTCTCGCAGGATCAGTGGGACCTTATATTCAAAAATGTCGATCCCAACACTAATTGCATATTCATGGGTGATTTTAACTCGCACAACAAAATCTGGAACTGTAGCTTTACTGACGCTAATGGGTCCAGGCTAAATAATTCTGCGGATGCCTTTGACCTCTTCTTGCACAATGATAGTTCCCTCACGCATATTGATTTTTACAGAGATAAAAGATCTAATCTTGACCTAATTTTCTCTACTATTGACATCTCAGATAAATTACATGTTGAAGTGAGAGATGAAACTCTGGGTTCGGACCATTTTCCTATTGAAATCACATACGATACTGCTAAACACCTCTATAAAAAACACTCGTTCAAATTAAAATCAATCAGAACTGATTGGAACAAATTTAATAATCTATTGGAATCTAAATTCTCGGAATTTCTTACGGAAGATTATGAGCTGCTGTCTCCCCAGTCTAAATATGAATTTTTCACAGAAATTATCTCTAACACTACCTCGTTGAGTACTCCTACCCGCAAACACAGCAATGTAACATTTCACTCGAATCCAGTATGCTGGTGGGATGGTGATTGTGACAAGGCAAAAAGGCTTCGTCGAGGAGCCTTCAAAAAATGGGAACACACTAAAAATCTTGAGGACTTGGTGAACTATAAGAAACTCGTAGCTCAGACTAAAAAAATTTTTAAAAACAAAAAAAGAGAAAGCTTTAGGAAATTTGCTGAAGGTATTGATTTTCGCTCAAATCCCAGTTATGTCTGGAATAAATGCAGGATTTTCAAAAATAGGTGGGTCCGAACAAATAATTCAACTGTTTCTGGGAACCTTCAACCTGATCCAGGATACGCGGAGGTTTTGGATAAGATTAGTCCTCCCTGGGTCCAAACAAATCCTGATTGGCTTCCTCCCTGCTACGAGAACGAATTTTTGGACAGCCCCTTTGATTTCCTTGAATTTAATATTGCTTTAGGTTCCAAAAATTTCAAATCGGCTCCTGGGATTGACGGAATTGACTATGAAATTCTAAAAAATCTCCCGCCCAAATACAAGTTGCTGCTCTTGGACATTTACAATCTAGTATTTACTACAAATAACTTTCCCCCAAGCTGGAAAAATTCTTTCGTACATTTTATAAAAAAGGCAGAAGGAAATGGCCTACGCCCTATATCCTTAACGTCTTGTATGTGCAAGTTGTTTGAGACCATGGTCAAGACCCGGCTGCAATGGTGGGCTGAGCATAACTCTCTTATTCCCGCAAGTCAAATGGGTTTCAGGGGGGGGAAATCCTGTTATGACAACTTGGCAAACTTGACCCTGAGGGTTGAGGAAGCCTTCATTGATAAGAAAGAAGTCCTGGCAGCTTTCCTCGATGTGCAGGGTGCATTTGATAATGTTGTGAGTACCATCTTGTTGACGAGACTGGCGGATCTGGGTTGCTCTAAAAATCTCCTCAGGTTTATAAAATTCCTCACTTATGAGAGACAAATTTTTACAAATAATTCCATGACGCTCCCTCGACTGGTTTTTAAGGGTGTACCGCAGGGTGGGGTGCTTAGCCCCTTGCTCTACGTTCTATACGTTTCCAATCTTGAAGATAATATCCCCAAAAATATCCATATATCCCAGTTCGCTGATGACATTGCAGTCTACATCAAATTTAAATCTGTGACGTGGGCTCAGAATGCAATAGTAAATGCTATTAATTTAATAAGTGATAATCTCAACAAACTCGGCCTTGCTCTCTCCCCACATAAAACTAAGCTAGTAAGGTTTAATAACAAAAGACCCATCCCCGATCCTGCCAGTATTGTATTTAAGGATTGCTCCATTGAATCTTGTGAATCCGCGCGCTTCTTAGGAATCATCTTTGACCATCGTCTCTCTTTTAAAGGGCACATCGATTTTGTTATAAATAAATACTCCAAAGCTTTGAACATCATTAAATACCTTCGAGGCACTTGGTGGGGATCGGACCCAGAAACCCTGATCACACTCTATAAGAGTTTTATACGCTCTGTTATCGACTATGGTTCCTTTGTCTTCTTCCCCTCGAGTAGCTCCCTTTCTGGAAAACTGGAGAGATTACAATACAGTGCGATCAGACTTGCTCTGGGTTATCGAGGGACCACTCCGACCAACATCCTAATCGGGGAATCTAAATTGATGTATATTAGGGAACGTGCTGTTTACCTGGGTTGTTGTTTTCCGTCTAAGGCTCTGGCTCACCGCAATTCTCACACTTATAATTGCATCAGAGATTATTACGACTTATTTAAAAGGAAAAAACTCTCAAATAAACAAAGGATAATTTGCAGATGTCTTATATCTGTTGTGGAAGCGGATGTAATAGAATCACAGGATGGCTTAAATATTTACAGCTATGACTTTACGACCTGTACAACTTCCATACCAATAGATACTTCACTGGGTCTTCTTGTTAAGGATACCAGTAACCCGATAGCTATTCTCAATGAGGTATGCGAAAACACAGATTGCTATAAAATTTATACCGATGGGAGTAAAATTAAGGGATCTAATTGTGTAGGATCCGCCTGCCTATGTCCAGACTTGAATTTAACAAAAACACGTTCTATAAACCCTCTTGCCTCTATCTACACTGCCGAATGTTTAGCTCTAAGTGATGCTTTTGACATTATATTAGAACACCAAATCCACAACTTCCATATTTTTTCTGATTCTCTTAGCTGTTTAATGGCTTTACAATCCCCCACTGTAAGCATAAAGACCAATTCACACATCTTTGAAATTAAAAGGAAATATAACCTATTTATTAGTAATAAACAAAACAACTATGTCAAATTATTTTGGATCCCATCTCACTCTGGTATTCAGGGCAATGAAGATGCGGATAAGGCAGCCAAATTGGCTACTTCCTCGACATCCTTTGACTTTCCGAAGGTTCCTTTCACTGATGTTTACGAAAAATACAAGAAACAGGCCAAAGAGAATTCTGTGGAAATTATCAAGAAGCAAGGGTTATTTAAGGGCAAAAATTACTTCTAGCATTTTTTCCGTGATAGTTCCACACCCTGGTTCTCCCGTACAGGATTTAAAAGATGTTTCATTACTATGGTCAATAGGATGCGGGCGGATCATTATCATTTGGCCGCTTCATTGGCACGAGTAGGCATAATTTCTGACGGCGGGTGTAGCTGTGATCAAAATGATGAAACTTTAAACCATGTGATCTGGCAGTGTGAAAAGTATGACATTCAAAGGCACAAACTTATAGATTCTTTAAGTAAAATGGGTTACCAACTACCCTTAAGTATTGAGATGTTTATAGCTAAACCTAATATTAAGGCGTGTATTTGTATTCATCAATACTTCACAGATTGTAAACTATTTATTTAATTATATGTATCATTGTAATATCAAAGTGCAATATTGTAAAAGATAAATTGTAAAGCGAAATGGGCCTTTTAAGGGCCTAAAGAGCTTAAATAAAAAAAAAAAAACCTGATACTCGCACAAAGATTCGTCGTAGCGGCAATGCATGTAGTATCCTATGCTAAACGCGTGGTGGTGTTGATACTGTACGCGTGCCGCGCGGTCTTGTCCTTCCCGTCCCTCGGGCAGCAGCAGGCACTCCAAGTCGGCATAGATTACGAACGGCGCCTGCTCTTTGTTCGTATAGTTCTTAAACCGTAACCACTTATCTTCTTCCGATATTCAGTCGGCCGTATGAACGTTTAATCTCTCCGGCGTGATAAAATATTGCAAGCATCTGTGGGAAGGGGATAAAATTATGTCTTTTTTCCTTCAAACAATTTTTAAAAAACAAAAAAATACAACTTACCGATCGCAAATATACTTCTGATGATTCCACTTGCTAAGCTGCGACGAAACCAATCGTGACAAATTTCGTATACACATGAAATGACCGTGCGTCTTTGCAGCATTCTGTAGAAACAGCAAGTTGACGTGTCTTCCCTCCCGTTTCTTCTCGGTCAAATGAAACGTTACGCATTTCTTACGCACCCATTCGAATACGTTCACGGAAACGTCGTTTTCTCGTTCAAATTTCCGGATGTCTTTGAACGACACAGGTAGTTGAAAACCTTCGGTTTTCGGAAGCACCTCTTTGTAGTCTGGATATGATGACAAATGTGATGGATTTCTCTCGGCCGGATAGAGACCCGCCACGATCGCCCAGAAAAAGCATGCATCATCGTTGCTGATCACGTTCACGACCGCTCTTTTCAGCTGTATCGCTCTAGGCACGCTGCATGCGACGGTGCAGCCGGCTTGCAACGGTTGATATTTGCTAAAGTTCACGATCAGATGTAGTATCTTCGACAGTGCCGACCCGCTGTCTCGCTCTTGAAACTCTTCCAACGATGTCAAAATCGTAGGCACAACGTCTTTCTGATACCACTGTCGTAGATTGCTCGTCCGAAACAATGCAACGTTCCGCGTGCCGAAACTTTTCACGGAAACGTCGTTGGCGCGCTGCATGAATTCCGCCTCTAACGTTACGTTAGCTTTCAACGATGAATGCGTGTTTAAAAATTCCGTAACGCGTCCCGTAATTATTCGTTTCGCGTGCTGCAAAAATTGTTTTGGGTCGATGTGTTCGACGTTGATAACGATGCCGCTCGATATGCGACTTTGAAACGCCGACTCGATATTTTCCCAACGGAGCGTCGACGCTCTCGCACCCCTACGATCGTATAGCGAAACATTTAAAGTTTTCATACGACACATAATCGATGTTAAACTAAATTTCCCGCCTATCGACAATTGCTCCTTTGCACAGGATAGATAATTTACACTATACTGTAGAGACTCGATGTACGAGCGATGCCATTCGCGATACTCGTCCATGGTTTTCACAAGCATTGACATGCGTGTCAAACACTTTAACATTTTTCTACACGTTTCAATCATCTTGTTACCGCAGGGTTATTAACACACACACGGTATACTTGTGAATTCGAATAACTTTAACGCAGCAAACGATGGAACGTTCGCGTATGACTGCATTCGCAGCCCATCGTGTCCTACTTATTCATTTTGATACCTTCCACCCCCTCCCCCCACTCCATACAATACAGAAGAGGAAAGAAATGATAAGGAAAGACTGAGTGAAAACAGATGCTGTGGTCAGATATCGCGGCTTGGCGACTCGATGCCGATCGTCGAAAGGATGTTGATATTACGAACATACAATAAAGACGAGGAGAGAAATGATAAGGAGAGAGAGAGATGTAATTGGGTCAAAGGATGTTCATTTAAAAATGATAAGCTGAGTGATGTGGTCCGATATCGCTACTCGATACCCACCGTCAAAACGATGTTTATTAATTCATTTCATTGAAAAATACCCCCTCCCCACCCTCGAACGATGCTTGCGCAATACCAGGAAGCTGATCTTGAACGCAATACCAGGAAAACTAAAAATCCCCCCCCTCCCCCCGTAAAATATGGTCGCGTTATAAGGTAATCCCCCTCACCCCACCCCCGCAAAATATGCTCGCGCTATACAGTAAGTTAGTATGGAACAGAACCTGCTTTTTCAACTGTATCGGTAAGGTAGAAATCTACCCACAATGATAAGTGGTGTGCCAGAACCGGTGTATATATCCTACTAGTGTGCATCAATTAAGGCTCAATTAACGAGAATAAAAAATTCATTGACTAGTTCTATGGATCTGTCCGCAGCAAATGTACCAAAGTCCAAGATATCTGAAATGTACGATAATTTTCATAGTGTGATTATCGAACTCGAATCCCTTGACGAATCAGGCGATTACCAAAGCCATATTACAGAATTTGAAGATTCATATTATGCTTGTGCCGAAGCATTAGATAAACTGCAAATTTCTAATACTCCATCGTCCTCGCAAATGTCTGATGCAAGGCGAAATAACATAAATGACAACGTAAAGGGTAGTGGAATTTTACCGAAAATTAAACTATCTGCATTTGATGGCAATCTTCTCGAGTGGCAAAGTTTTCACGATTCTTTTCTATCGATGGTCCACAAAAACGAAGACTTACTAGACGTGCAAAAATTTCATTATTTGAAGCACTTTTTGCATGTAGAAATAGTAAGCGTTATTGATACGCTAAACGCCTCCAAGGAGAATTATTTGGTAGCATGGTCCATATTGGTAAAACGGTGTACTCAACCGCGAAGGATCATACATGCTCATTTAAAATCATTGTTCGAATTACCAAGCCTTACGCATGACGATCCAACATCATTACGCTCGTTAATTACCGCAACGGAAAAACATGTAAATGCTCTAAAAGCTATTTCGGTGCCAGTTGATAGTTGGAATGAAATACTGACTTACATAGTTACTTCAAAATTAGATAAGACGACTCGTCGTGAATGGGATCGCTCTCTGAACGATGAGGACCTTCCGAAGCTCGGCGATTTATTGAATTTTCTTTTGAAATTCTCTCGTGATGATGCCGTTGTGCATGTGAAAAATCCACGCGAATCAGTTAAAGCACAGCTACCTAATGAGACAAACAATACGGCTCCAAATCAGGAGCGCCCTCTTCGGTCAGGACAAACTTATGTTTCAACGCAAGAAAGAATCGTTAAATGTCAACTCTGTAATGCTTCGCACAACATTCAAAATTGTGAACGCTTTTTAAGTTTATCTATAAACGATCGCTTTAGGGTAGCAAAGGATGCCAAATTATGTATTAATTGCCTAAAGCTGGTCACTCGTGCACAAAATGTTACGGTGGCAGTTGCAGGAAATGCCAGCGCAAACATCATACCTTATTACATCGCATCGAAGATGTTAATAACAGTTTAGCATCTAACTCATGTACAATCCCAGCCGAGCAATCACATATGACATTAACTGCTTCCATTCCATCCGAAGTTTTACTGTCTACGGTGCGCGCCTTTATACTGGACAATCAAAATGTTCAGCATGATTGCAGAATTTTACTAGACTCAGGATCTCAAGTGAACTTTATAACCGAGGAATTAGCAAATAGACTAAAGTTACCCAAAACGAATATTGATGTGCCAGTATTTGGTATAAATCAAGTGGAGTCGCGTATAAAATACACCGTACAAACTACTATCGCTTCCAAAACATCGAACTATAGGGCACAAATAGGATTTTATACAATTCCACAAATTGCATGCTATCTGCCTACGCAACAAATTAATTGTTCCATCATAAATATTCCGAAGAATGTTCGGCTAGCTGATCCGGAATATCATAAACCGTCTAAAATAGATGTATTATTGGGCGCTGAATTATTTTATAAATTGCTATCTGTTGGTCAAATTTATTTGTTTAAAAAATCGCTTGTTTTACAAAAAACAGTTATGGGGTGGATCCTATCTGGATCAATTCCTTCCAACAAGCCCACTTTGAATTCAATAAAATGCCATTTATCTACTACATCCATAGATGATCAAATCGCGAAATTTTGGGAACTTGAGGAGTGTCCTACAAGTAAAGTTGCGTCTAAAGAGGAAGAATTATGTGAGATTCATTTTCGAGAACATACAAGTCGCGATTCTTCAGGGCGTTATGTCGTACGATTGCCGTTTGCACCAAATAAATCAGATTTGGGAACTTCATATGAGATAGCTTTGAAGAGATTTTATAATTTAGAGAAACGTCTGAAACGAAATACTGCTTTAAAACAAGAGTATTCAAATTTTATACAGGAATATCGAGTCTTAGGCCATATGACCGACCTTACCAAAAATGATTGCAGGACAGATGGTTATTATTTGCCCCATCATCCCGTATTCAAACAGTCTAGTTTAACTACAAAACTTAGGGTAGTGTTTGACGCTTCTGCTGCCACTTCGAATGGCCTCTCTGTAAATGATATTTTATTGGTAGGACCTACGATACAGGATGATCTATTCTCTCTCATAGTACGTTTTCGTTAACATAATTACGTTTTGACCGCCGACATTGAGAAAATCTATCGGCAAGTGCTTGTACATCAGGATGATGCTGCTTATCAGAAAATCCTGTGGCGTGAAAACATAAACGAGCAAGTAAAGGTTTTCAGACTTGACACTGTTACCTATGGAACAGCATCAGCATCGTTCCTTGCGATACGCGCTCTGCATCAGTTAGTGAAAGATGACGGAATGCATTACCCATTAGCATCCAAATCCATTATCAATGATTTTTATGTAGACAATCTGCTAACTGGAGCTTCTACTTATGAAGAAGCTGTTAAAGTTCGAGACGAATTGATAAAACTTACTAGCAAGGCTAAATTTCATTTAAGACAATGGGCTTCAAACGAGCCGACTTTACTTACGGATTTAGTAGACAAATCCACAAAGGACACACACGAGATAAATTCTAACTCAATTATCAAGACATTATTACATATTCAACAAATATTAGTATTAACAATTCACGGGTTACGAAAAGGACAATTTTGTCAAGTACAGCGCAATTATTTGATCCACTAGGTTTATTAGGGCCTGTCATTGTCAAAGCCAAAATGATCATGCAGGATTTATGGAAGGCTAAATTAGACTGGGATGAGTCAGTCCCGCAACATATACATTCAAGCTGGGAAGAGTATAAACAGCAATTGCCGTGTTTATCGCAGTTTAAAATGCCGCGAAAAATTATTGCAACAGCGGCAACGGAAATCCAAATTCATGGATTTTGCGACGCCAGTGAAAAGGCTTACGGTGCCTGTATATATATTCGTTCTCGACAAGCAGATGGTATTATTACCGTTCGTTTAATAGCATCCAAATCGCGCGTGGCTCCTTTGAATTCAACTACGATTCCAAGATTAGAATTGTGTGCTGCAGTATTGCTATCAAAATTATACGTAAATGTAAGAAATGCGCTTGGCATACAATTTAATTACACAAAACTCTGGACAGATTCGACAATTGTCTTATGTTGGATCAATAAATCGCAAAAACACATTAAAAACTTTCGTAGCCAATTGTGTATCAAAGATACAAGCCGTTACACAAGCGAATGATTGGCGACATGTACCTTCGCAACAAAATCCAGCAGATGCTATTTCTCGTGGTCAAAATCCAACAGAATTCCTAAATAATGAATTATGGATTAAAGGTCCTTCATGGTTGCACCAACCAGAGGAAACATGACCATTATCACCAGTTCTCTCAGCAAACGTAACCGAATTACGGACAATTACTACATTAACGATAACTTGCAATGACGAATTGATTCTTAGATTTTCATCCTTTTTAATGCTCAAACGAGCCATAACCTATTGTTATAGATTTTATAATAATGCGTCCAAAAAATGCATTCGAACGGGCAAGATTAACGTTGAAGAATTAAATCACGCGCATGTTCAAATAATAAAGATTTTACAACATGCGCAGTTTAAGAGAGAAATAGATACGCTGAGCTCGGACAAGGCACTCGACAAACGCAGCAAAATTCGCAATTTAAATCCCTTCCTAGATGAGCAAGGGATTCTTCGTGTAGGTGGAAGACTACATCATTCGCATTTAGCGTACAATCAAAAACATCCGATTTTGCTACCTCGAACACACCATGTTACCAAATTAATCATTCGCAAGCATCACATTAAAAATTATCATAGTGGTGTGCAATCCACATTAAATGTAGTCCGAGAAAGGTATTGGGTCATCGATGGAAAAAACTTCACGCGTCATATAATCCGGAAGTGTATCAGATGTCAAAGGGCTCGCCCATCAGACACAAATTATATTATGCGAAATTTGCCAAAAAATCGCATACAACAAAGTAGGCCATTCGAAATTGTAGGTGTAGATTATTGTGGACCCTTATTTGTCAAGGAAAAGAAATTTCGAAATCGCGGAAAGGTAAAGGCATATGTTTGCGTATTTGTATGCTTCGCAACAAAGGCAGCACATATGGAATTGGTCACTGATTTGACCACGGAATCATTTTTAGCCTGCCTGAAACGTTTTTTCTCTCGACGTGGTAAATCACCTCACATATATTCTGATAATGCTACTAATTTTGTGGGCGCAAACAATGAGTTAAATAGTATTATTGATTTCCAACCATTAGTTGTATGGATAGAAGGAGGAAAAGGGGAAGAGACGAAAACAGGGGGAGAGAGAAGAGGGGGAGGTAGGAGGAAAGGGTGGTGGACGGACGAAAGGAAGGAGGAGTTTGCGAATAAATTTGGGGGTGGTGGAGGTGAGGGAAAGAAAATAGACGATGAGTGGGAAGACTTAAAGGAAGAGGTAGTAGGGGTTTTAGAGAGGATGGAAAGAAAGAAGGAGAGAAAGGAAAGGAAGGGTTGGTGGGACGAGGATTGTAGGAAGAAAAAGAAAGAGGTTGAAGAGGAATTGGAAAGATGGAGAAGAGAAGGGGGAAGTGGGGAAGGATATAGGAGGGAAAGAAATAAGTTGGGAGCGATGTGCAAGGAGAGGAAGAGAAGGGAAAAAGAGAAATGGGAAAGAGAGATAGAGGAGGTAAGAACGGAAGCGGAAGTATGGAAGATAGTTAACAGAGGAAGGAAGCGGAGAAAGAGAGTGAATGAAGAGATAGAAATGGAGGAATGGGATAAATACTTCAGAGGTGTGTTAGGGGGAGTTAGCTGGAGAGTTAGAGGAGAAGAGGGAAGAGTGAATGGAGAAGAGGAAGAGGAGGAGATAAGCAGAGAAGAGGTAGGGGAAGTAGTAAAAAAGCTAAAAGAAGGGAAAGCGACGGGAGGGGACGGGATACCGAATGAGGTATGGAAACATGGGGGGGAGGTAATAAGAGAAAGACTATGGGGGATTTGTAATAGGGTATGGAGAGGGGAAGGTTGGCCAGAGGACTGGTCGGAGGGGGTAGTAGTACCTATTGTAAAGAAAGGGGAAGGGGAAAAAGTAGAGGACTACAGAGGGGTGACTCTGACGCAGACAGCGTACAAAGTGTATGCAGCAGTATTAGCGGAGAGGATAAGGAAAGAAATAGAGGAGAAAGGGGTGCTTCCGCCGAATCAAACGGGGTTCAGGAAGGGAATGGGAACGATAGACAACATATACGTTCTAAATTACCTTATAAATAGGAGAATAGCAAAGAAGGGAGGAAAGATGTTAGTACTTTTTGTAGACATGAAGGCGGCGTTCGATTCCGTGGATAGGGAGGTGTTAGCGGGGTCAATGAGGAAGGCGGGGATAAGAGAAGGGTTGGTGCAAAGATGTGTAGAAATTCTAAGGGAAACGAAGAGTAAGGTGAGGGTGGGAAAGAAAGAAGGGAACAGTTTTTGGACGGTAAAGGGTGTAAGACAGGGTTGTCCACTGAGTCCAATGCTGTTCACGATACTAATAGCGGATATGGAGGAGGAGATGAAGAAGGGGAGATGGGGAGGAGTGAAGTTGGGAGGGGAAAAAATATATACCTTGGCGTATGCGGATGACGTGGCGGTGTTGGCAGAGGACGAGGATGGGATGAAGGGATTAATGGCGAGATTGGAGAGGTATGTGGATGAGAAAAAGCTGGAAGTAAATGTAGGGAAGACCAAAATGTTGAGGTGTAGGAAGGGAGGAGGGAGAAGAGATAGGATGATGTGGCGATGGAAGAGCGAGGTAATAGAGGAGGTTAAAAAGTTTAAATACTTGGGATATGTGGTGATGGCGAATGGGAAACAGGAGGAGCATGTGGATGAAAGGGCGAGAAAAGGGGCGGTTGTGATGAGACAAGTGTGGGGAATAGGAAAAAGGAAGTTTGCGAAGGACTGGGGGAGAAGGCTATGGCTGTTTGATAGGTTAGGATGGGCAGTAATGGAGTATGGGGTGGAGATATGGGGATGGAAGGAGAGGGAGAAGATAGAGAGGATACAGGAAAGATATTTGAGATGGGTTTTGGGAGTGGAGAGAAGCGTGCCAGGGTATTTGGTTAGAGAGGAGTTACAGAGAGAGTTACTGATAGGAAGGGCGGGGATGAGGGCGTGGGGGTATGAAAGGAAATTAAGTGAAGGAAAAGGTGGGCACCTGGCGAGAAAATGTTGGTTGGAAGTAAGAGAGCGAGCAAGGAGAGGGAGTGCGTTGGGGGGGTGGGAGGAAGAGAGGAGAAGATTCTATGAAAATAAGGGGTGGAGTATAGAGGAAGTAGAAAGGTTGAGGGATGAGAGACAGTTGATTGGGGAAGAGTTAGTAAAGAAGGAGAAAAATAGGCAAAGGGAGGATAGATGGAAAAGGATAAGGGAGTCGAGATACAATAGGTGGTATAGAGTGGTAAAGGGAGAGGGTATACCGGGGTATCTGAAGAAAAATTGGGTGGAAAAGAGATGGCAATTAGTAGCGGGATACAGATTGGGAAGTAGAATGAGAGGGGGAAGGTATTGGGAGGAGGAGGAAAGACAGAGTTGCAGAATATGTGGGAGAGGGACAGAGTCGTGGGAACATGTGTGGGAGGAGTGTACAGATTGGGGGAGGGAAAAAGGATGGCAGGAAGTGGTGGCAGAAGTGTTAGGGGGGGAAGGGGAAGGGGAGGTATGGATGAAAAGGGTGGAAGAATTGAGAGAAAGGTTGAACACCGGAACCGGGGGTCCAAAGAATGAGTGAATGTATGTATGATGAAGGATGGATGGAAGATTGGTGCGCTCTCTCTCTCGCGTGAGAAGGATGGAAGTATGGAAGGATGGAAAATAAAATTGTAAGCGGAGCGGAGGTCCGCATTTGTACTCCGAAATGAGAATAATATAGATTATTATTATTATTTATTAGTATTATTGATTTCATAAAAAACGAGGCACTTGCTGATAGGATAACGCAATATTTAATAAACGAAGGTGTCACATGGCGCTTTTGATGAGGAGCCGCACAAAAAGAGGAGACTAAATAATATGTAAGTAGAAAGATGAAAAAAATTGTGAAAAAGAAATTTAGAGAAACGTCTAATTTTTTTTTAATCTGTTGCAGGGTTTCTCAACAGCAACCCATTTCACGATCATTGATGATACAGCCGTCACCGTCATCGTGCGAGGGTTTTTTCAACAACAACAACCCCATTTCACAATCATCAATGATGCAACCGCCGTCGTCGAGGAGTTTGTACAGCTCACGGGTCTTGAGTCGAAGATACTCCATAGCCGGCAATTATTTTAAATATTTTGAAATTGGTGTACGCGTTGGCAACGATATTTGTGTGGAACTAGCTATAGGGGATAACCGTGGTAATGAAATCACGTTTTTCCTGGACGCGTGGACAGAGTTATTGCGCACGAAGGAGTGTATTTCCGATTTACTTTTGCCGTCTATGCAGAAACAGAAGCGAAAAATGAGCGATGATTTAGCATTTCGAACAGTTAATATCGATGGTATGAATCTAGTGAAATTATCAAATCAGTTCACAGCTCTGTATATCACGGAAAAAACTATGCGTAACTTGTACAACCTCGAATTCTACGTGCACAACATGTATTCGTGGTTGATTGATAAGGTTCCCACAATTGTCGCTAAATTTACGAATTTCGTTGTTGCGGTGAAGGATAGCGATGCAAAGAATATCATGAAAGCGATCGTCGAGAGAGAATCTTTCGATCAAAATTCGCTGATCGATTGTGAACTGACGGCTTCGTGCGCTGATATCATCGCGGCCGAGGCGTTTGCGCAAAAACAGATATGTTAAAAACAAATATAATGTGTGTAAAAATTATTGGAGGTCTTTTTGTAACGATATATTATTTTAAAAAATAAAAATTATTTGAGAATATTTCTTTGTATTTTATTTTATTGCAAAATTAATTTTTTACAATTCCTATAGAAGAAATGAATTATCGCAACTTCTACATATGAAGTATAGTCGTTTAGAGAAAAATTAATTATTATAACTCTTGCGTATAAAATACAATTAAAGTATATTCGTTTTAGATATCCATGAATTATGTGACGCGTCCATTCCCAACCATTCTACGTATACTTTATTTCCTTTTCTGCGTAATATTTTTTCAATTAAGTATACGTCGGGATATTTTGACGCGCGTATCTCATGTTCGTAAAATCCTCCGGCGATAGGTTTGCCTCTTGAGTCAGCCAAGAGGTACGTGACAGGATTCGTTAGTTTCACCGTGATAATCTTGAATATTTCGGTTGACCAGTTTGGCGTGTATCCTTTGTCAAATAGGGTTTTGAACTTGCTGACGCGCACGTGATCATTAACCTTGAAATTGGCAGGACCAGCAATCTTCACGTTGTTGTACACGGTGAACAGAAGGTGCCCAGCATTTTTACGGTTCACGTCGACGGGTCGCATACGGATGGTACGATGTTTTCGATTATTGTAGTCCTCGGTCAACGTGGCAACGCGTCGATCCAGCGATATTTTCCGCTCAACGAGAAAAATTTCAACATGCCGTTCTTCAGCACACGATTGAAACGTTCCACGACGGATGCTTTCATAGGGCTAAACGTTGAATAATGGTGGATGTTACGTTTCGTCAGATATTCTTGAAACGTTTCATTGTAGAATCGTTTCCCCATGTCGGTCTGCAAGTTGTTCGGGGTTCTGCCATCTTTCTCCAACGCTGACGCGAAAGCTTTTCACACGTCGCTCGCATTTTTACTCTTCAAAGGAACCGTCCATGCGTATTTGCTAAATACATCGATTATCGTGAGAATATATCGATGCCCGCGATTGTTTCGCGCGTAGTTTTGAACTTCAACGATATCGGCTTGCCAAAGATCATCGAATCCTCGCACGATCACACGTCTACGCGGGTAAAAACGTCTCGCCGGAGCATGCAACTCTTCCACCACGTTTTCTTTACTCATCGTCGTTGTTGTCTCTCAGTCATTGAAGCTCCAGCGCTCTCGCTCCCAATACGTCGTATCTGTGCGTATACTTTATCATGTTTCACATATATACTGTTTTTCTAAAAATCTTCAAATTTCTCAGTTATATTTCCCCTCCTCATTTTTTCCAACACTTTTCTCAAGTTGATCATTTTTTTACTCGATGAATGTTACTTAATCTTGATAATACGTGGTGGTACAGGTACAGATACAGGTACAGGTACAGTGTCACGTCGTTTTCGGGTCGGTTCCGAACCGAAGACGAGCACGGGAAATTACGGCTTGAAGACCGGGCCACGCTCGGTCGCGCGACACGTGGTCCTCCCGGGACAAACAACCCTTCGCGGATCTGGATCACGATATCGAAGTTGTTTCGATATTCTTTCGGGCGCCAGACACGTAAAGTGTCCCGCGAAGCTATTCTTTTACGCGAATCCCGCAAAATAATTCCGCTTCCGCGAGGGCTGCGCGATAACCTGAAATAGCCGCGAAAATGGTCAGGGTTCCACGTGGAGAGAAGGAACGGGGCATTCCCCGCGACGGGAACGTTTCTCGTGGGTAGAATAATTCAAATAAGATTCGGCAACGACAATCGTTTATTAACGAGATGACAATGAATAGCCCGTCGGTGGTCACCGACGGCAGCGAGAATTTGCCGACGCGAGAACAAAGTGTTCGACGGTTGTTCGGTCGCTCGCGCTTATTTATTCTATCGCGTTGAACTCGGCGGTCACAGGACTTCGCGTGTTATACAAGCCTTTACGGCACGAATTCCGCCGAGCTCGGGTGACGGACGCGGATTTAGACTGGACTGGACGAGGATACGGCAAAGTCGCGAAACGAAACGAACCGTCACGTCGTCCCACCGAGGAACGTCTCGAGTAGAACTCTTAGAATTTCGTCGAATATCGCACGTCCCGAATATTCCGTCCCGCGGACAATCGGCAACGATACGACCCACGGCCTCGTGTCCCTCTCGAGGGAGCTACCCTCGGTCGTCGGCAACACTGGCGGACACGTGGTGCACGGCACGAAGTTAAACAAGAACACGCAAATACGCCCCGAGCCAACGCGAATGGTAAATCACGAATAAATGTGTCGGAATAAAGCCTGATCGGCACTTACCAAACGGTAGACGTAGGTCGTCTTGATCGGCACTCGATATACTTAGTTTGAATACGCGGTAAAATGGCGGCACGACTTTTCGCTACGCAGTCCTTCGACCCAGTGACCTACTTCGCAATGGCTCGGGAACGCGGAAGCGAGGCGTCCCCCTACTCCCTCATCTATCTCCTCCTAGGCGACGCTCGGGCCTATCGCGTGGTTCCTCGCGGCAGGGACGAATTCCATCTTTTCGGTCCCGGTTCCCCGGTAATTTACTGATTTCCCGGAGTCGGGCGATACAGCTGCAAATTATATCGATAGGCATTCGAGCTGCCCCAGGATTGTTCTCGGCGCAATTCCTGGGCGAAAGACGGTGAGGTTGGGTTGATGTACGTCCCGTATTCCGATTTCCCTCATCGGTCTCCCCGGTTGGTAAATCCGGGCTCGATCCTGGCTCGACCGTCTGGTTCGGCAATGACGTTCTGCGATAGGTCCTCCGAGCGCCTCTTCCCGAGACTTTGCGCCAATCACGGCAGGAGATAGGTACCGGGTTCCTTTCGTACTCCGATCGTTCCTGAAACTTCGTGTCGCGCCCAGCGGCGCGACATTTAAACGCGATAAATCTGTTCCGCTGGATTTCGGACGTTCCTGGGAGAGCGATCGCGACTAACGGTACGTTATTTTATTGGCCGTCGTTGGCCCGGTCCTTCGCCTAGGGTTCGGATTGACGCTGGCATAATCTGCCACGTCACAACTCCTCCCCCCCCGGAAGAGACCGGGACACACCGGTGGCAGTTACCAATCAGGCTATTCACGGGCTCGGTGGCGATCGCTCTTCCTCGGACGCTCCCCGATGTACCCCTTCATACCGGTAGAGACAAACACTAACCCAACACCAGTAAAACCCAGACGAAGTGCTATTTAAACTACATCCCTTCATCTCTGTTCTTCTGTCGACTCGGCGAGACCTGTTGGCGTGACCAGCACCTAATTGAGAAATGGAGATATCGCTAATTATGGCCTCGCTTGGCCCGTATAAACGGAGGAGACAAGGGTTAAGTGAAGCGACCATATGTTTCATTTTCAACCATTTATTCGTGCCCCCTCTCGGGGCGGCACTTCGTCAATGGTCCTCTTTCGGGACCTCAGTCTTATTTCTCTGAACCAACAAAAACATTATTTAATTGCCTGCTTGCGGCATATTTATTGCTCGTCCGTTGGACGGCAGGCGAAAACGAGAAGAAAAAAAAATATATATATGTATATGTAAAGTTACGTGAGTATATGTAGGTGAGATGAGTTTTGAAGAAAGTCAAAGGAGGAGCCACAGGTGTTCGAGAACGAAAGAAAAAAAACGAAAAGACATTCTTGCGGTATTATACTGCCGTTTGTCGGCATCCTGTGGCTATCGTGTGCCTATGGACCCCGCTCTAGTACCTCCTCTTCTGCGGGTGGTGCGGGCCCCCTGACCTCCAGGTCCTCCAGCAATCCGGGCAGGTTTGCACCGTATAGTAGGGGCGCCCGCACCGGTAACAATACAAATACTTTTGTGGGGCCTTGCACTGGGCATGGGAGTGCCCGATCTTGCGGCATCTCCAGCACCCCTCCTCCACCTCGCTTCCCCGGTACGGTAATATCGGGGTCTTTTTCGGCATTATCCTTTCCGGTTTCACCCCTGAGGTGGCTGTGGCCGACGTCGTTGTCCCTTTCCGTACGGCCCCCACCCGCGGCGTGACGGTAGTTTCCTTGCCGCTGGTTGCTACCTGCGGCTTGACGGCAGTTGTGCTGGCTCTGGCCGCTACCTGCGGCTTGCCGGTAATTGCCCTGACGCTGGTTGCTATTTCCTGCGGCTTGACGGCAATCTTCGGGATTGGTGCTGCTTCCTCCGGCTTCGCTGATGGGCCGGGCTTCTGCCAGTCCGGCATATTTTCTAGCCGAAACCCGCGGCCCGTTCCTCTTCTCGGCATTACGATGAGGGTGGCTTTATGCGTCATCGTTTCCTTGGCGGGGGGGGCGGCGGCGGCCTCTCGGTCGCCTTTCGGCAACTCCTCCTCCCGGTGTTGTTCCACCTCTTCGCTCCTTGGGGAGCCTGTTGGGCGCACAAATATGGTGGCCGTGGCCACGTGGCGTCCCTCCGGCAGCAGCTCCCTCGCCCTCTCCTGAATTTCCTCCCAGACGTGGTCGGCAATCATCTTGGAGGTATATTTTTTTTTCTGTGTGAGAAGAGGACGAGAATAATAAATATTGGTGCCTTTGGCTTTTGGGTGTCTCATTGGTGGATTGGGAAGTATGGCTTCAAGTCCGAAATGTGTGCTTTGCCGAGGTCGCTTCCGTCTTCCGCGGAGATGCGGTACACCCCTGGTGATAGTTTATGCGATATCGTTACTGGTCCCATGAATTTTGGGGCCAACTTTGCCGCCACGTGGTCTGCCGCTGACGATAATACGCGTTTTCGCTTCATAACCCTGTCTCCTACGTTAAACTCTCTATTTCTCCGACGCAAATTATAATGGTGCGCTTGCTTATTATACGCGTCCTCGAGGTTCTCTAAAATCCAGTGTCTCAACGTTGGTAGTTGAGTCACTCTCTTTTTCCACGTATCATTTGCAGTAACCTCGAGGTCGATCTCGGGTTCTACAGTGTCCCTTAAGCATTTTGCTGGTCGCGGCTCTCGCCCGAAATTGAGAAAAGCGGGAGAGGTCTGTAGCACCGAATGATAAGCGGTGTTGTACGCGAAGCGTAATTGCGGCAAATTCAGGTCCCAGTCTCTATGATCCCTCTCTATGTAGGCTACTATCATCGTTTTGAGGATTCGATTTACGCGTTCTACCGGGTTTGCTTGCGGATGGTACGGGGGAGTTGTGGTGATTCGAATACCATATTCAGTAGCTAAATCCCACAAACACTTGTTCGCGAACTCGGTGCCATTGTCCGTTAGCAAAACGTCGGGTGTTCCCCATCGCGAGAAAATTAACTCTTCAAGAGCTTCGGCAATCTTTGGACCGGTCGCACGTCGGAGCGGGGCGCACTCTATCCACTTGGTGAATAAATCCTGTATTACCAGGAGGTACGCGTGACCGGATCTGCTGCGCGGAAGCGGGCCCATTATATCGGCAGCTATCACTGTCCACGGCATGTCAACACGGCGCCGACCCATCAACCCAGGCGGTAGTGTCTGCTCCACCTTTGTGAGTTGACAGGTCTTACAGCGTCTTACGTATTCTACAGCTGTTCTGTACATGCCTGGCCAGTAGTAGCGGGCCGCAATACGTTGGTACGTCTTTTCGACGCCTAAATGCCCTGCCTGTGGGTTATCATGCGCTTCCTGCAGGATCTCCGTTCTGCGCTCTTCGGGAATCGCGAGTTTCCACTCGGTTATATCCGATCCTAACGTTTCCGCGACAACTGGATCCGTACGACGGCAAAATAATTCCCCGTCCCGAATCGACCAGTCTTTGAATTTATCCGGTGCTCGCTTGACTTCTGCTAATTTCCCCTCGTACCATTTCATACGCACCGCAGCTACTATCGGTATTTTGTCCTCTAAGACTTCCTCCCCTTCGCAAATTCGCGATAATGCATCCGGCACTTTATTAAGGGCTCCCTGTCGGTATACTACTTCGAAATCATACTCTAGAAGTTGCAGGGCCCAACGCACTAATCTCCCTGAGGGATTTTGCAATTTTCTCAACCACCGTAGACTGTTGTGGTCTGTAATCACCGTAAATTTGTACCCTTCCAAGTACGGACGAAATTTTTGTACCGCCCAGACGATCGCGAGACATTCCAATTCCGTAGCGGAATATTTTCTCTCTGGCAACGTGAGAGACCTGCTCGCGAACGCGATAACTCTTTCGACCTCCTTGACCTCTTGCGTCAAAACTGCGCCTAGACCAACCGCGCTTGCATCCGTCTGCAGTGTAAATGGCGTTTCGAAATCTGGGCAGGAGAGGGTAGGTGCTGAAGCGATCGCGTCTCGAAGGGACTCGAAGGCGGTTTGTTGGCCATCCTTCCATTCCCATTCGCGATCCTTTCGCAGTAGGCCATTCAATGGCTCTGCCAGCGTGGCGAATCCCGGAATAAACCTCCTGTACCAGGATGCCATTCCCAGGAAACGCCGAAGCTGCTTTACTGTTTTAGGCGGAGGGTACGATAAAATTGGTCTAACTTTCTCTGCATCTACCTTTAACCCCTCTCCGCTCACCACGAAACCCAAATACCGAACTTCCTGACAACAAAACTCGCACTTCTCAGGATTGATTATTAGACCGGCAGCCTTGATTTTATTTATTACGCGTTCTAGCCATACGAGATGCTCCGCAAATGTTTTCGTCACGATTATTATATCGTCCAAATAGGCGAACGCGTGCGGCTCCATTTCTGGACCTATTAATCGGTCCAATAATCTCTGAAAAGTTGCGGGTGCGCCTGTCAGTCCGTACGGCATGCGACGGAAGTGAAATAGGCCTTTTCCCGGTACTGTAAACGCTGTTATTTCGCGACTCTTTTCCTCTAGCGGGATTTGAAAATAGGCCTGACTGAGGTCAAGGGTCGAGATGTATTTTGCCGCACGTAATTTATCGAGAATCTGCGTCATGAGCGGTAGCGGGTACGCGTCTTTCCTCGAGACCTCGTTAACTTTTCTAAAGTCCAGACAAAAACGGTATTTCCCGTTCGATTTCTTGACCATGACGATCGGACTTGACCAGCCACTTTGTGATGGTTCAATTATGCCATCTTTTAGTAATTTATCTACTTCCGCATATATTGCCTCCTGAACTTTTGGAGATACGGCATAATATCGCTGTTTTATAGGCGGATGTCCATCTACATCTATTCGATGGCTGATCAAGTTCGTCACGCCCGCTATTTCGTCAAATTCCGGCAACGTGGCCTCGAGGAATTCTCTTAATTGCCGTTTTTCGGCATCCGCCAATGTTTGCAGACCACAACAGACGGCATTGGGAGGCGTGTCTTCGAATGTGAATTTTTCGTTTGGCTGTTTCGCGAAATACCATACGGCATTGTGATATTCAGCCACGATTCCGAATTTTGCGATCGAATCCGTGCCTAACAATAGAGGGGTCACTAGACTGTCTAAAACCTGCGCGGAAATTCTACGTTCCTCCCTGCCTATCCTTAACGCGAAATGTGCTCGTTCCTCGGCACGATCTACTACCCCCGTGGCGAGGAGGAAATAACAGGGTTTGTTCGATTTCCCTAATACGATATTCTTCCTCTCGATTTTTCCCAAAATCTCCCGACTGATGAATGTCAGAGATGATCCCGAATCTATTAGGGCGCGCGTCGCGAAGTTGCCGATGAACGCATCCACGGTCAGCAGAGGTGGGCGCTTAATGTCCCCAGTTATCATTACGCGGGCCGATATCAATTCGGGCGAAGTCTCTCTGGCCCCTGTGATTGACTTCTCTCCCCGTTTCCCGCCGACCTGTTGCACCTACGGCAACGTATTATTGTGACACCCTCCGACCCGCATCCGTAGCAATGTAGCCTAGGTTCTTCTCGGCAATCTCGCGATAGGTGACCTGTCTTACGACAATTCCAACATTGTGGCAGGTTACTTCCGCCCGCGCGTTGTCTATCGCGCGGCGGCCATTGACGCGTTGCTACGGTTGCGGTTACTTCCGCCTTACGCGGTATGGGTTCACGAGAGGACTCTCTTGATTTTGCCCCCGACCGGTATTTTTCGTTTCCCCTCGGCGCGGCAGCTAGATTATTTTTAGCGCTCGTCGCACGAGATTCACGAACCCCTTGTCCGGGTTTAGAGTCTCTCCTAGTGGCTCTTGGGGGGTGATCTTCCGAATCGTCGCTATCTACGCCTACTGCGGCAGCTAATGCGTTCGCGTACCCAAATCCGACCGATCTTCCTTTCGGTTGCGATTTCGAACGCAAGTGTCGGCTAGGATCAAACGCGAAACTAGGGTGAGCCATTTCGGATGGTTTCGGATTCCCCCGCCTCCTCTGCTGCGCTTCGCGGTCGGCACGTAGCAATTGATCCGTAACGATTTCCATCGTGGAACCTGATTCTAACGCGATAGACTGACGTAAAGATGGTTTCGCGCCCCAATATAACCGTTCGACTTTCTTTTCCTCCTGCCACGGTGGCTGTAGTTTTCGGAACATAGCGGTCATTACCATAATATAATCGCGAATAGGTTCGTTATCATCTTGAAACCGATCTTTAATGTTTCTCTCTAATGTATATTGATATTCGGGGTCACCGAAGAATCGCCGAAATGCCCTCGCAAAATCCTCCCAAGTACTCCAACCCGACGCGTGCGCGTTGTACCAGTGCTTGGCGACCCCCCCGAGACATACCGGCAAACAACGGATTAGCTCTTTATCCGCGATGTTGTGATATTTAATTTGTTGGTGGAGGTCCTCCAAAAAATCTTCTGGGTCCTCCCCCTCTTCTCCGGAAAACTTTACTCGCCATCGTCGCATTATTTCCGCGATGGGTGTTCCGCGGTAATACAATTCTCGGGGTTTCGCCCCGCCCTGTACCCCGTCGCTCGGTCCATCGTCAGAGCTGACATGCAAGGGCTGTTCTTCCGGTTCGCGGTACCTATCGGGAGACCATGGCCTCCATCTTGGCAAGTTCGGTACTGGGAATGAAAATTCCTTAGGGGGTGATCTTCCCCCGTCGGTCGGTAGGTACTCCTCTGGAGGCCATTCTTCTCCGACCGCATCCCCGTATACCGATCTGTTTTCATCGTCCCCGCGGTCCGGTTTCGGCAAATTAAGAAGGCTTTTCATTTCTTCGGGCCCTTCGGTATCAGACGCGAAGCTCAATCGTCGCGGGCGTAATACGTCACCCCTCCCCGCGGTATAATTGACTCTATTCGAAATCTTACACAATCGCTAACGTAGGCTAGGGGAACGCTTAATAATTAGCCGAACCTTCTATTCGGTATTTGTTAACAAACGCGAATTACCGTTTCTTTGTTCTATTCGACTTTCTCCCTATGCTTTTCTCTATTTCCGTACGCGAATCTTTCTTGCGCGAATTTTCAGAAGTGAAGGGGATATTTCGTCAAATGTTCGAAGCAACTTGCCCGTCGGCAATGGATACTTCGTATTCGCCAATCAATTTGGTTGTCGCTAAAGTGTATCTGTAGCTCCACCCACGGGAGCATCAATCCAAGAAAACCACCCAAAAATTCGATTTGTTTATCGCCAAAGTTGGACTGCACTCGTCTAGGTTACGGCACAATACGGACAAAAACCATACTTCCCATTACCACATAAAAAAAACATAAAAAAAAATTTGTGGGTGGGTGTAACAATAGGGTCTACACAATTAATATTCAATTGATATTGCCAATTAATACTATATAATAAATCAATACGCAATGAAATATCAACCCGCGTGTGCCATTCCGCCAATCAAAATATCATTTGTCATAATATTACACATAATTTTTCAATATATACCGTATATTATACATTCATATATTCATTATAAATTCATATGCATGCACATTTTCTCACCCATATGAATCCATATTCATTCATTTAATTTCGGAAGAAAGAAAAAAAAAAAATTCAATGATTTATGCATTAATTGTGCCTATTGCTTTGTATATGAAAAAAAACGGTAGAGCCTTCTGTACGGTATTTCTTCCATTCGTTTTATTTTAATATCGCAATAATGGAAGGCAAGTGCAATTGACCAAATCGAAGAGAAGAAAGAGAACAATACAAGTATATACGTCACTGATTGCGAAAAAAATTATCGCTTCTTCGGGTAATTCTTAAAAGAGATAATAAAAATAATAAAAAAAATGGTTTCGTAATGACTAAAAGACAAAAGGGAAGCAAAAAAAAAAATCCAATGAATAAATAAATTACAATAAACAAATAAATAAATAAATAAATACATAAAATCCTAATAAATCGGGAATGGAGAAAGAAAAAAAAAATCAGAGGTGTAACAACGAATCTGTGGTATGGAAGAGAAAGGAAAAAATAAAAAAAATTCTCCTAACCCTTCCACCAACAATTCGGGAATAATGTTACTAACTGCCAACAAGGCGTAGCGGTAAACCAAGTTAAAAGGCTCGGTTTGTCGCCACGGTAGATTAAGCAGATTGTAAATATCGGTAAAATGAACGGATGAACTCTGGAACACGATAACTATTGCGTGAAAATTTCGTTCTGAACATCCGGCGAATATATTAACAACAATATTCCTGGTTTCACCAAGGAAGGAAATTTCAGCTAATCCCAAGAGGATAGCACGCAACCCGAAGAAGAAGAAAAAAAAATTTTGTCAGTATATCTCAAATTTACAATCACGCGGCAATATTCAGAATATTTCTTCAATTTAATTGAAGCGATATTCCGCCAAGGAGGATTCCTTCGCTCAATATTGACAGCGTTATTCAAAGCTGAAAGAGAATAGTATTCAAGTATACAACATACATAATTCAATACATATGGAATGGCACACGAACGATAATAATAGATACCCCGTAAACATCAGCGGGACCCTCGCTCGGTCGCATTCCGATGGTGTTTACGTCGGCGTTGGCTCAATATACCCGGTGTGAAAAAGAAATTCCGTACGCGAATGGGTCGTGTGTCTCTACGACGCGACGTTCGATTTCTCTATCCCGCTCGAACTTTCTCGATTCCTCGTCCAGTCAAAATTTTCCCACGAGAGCCCCGAACTCTTTCACGTGTCTCGATTGAAAAACCCGATCTCAAATCGCTTTTTACGGCGAGAGGTCCCTGTTCGGGCGCCAATTTGTCATGTCGTTTTCGGGTCGGTTCCGAACCGAAGACGAGCACGGGAAATTACGGCTTGAAGACCGGGCCACGCTCGGTCGCGCGACACGTGGTCCTCCCGGGACAAACAACCCTTCGCGGATCTGGATCACGATATCGAAGTTGTTTCGATATTCTTTCGGGCGCCAGACACGTAAAGTGTCCCGCGAAGCTATTCTTTTACGCGAATCCCGCAAAATAATTCCGCTTCCGCGAGGGCTGCGCGATAACCTGAAATAGCCGCGAAAATGGTCAGGGTTCCACGTGGAGAGAAGGAACGGGGCATTCCCCGCGACGGGAACGTTTCTCGTGGGTAGAATAATTCAAATAAGATTCGGCAACGACAATCGTTTATTAACGAGATGACAATGAATAGCCCGTCGGTGGTCACCGACGGCAGCGAGAATTTGCCGACGCGAGAACAAAGTGTTCGACGGTTGTTCGGTCGCTCGCGCTTATTTATTCTATCGCGTTGAACTCGGCGGTCACAGGACTTCGCGTGTTATACAAGCCTTTACGGCACGAATTCCGCCGAGCTCGGGTGACGGACGCGGATTTAGACTGGACTGGACGAGGATACGGCAAAGTCGCGAAACGAAACGAACCGTCACGTCGTCCCACCGAGGAACGTCTCGAGTAGAACTCTTAGAATTTCGTCGAATATCGCACGTCCCGAATATTCCGTCCCGCGGACAATCGGCAACGATACGACCCACGGCCTCGTGTCCCTCTCGAGGGAGCTACCCTCGGTCGTCGGCAACACTGGCGGACACGTGGTGCACGGCACGAAGTTAAACAAGAACACGCAAATACGCCCCGAGCCAACGCGAATGGTAAATCACGAATAAATGTGTCGGAATAAAGCCTGATCGGCACTTACCAAACGGTAGACGTAGGTCGTCTTGATCGGCACTCGATATACTTAGTTTGAATACGCGGTAAAATGGCGGCACGACTTTTCGCTACGCAGTCCTTCGACCCAGTGACCTACTTCGCAATGGCTCGGGAACGCGGAAGCGAGGCGTCCCCCTACTCCCTCATCTATCTCCTCCTAGGCGACGCTCGGGCCTATCGCGTGGTTCCTCGCGGCAGGGACGAATTCCATCTTTTCGGTCCCGGTTCCCCGGTAATTTACTGATTTCCCGGAGTCGGGCGATACAGCTGCAAATTATATCGATAGGCATTCGAGCTGCCCCAGGATTGTTCTCGGCGCAATTCCTGGGCGAAAGACGGTGAGGTTGGGTTGATGTACGTCCCGTATTCCGATTTCCCTCATCGGTCTCCCCGGTTGGTAAATCCGGGCTCGATCCTGGCTCGACCGTCTGGTTCGGCAATGACGTTCTGCGATAGGTCCTCCGAGCGCCTCTTCCCGAGACTTTGCGCCAATCACGGCAGGAGATAGGTACCGGGTTCCTTTCGTACTCCGATCGTTCCTGAAACTTCGTGTCGCGCCTAGCGGCGCGACATTTAAACGCGATAAATCTGTTCCGCTGGATTTCGGACGTTCCTGGGAGAGCGATCGCGACTAACGGTACGTTATTTTATTGGCCGTCGTTGGCCCGGTCCTTCGCCTAGGGTTCGGATTGACGCTGGCATAATCTGCCACGTCACAACAGGTACAGGTACAGATACAGGTATAGCGCATGCACAGTATGGTGGTTGAACAGTACGCAGTATGATTGTTGTACATCTATCCATGAATCTCTCAAGATCGGTCGGTCATGAAAGCTTATTCCGAAGTTCTCCAGCCGATCGTTGTCAACGATGTTGTCTATACCGTCTTTTTACCTTCTCCTTCAAGACCTCGAGCGTTTGCGACTCATCCGAATTATCGATTTTCGTATCGATCTCGTTCATATGTGAATCGATCAATCTCATATTTTCGTCTGCATCGTATCGAACGCCTTGTATCGTAGCCAGTATTTCAAACTTTATCGTTTCTTTAGCAGTTTTCAGGTCTTCAGTCAGTAATATTTCAGACTTTATCGTCTCTTTAGCGGTTTTCAGTTCTTTGACCAGTATTTTCATGATCTCGAACTCAAGCTTCGCGTTAAGCGTGTCCACGTATAGTTTGGTCGCAGCGTGATCGTCTGCCTCAGGATTCGCCACGTGTCCGATCCCCGTACCTTTCGCATCGTACAATTTTGCGTCATCGTTCAAACATATAGCGTTATCGCGCACATAACTTTTCAAAACGTCGGGATAGAAAATTGAAGAAACATTTGGCTCGCTTTTGTCCGCTTCGCGAAGCACCCTACCAAATTTGTCGATAGACATTTTTTCGCTCGAGTTAATCTTCTTCTTTTTCTTCTTCTTCGATTATCGCCAACTCGTATCGCTTGCACAAACGTTTTACCTGCTCTTCGATCCACAGTATTCGTTGAAATATCTTATCCAGTTTTATCCATAGACTTTGAAATCTCAAGTACCAGCTTTAACCGTCGTCGTCTTCTCCCGAGGATATCGTTTGATTCGTTTCGCAACAATTAAGATGAATGCGCATTTTTTATCGAGCCATAACAATTTCATCGATCGACATTTCATTCATCACTAACTCAACGAACGCACGCGCTTTAATTTATAATTATACCGGCTTCGCGAAGTTCTTCGATTATTGACATTATTTCATTGTCATGGTTGGAATGACCGGCGTTCTTCGAAGCGGTTAACAATTTCAGATGGTCGACGAGTTCGTTTGGATCGTCCCAATGCACGTAATCAATCGGATGGTTGGTCACGCGCATAGAAGTTGGAAGTTCAATCCCCTTCCCACCTCGCGATGAAAACAACGGTCCTATAATTTTCTTATACTAGTAACCCCTTAACGATGATATCGTCGTTGCTGTCCACCTCGAACGTTGAATTTCCTAGCATCAGCTTATCGTCTTTCAAACATACTCCGTATACGTTGTCAGAATTTTTCGTCGGTCCGGTAAAAAATTTTTCTAAATATTCACGCGCCAAAGGTCCAAAATTCTCGGTTAGACGTTGATTTTCCTCTTGATGAGTTTCCGGATTTTCAAAAATATTACGCATTGAAGATTCTAAAGATACCGTGCTCGGTGATTCGAAGGTATCCTGTTGCGGTACCGTAGTCGTCGATTCGATATCGTCATCATCATCGTAGTTGTTGTCATCATCATCATCATCGAGATATATTTTTTTCGAGGCGCGCGTTACATCGGCTTCATCGTTCTTTTCCCTATTCCCATTCTTCTTTATTCTTCATCTTTTTTCATAGAGAATGATGGCGTTCTCCTAATATCTGAGAATCTTCTTTTTTTCGTAGGGGGGTCGGTGGTGGTGTTTCCTTAATATCTGAGAATGCGTTGTCGTTCGGTTTGACAGTAGTCGTATTTTGAACTATCTGTTTCAACGGTTCGACGATCGGTCGTAAAGTCCTTCTCAAATTCGTCTCGGCCGTCATTTTCCCAACTTTCAACGCTAAATACTTTTTACGTACGGTATCGCTGGTCTTCGCTATTTCGTTCACGATCGAAGCTCGCAGCTTCTCCGTCTTTTCCTTTTGGGCTGACATATTTGTTGCGCAAGAGGGAGATTTTGCAGCCACGATACAGCACCGACGACTCTTATCGAGCAACTGTATTCACTACAGTACGGCAAACTCGTTAAATCCACGTCTGTAACGACCAGGATTCGCAGGACTGTCTTTATCGATTACGAGAAATCCATACTTCTTTCGCCAACAATTCGCGCATAACATGCTAAACGTCTCGAACGACATATCGGTATTTACATGATCCTGATGAACGTGATGTAAATTCATGGTATCCTGTTTGAACAGAATCAACAGATTGGCATTATCACGAATTAAATGTTTAGGTATTCTCGCGTACGACTGACCCAGGTAGAAGCAATCGATATACGATTGTCTACCCATCGCGAAATACTCTCTCATGATATCCTGCTCATCGCACGCCACGTCGTCGAAGATAAATATCGAATCGGGCCGTGCCGCTGTGGGAGGGATTACCTCAGCGTTGTCTGTGAACGCGAAGTATCCTACATCCTTCCCCACGGATGAGAACAGTTTGCTCAAGTATCGATATTTTGGATGACTCAGCGATTTTGAGTACACGTAGACATTGGCGAATCGTAGCCCGTTCGCGCTCTCCAGCAGACTAACCATAACGTTCGTTTTACCAGATCCTGACGGACCGCTTATGACGCATCGTACATTGCCTGGTAACAATGATCCATGTTTCCGCATCGTCTCGTCGCAATCGTCGAACGCACGACTCGTTGGAACACGAATATCCAAAGATTGTCTCACAAAACGCATGTTCTGATTGATTCGATGAGGGGGTGGGTGGGTAGTATTTATACGACAGCTCAAACACCATTGGTATCAGTCGCTCTAAAGAGTTCGCTTCTTTTAAATAGAAAATATAGCTTATGCGTGTGAATCATCGTTCAAAACGGTGCCTCGGTTCGCATACTAGTAAGGGATTTTTAAACAGAGCTATAAACGCATTGCCGTTCGAATTGCATATACCTGGTTATCAATTCTGCGGTCCTGGTACGAAACTGACCGCGCGATTAGCTCGTGGGGATCGAGGAATCAATCCGTTGGATGCAGCCTGTCGCGAACACGATATAGCGTATTCGCGGTACAAGGATCTTGGGAATCGTCACGCGGCCGACAGCGTTTTGGCAGATCGAGCGCTGCATCGAGTAACGTCTGGAGACGCAACGTTGGGAGAGAAGGTGTCCGCGGCCGCAGTGTTGGCAGCCATGAAAGCTAAAACGAAATTGGGCATTGGTCTGACAAAGCAAAAAGGTGAAAAGAGAAAAAAAAACGATTCTCCCGATCGCCAAACGCGGTGGTTTTCTGCCGCTGCTGCTGCTGCCTGCTTTGTCGGCTATAGGAGCATTGACAGGTGGTGCCGCAGGAGTAGTCAAAGCCATAAACGCTGCGAAAGCTGCGAAGAAACAATTGCAAGAAGCGGAGCGACACAATCGTGCCATGGAGGGTCGCGGAGTATACCTCACACCGTACAAGCATGGAAAAGGTTTGAAGAGGGAAAAAAACTTCTTGCAGTCTAGTAATGTTTAGAAGCATATTAAGATTGGAAATGTTAAAAAAAAAACAAGATCAGGAACAACCAATACAAAAAAAATCATAGAAAAAGTTTCACTTCAAACATAATGAACGATCAAAATTTGCTTCGCAAAGAAGGAGAGTGTATGGGAAATGCTATGAACTACGTTTCTTTCTTTCTCATACGCTGTCCTTCTTTGCGAAGCAAATTTTGATCGTTCATTATGTTTGAAGTGAAACTTTTTCTATGATTTTTTTTGTATTAGTTGTTCCTGATCTTGTTTTTTTTTGTATTGGTTGTTCCTGATCTTGTTTTTTTTTAACATTTCCAATCTTAATATGCTTCTAAACATTACTAGACTGCAAGAAGTTTCACTTCCACCGCGCGTGGTTTTCCACACGTATATTTTTTTTTCTTTACACTTTTCTCTACACTTTCGGCTCCTGTTTGTAAGAAATAAGTTTTCATGAAAGTTACGTTAGCACAACCCTGTATATGTATTCAGTTTGATTGAAAATGTGGGATTCTACTTAGATTTTGGTAAACACACATTAGTATAATAATACTTTGTAAACACCGCACTGAGCTTCTCCTGCGCGACTAATTTTGTTTTTAAATGAAAATATATTTATTCATTTTGATTGAAAACGTGGAATCTACTTAGATTTTGGTAAACACACATCAGTATAATATAATAATAATATAATAGAACTGCGATCCATATTCTACGATACAGAGCTCCGCTCTTTATACAAGACTTTTTGTTGTCGCCATAAGTAGGGTGTCTCGGTTTATGTTTACCACTGTCGCTTCCCATATTATGTTTATACTTATCACGTACACTTCAGAATCATACGTTCAGGAAGGTATAATCCAATTCGTTAGCCACTGTGTTCTCCGGATCTGTCTCCATTGGATTTTTACCTTTGGAGATATGTTCAATCCGTTGTACACGACAGAACAATGAATAATGTTCAATAACTTTGGAATCACATAACAAATGCATGTAATAGCATAAAAAGAGATGCTGTAATGATGGCAGCAATGAGAAATGTAATACAAAGAGCGGTGCTCTGTATCGTAGAAAAATGAATCGCAGTTCCAACATCTGATGTAACTTGATTTTCTTTTGTAAGAAATAAGTTTTTATGAAAGTTACGTTTGTATAACCCTGTATATGTATTCAGTTTAATTGAAAACGTGGGATTCTACTTAGATTTTGGTAAACACACATCAGTATAATAATACTTTGTAAACACCACACTGAGCTTCTTCTGCGCGACTAATTTGGTTTTAAATGAAAATATATTTATTCATTTTGATTGAAAACGTGGATTCTACTTAGATTTTGGTAAACACATATTAGTATTTTTATTTTATTTTTGATTTTACTTCAACTCGCCCGTAAGACGGCGCAGTCTAAATATCTCTATATGTCTGTAGTCGTAACATAACCATGAATTTGTAACCTTTTCGATTGATCCTACTACCGAGCATTTTATTCGTTTCGATATATTCCAAAATGTTCGCTATCATTCTAAAGATCATTGGTTGTCCCCAATCGGTGGACCGGGGTTCGAATCCCGTCGGGGTAAGAAATTATTCTTCTCCGTTCATTCTCAGTTTAAATTTTTGCGCCCCACTTTCCACTTCCGTGACATCGAAACGTCACATCCGTGACATCGAAACGTCACATCCGTGACATCGAAACGTCACATCCGTTACATTAGAAAATTGTTACCCTCAGCAAAGAAGTTTCACTTCAAAAAAAGAATTGATGACCATCTGTAAAGGATTACCGTATTTTCGCGGAGTTTTTATGCGTGACGATTTGCGGCTGCGCGCGTTGGTAAACGAGCGGGGTATAGTTAATCTAGATAATAGTCGTGGACCGGGGACGCACTGGGTCGCCTATATAAAATGCGGCTCGCGTTTCAAATATTTTGATAGTTTTGGGAATCTTTGACCGCCGATCGAGTTGATTCGCTATTTCGGTGCGAACGCGATCGTCTTATATAACCACGAACGTTTTCAAAATTATGACGAAAGCGTGTGTGGACAATTGTGTGTGAAATTTCTCCGAGAAACTACATTATAAAATTCTCTGAAAAGAGTCTCTCTCTGCTTGAATCGTGTTTTGCCACCGAACGCGTGGCACACGTCGAACGCACCTGTGAATATCATCAACGTGAATATCGTACGAGTGGAATGTAACATAACCAGCGGATCGTACGACAATGGTAAAAACGTTCACACGATACATGAGTTCGCGCCTCAGGTACCACCAGGGTATAAATTATCGGAAACGCCCGCACGAGTCATTTACCTTCCAATCGTTGCACGAGTAATTGACGATTTAATGATTCGCATAGTTGACCAATCAGGACGTTTGATTGATTTTCGAGGTGAAGAAATCACGGTGCGTCTACACGTGCGACGAAGCAATGCTAATTCATAACAATACGACATTCCATACGTTGAACAACAGCAGCAGCAGCAACACATTGATTCGCAAGAAACTAACCGCTGGAAAAAAAACGTAAAGTCGCCGATTTGTAAGAAATTAACCGTGGAAAACGCCAAGTATATACGATCTTTGGGATTTATTGTTAAAAAGTGAGAGGAAAAAACACAGTCATGTTCAACGACATTTTGAACATCTCCGAAGCGCCGGTTTTCGACAATCGCATAACGAAGATTGAGCTGCACACGTACAATCCGTATGCCAACATAACGTTTGAAAACAGCGATGAAATACGGATACCTATTCAACAACAAGACCTGTACACGCTCCCGTGTAAAAGCTTCCTATACATTGAGGGAAAACTTAGTTTACCAGGAAAACTTGAATTATCGGTTGGAGCAGAATCCCCCATCGATACGGTGACTCTCGAGAACAATGCCGTTGCGTTTATGTTCGAGGAAATACGCTATGAATTTGAACGGAGTGGAAATCGATCGGTCCAGAAATCCTGGTGCAACGACAACTCTGAAGAATTATGTGAGTCTGTCCAGAACGAGAAGCGGTGCGTTGTCCAACGCTGGCTGGGTGTATGGCGATGACCGGCAGAGGCAAACGGCAACAATCACGGCAACGACCACGGCTGCGATTAATTTCAACTTTTGCGTGCCTATGAGCGTTTTATTAGGTTTCTGCGAAGATTACAAACGTGTTGTGATAAATGCTCGACACGAATTGATTTTGATCCGCTCGCGTACCGACGCGAACGCGTTGTTCAGTCCTTCCGACAACGCGAAACCTATTCTGGATCTGTACAAAATTCAATGGCGAATGCCACACGTCGCATCGGATGAAATACATAAGCTGTCCATGTTACATATTTTAGACAGTGACAGACCGATTGGCATGAGTTTCCGATCGTGGGATCTGTTCGAATATCCTCTACTACAGATGACTACGAAGCATACATGGGCGATAAAAACGGATCAGCAAATAGAAAAACCACGATACGTGATATTCGCTTTGTAAACCAATCGAAAAAATAACTTAACGAAAACGGCCACGCAATTCGATCATTGCGCATTGTCAAATATTCGGCTTTACTTGAACTCGGAAACTTATCCGTACGATGATTTAAATATTGATTTCGAGAAAGGTAAATCCCAACAAAAACATCCTGTAAACAGGAGCCAAGTTCTCTATGGCCGTAAAAAGTTGTGAGATCAAACAAAATACGGCCAAGTTCGTTAGCTTAGAAATACCTCTTGCAATACTGAAAAAAACGTTTGTCAAAATTAGTTTAAAAGAACGCTATTTAATTTTTAAAGAGTTTCATGGAGAGCTAAATTATTCAAACTTGGCCGCTACCAAACACCTTTTATGGCCATTGGTTTAAAAAGTAACGGCCAAGTTGAATAATTTAGCCCTCCATGTAACTCTTTAAAAATTAAATAGCGTTCTTTTAAACTAATTTTGACAAACGTTTTTTTCAGTATTGCAAGAGGTATTTCTAAGCTAACGAACTTGGCCGTATTTTGTATGATCTCACAACTTTTTACGGCCATAGAGAACTTGGCTCCTGTGTACAGGATGTTTTTGTTGGGATTTCATCAATTTTTGTTTAAATTTCATCAATTGTGGTTGGGCATACCCTATATGCTTTCGGTTAACCTTCTTAAAATTTCGTTATTTTTGCGGTAGAAAACACCGTTCCCGAGATGCAGCCATTATTATTATTTTTTTTTTAAATTCAAAAGACTACATACATCATGTGGTTGGGCATACCCTATATGCTTTGGGTTAAGCCTTTTGAAAATTTCGTCATTTTTGCGGTGGAAGAACCGTTACCGAGATACAGCCATTTTTTAAGACTAGCTCAGCTGACCATCCCCACCACTTAGATTACGCTTTTTTTAAGGTGTAAAATTTCAAAGTTCATTATTTCAAACTTTGTTTTTACAAGTTCTAATTCGTACAAGAGTCCATGGTTGAATTCAATTTAAAAAGTAAAAAATTTAAAAAAAAATTTCAAACTTTGATAATTATTCCTTTGGGTGTTTGTTATGGTGGACCTATGTACGAAATTTCAAGCTTGTAGGTCAATGGGAAGTACCCAAAAGGTTTTGATGATCTGTCAATGAGTCAGTGATTTTAGCGATTTTTGTGGTCCTATATCTCGGAATCTACTAATGTTGGAAGATTAATGTTTTGCCAATATTGAGACGTGATAGCACTTAACAAGTCTAACTCTCCATCTACCTCCAGTTCTGAATTACAAGCCTTTAAAAAACAGCCAAGTTGTTCGCGTAAAAGGTGGTAGTGCGAGAACTTGGCTGGTGCACTACCGTGCACCTAGATACGCATTTCTCTACGACATGTATGCAAAATTCCAAGAATCGTATTATGGAAACTGCGAAGCGCTACTCGACGTCTCAGATTTCCTGCGCTACGGTCCGCTCGTCGTTCTAAATTGTTCCCGACAAAACGAAGCGCTAAAAAATAGCACGGTCGACGTGCGAATAGAATTCGAATGTCGAACCGACGTCCCCCCATCGACAACAGCCTACTGTTTGATGATACATGACCGCATCGTGGAGTACAGTTCATTGACGAACGTTGTTAGAAAAATTACTTAAACCGCTCTTATGTTATAAAATATATATACTTTATAAAATAAAAACACAAAAATTATGTGAATGATCTTTTTTTATTTAAAAACAATCCTCCTCCGCCCCCTCCTCCTCCTCCTCATACAATTAAACTCGTATTTATTGAAAGAAAAATTACAGTAATAATATCACTCTTGCACCATAGAGCGCGATATGGTGGTAGGGGTATTCATTATAAATATCTCGCCACATCGTTGTGCGAAGCTGTGTCATAAGAAACGTCTAGTGGTCCACTATACGGGGGTGATAGTGTGCTTGTTCTTTGTTTTTATCGTCTACCAAAACTTCACATCATCATCAAGCTGCTTCGCAAAGAACCTTAAGTGATTGGATATATTGTGTTGTCATCATCATCATCATCTAAACAGTCAACTTTTACGTATCCTCCTTTCTTCAATTGTAAGTACAATAAAAAATTTAAAAATCAAATCACTCAAGTGATAGATATGGACGGGTTCATGGTTAACAAAAAATTCTTATGTAAAGAATTAGCATTAATTAATGTTTGTTGTGATGGTTCAGCAGAACTGGGTGAATTTTTATTAGAAGAAAATTTTAATTGTTTGTTAAACGCTGACAAAAAGTCGGCGTGGTATGTTAGCAATTTTATACAGGGATGCCATTTCAAGATTTCGGCAATGAAAAGCATAGGCAAAAAGATATATTTAAAATAATTAAAAATTTTGTTACAGATTATGAAAACCCAATCATAGCGTACAAAGGGGGGCATATCGAGAGAGACATCTTTCAACAAATGAACATAAAATTAATAAATTTAGAGGTTTTTGGGAGTCCTACTTATGATATGTTAATTCAGAACCCCGTGTATAAAATTGCCGACACACCATGCCGACTTCATTGTTGGCGTTCTGCAACAAAAGTAAAGCCATATCATTGCAGTATGCGCGATGTGAAAACATTTCGCACATGCGCCAAATTAATCTTGGGCCAGTAGTTCAAGTGATTGGATAATATGAAAGACGCAAAAGACAATAATCGCTTCGCGTGACAATGAATTACGTTAAAAAGAAGCGTTTCGTCCCGGACCTGCTAGTGGACTCATTAGTAAGACTGATCTAGCAGGTCCTGCCTTATACGCGCGCAGATTTGAATAATCCTAATCCGGATTGAATCGATATAATAAAGACTGACGCTCGCGGATCTAATGAAAGATGTTATTCCGCTCGCGAGGGATCTTGACTGATGTGATCCCGGTTTGACGTGTGTCCTGATCGCTGGACAATTAACTGCTGCACTAGAAGTCTTTGGAAGCACACTCAATGATTACAAGTACAACGGCCGGTACGTTGTACTTGTATATCCGCGGATTCAATGATGCTTGTCCGAAAGCTAAGAAGGAACTGTTGGAGTTCGGCTTCTTGTCCGACCGCGATGAGGAAAACACATGTACTGATTGGTTCCTGCCGAAAGTTGCATTTACCAATCAGCATCCTCAAGAATGTTTAGACCTCCTTCTCATAGCTCTAAAGGAGCCTTGGGAAGGAGGTGCGACGGGTCCCGGTAATTTGACTCTACCCTTGACGGACGCGGGTGGTCGTTCGAAGGAACCAATTCTATGGTGCATTGTCCTTTAAGATAAACTGAACATCTGGCAATGTTTCGAATGGTCGTCGAATGACCCTAATTTACTTAATCTTCGAGGAAGATTCTTAGTCACGAACGCACCATAAATATGTCCGAAAGAACTACACGTTTTCTGTTCCGACGGGACGGAACAACATGGATGAATAATTATAAAAACACGTAAAGTATCAGTTTATAAAAAGCTACATCTTCTAATTTTTCCCACGAGTTAAAACCACAAACATGACACCTCTTTTCACGTTTTGATTTTTGACATTTTATGTCTTTACTTTGGCACATAGCAGGAAAAAGCGTTACCGAAAAGTGTCACGAAAAAGTGTCACGAATGCGGTTTGATCTAAAACCTTCCAGAGAGAGAGAGAGTGAGAGTCAGAGCGAGGGAGAGAGACAGAGAGAGAGAGAGAGAGAGAGAGAGAGAGAGAGAGAGAGAGAGAGAGAGAGAGAGGGCACGTTGCTGCTTATAACTTCTGATCGAATGGACTTTTTTGACATTTTTAATATTATTATTTCTCTTTCTATTCCTTCTTCTATTGGCTTTCTATTTGGCCAATAGAATTCTCTAAATTCTCTCTCAACAAACTAATATACTAAGCCACGCCCAGTTACGCCTTACTGAGATATGTTCTTAAATATTATTAACAAATAGTATTTGCTAAATTTCTTTGCATTAATTTACTAATTCCTTATTGGTCAACCCCTAAATCAATAATTTTTCGGCCATTTTGACGCATGGGCCGACAATATGGCGAATCGAATATTAATAATTATTTCTTAAAAATATAAAAATCGCTGTATCTTCTAAACGGGGCCTCCGATCGAATTTTTACGAAAATTTTTCCCCCCTTTAGAGAACCCCCTTTATTCGAGGGATACTATCATATCCACCACTAAAAGTTTACCGAATCCGCCATTTTGTTTATAATTGTTTAAACAAATTCTGGCTTTACGTTCTGCCCCCTCGTGTGGGCTATCGTTGGATTCGGTTTTTTGTCTATTTTAATAATCCGTAACTATCGCTAGGCCTTAATTATACATATAATAGATTAATTAACAAAAAACTCTAAAATTTGCGAAAAAAGTTCAACTAAGCTTATACATTCCCGTCGATTGCCTCGGAAGAGGTGCCGACGGATGTCTTAATCGAATCTTTAGCTAAATTTATTGAAATTAAATCTCTATTTTCGAATGCGGTTTGCTCTAGAACCTTCCACAGACAAAGACAGAGATAGAGAGAGAGTGTCAGCGCAAGAGAGAGAGACAGGGAGAGAGAGAGAGAGAGAGAGAGAGAGAGAGAGAGAGAGAGAGAGGGACTGAGAGAGAGAGAATGCGGAGAGAGAGAGAGAGAGAGAGAGAGTGCGGAGAGAGAGAGAGAGGGACTGAGAGAGAGAATGCGGAGAGAGAGAGAGAGAGAGTGCGGAGAGAGAGAATTCACATTCCCATTAACATTCACATTCACATTCCCATTCACAATCACATTCACATTGATATTGACATTGACATTCCCATTCACATTCACATTCACATTAACATTCACATTCACATTCACATTCACATTCACATTCACATTCACATTCACATTCACATTCACATTCACATTCACATTCACATTCACATTCACATTCACATTCACATTCACATTGTCATTCACATTCACATTAACATTCACATTCACATTCACGTTCAGATTCAGATTCAAATTCAAATTAAAATTAAAATTAAAATTCAAATTCAAATTCCGATTAACATTAACATTGACATTCAAATTGACATTCACATTGACATTGTAACGGACCGATTTCGCGAGTGCCTGTAGCCTTAGAGTAACCAGGGTTCGAGGAACGCTTTAAATGAACGAGAATGCGAAATCGGGTAGAACTAGATTTATTTAACGGCCAAGCAGCCGGGACGTAAGGGGTGGTCTAACCACCATGAACGTAACAAAAATACGGTTTCGATAACGATTTTACCAACAAGACTTTATAAACAAAAAAAAGAAACAATGGTGTGGTCCCGTTGACAATAACGATACGCTCGGACGGGAGACTGGACGCTGCCGGAGCGCGGGTGCTCACGGTCTCGGTGGTGTCTTCGTTCGAGCTGGAGCGGGCTAGAACAAAATCCCCCCCCCCCCCCCCGCCCCGAACTAGCAGTCAGTATAGAACTAAAGATTTAGGCGTAATTAATCAGCATCGAGCGGACAATTGAAAAAAAACGTCTCCGCGTGGAAATTACGAGTAAGGGAAACTAATCCTAGCTTAAATCCTACCGCGGTTTCGCCCCGTGGCGCGGATCGCGACCTAAAACCACGCACGGATATCGCGAGTCGCGTTCGGGCGACTAGACCGCGTTGGCGGACTCCTCGCGAGCCCGGGACGGTACACGCTCCGCGACTCCGTCGTGACGTGACGTCGTAGCCCTCCACAGATACACCTGTGCTCGAACTACGAAACGCACGCGCCTCAGAAGCACCTGAGGGGATTCGTGCTCGCCGTTGTCCCGAGGGACGTGCGGGGCGTGATGCCCGAAGGGTCGTCGTTCCGGAATTCCTGGCGGCAGGGCGCCGGGCCGGCTGAGCAATGGAGCGGAGGATGCCGCACTACGACTCAGCGACACCTGAGAGATCGTAGTGAGGAACGCACGCGCCTCAGAGGCACCTGAGGGGATTCGTGCTCACCATCCGCAACACCGATCTCCTCCGACGCGACGACGACGTGTCAGCTCCGTACGTACGGTTCGGACGTTGGGGAGCGCGCCCTGGAGCGGCGATCCCAGTTTGCGTTACACTGGTCGGATTCGTGCCCAGCAAAGCTGTTTAACTCTGAGAAGAGCTGGCAGGTCCGGTGATCGTTGCTCGACGGCTCCGGGCGAACTCCGCGCTCGCGGCGTTTCGCCGCGCCTTATATACGCGTGCTCCGCCGCGGCGCGTGGTGGGGAAGCGCGAATGCGGTTCGCCTATTGGTTCGCGGTTGTGTCGGGAATGTCTATAAATATAAGTGCCATCCGGCCGGCTTCGCTCATATGCGATTCGCGACGAGTCGACGACGGCTCGTCGCAACATTCACATTGACATTCACATTGACATTCACATTGACATTCACATTGACATTCACATTGACATTCGCATTGACATTCGCATTGACATTGACATTGACATTCAAATTGACATTGACATTGACATTGACATTGACATTGACATTGACATTGACATTGACATTGACATTGACATTCCCATTCAAATTCACAATAACATTCACATTCACATTCACATTCACATTCACATTCACATTCACATTCAAGTTTTAAATTCAAATGCAAATTAAAATTGAAATTCAAATTCAGATTAACATTGACATTTTTCATCGTTACATGCAAAAATAAAAAAGACATTTTTAAATAAATCTTTCCACATGACGTAAGACGTATGTTCTCAATTGACCTATACATTTGACCAAATCATATAGGACAGCAAAGGAAGAAAAGCGGGAGCGGGAGGGGGTGGGGGGAGCAAAGTAAATACATAAAATGTCTCACTTCTTTGCGGACTCGTATGCAAAATTTCGAATGCGGTTTGCTCTAGAACCTTCCACAGACAAAGACTTTCGAATGTTTCCATTGGTTTCCATAGAGAACGACCACCCGGTGCGGGTGACGCGAAAAACATCGTGTGGATATCGTAACGACGGTTTTGTTACGAGCCGAGGGTTCGGCAGCTAGCGGAACCGAGGGGAGTTCAGGTTTTGGATAGAAATGTGGAATTTTGGTACGATGATACACGTCGGACTTGCCGTTGTCTCTTTCACCAACGGGTCGCCTCGTGTGGAACACAGGAGTGGACTTGCCGGTGTCTCTTTCACCACCGGGTCGCCACCTTTAGGGGCACGTAGGACTTGCCGGTGTCTCTTTCATCACCGGGTCGCCTCGTGTGTGGAAATAGGGTTAAGTGGACTTGCCGATGTCTCTTTCACCACCGGGTCGCCACCTTTAGGGGGCACGTAGGACTTGCCGGTGTCTATTTCACCACCGGGTCGCCTCGTGTGGAAGACGGAGTGGACTTGCCGATGTCTCTTTCACCACCGGGTCGCCACGTATAAAGGATGGGGTTGAGGTTCCGCAGACTCGTAACTTGTCTAATTTGAAATGATACACCTTGAGCGGCAAAGGTGTATCGTCATAGGATGCTAGTGACTGGGAAATCGAATGAGGAATAATGTGATTGAATTACAAGTGAATTTCACAAACAATAATTTTCACACAGTGTTTCACAATTATTGAAACCACATTTCTATCCAAAACCTGAACTCCCCTCGGTTCCGCTAGCTGCCGAACCCTCGGCTCGTAACAAAACCGTCGTTACGATATCCACACGATGTTTTTCGCGTCACCCGCCACCGGGTGGTCGTTCTCTATGGAAACCAATGGAAACATTCGAAAGTCTTTGTCTGTGGAAGGTTCTAGAGCAAACCGCATTCGAAATTTTGCATACGAGTCCGCAAAGAAGTGAGACATTTTATGTATTTACTTTGCTCCCCCCGCCCCCTCCCGCTCCCGCTTTTCTTCCTTTGCTGTCCTATATGATTTGGTCAAATGTATAGGTCAATTGAGAACATACGTCTTACGTCATGTGGAAAGATTTATTTAAAAATGTCTTTTTTATTTTTGCATGTAACGATGAAAAATGTCAATGTTAATCTGAATTTCAATTTCAATTTTAATTTGCATTTGAATTTAAAACTTGAATGTGAATGTGAATGTGAATGTGAATGTCAATGTGAATGTCAATGTGAATGTCAATGTGAATGTTGCGACGAGCCGTCGTCGACTCGTCGCGAATCGCATATGAGCGAAGCCGGCCGGATGGCACTTATATTTATAGACATTCGCGACACAAGCGCGAACCAATAGGCGAACCGCATTCGCGCTTCCCCACCACGCGCCGCGGCGGAGCACGCGTATATAAGGCGCGGCGAAACGCCGCGAGCGCGGAGTTCGCCCGGAGCCGTCGAGCAACGATCACCGGACCTGCCAGCTCTTCTCAGAGTTAAACAGCTTTGCTGGGCACGAATCCGACCAGTGTAACGCAAACTGGGATCGCCGCTCCAGGGCGCGCTCCCCAACGTCCGAACCGTACGTACGGAGCTGACACGTCGTCGTCGCGTCGGAGGAGATCGGTGTTGCGGATGGTGAGCACGAATCCCCTCAGGTGCCTCTGAGGCGCGTGCGTTCCTCACTACGATCTCTCAGGTGTCGCTGAGTCGTAGTGCGGCACCCTCCGCTCCATTGCTCAGCCGGCCCGGCGCCCTGCCGCCAGGAATTCCGGAACGACGACCCTTCGGGCATCACGCCCCGCACGTCCCTCGGGACAACGGCGAGCACGAATCCCCTCAGGTGCTTCTGAGGCGCGTGCGTTTCGTAGTTCGAGCACAGGTGTATCTGTGGAGGGCTACGACGTCACGTCACGACGGAGTCGCGGAGCGTGTACCGTCCCGGGCTCGCGAGGAGTCCGCCAACGCGGTCTAGTCGCCCGAACGCGACTCGCGATATCCGTGCGTGGTTCTAGGTCGCGATCCGCGCCACGGGGCGAAACCGCGGTAGGATTTAAGCTAGGATTAGTTTCCCTTACTCGTAATTTCCACGCGGAGACGTTTTTTTTCAATTGTCCGCTCGATGCTGATTAATTACGCCTAAATCTTTAGTTCTATACTGACTGCTAGTTCGGGGGGGGGGGGGATTTTGTTCTAGCCCGCTCCAGCTCGAACGAAGACACCATCGAGACCGTGAGCACCCGCGCCCCGGCAGCGTCCAGTCTCCCGTCCGAGCGTATCGTTATTGTCAACGGGACCACACCATTGTTTCTTTTTTTTGTTTATAAAGTCTTGTTGGTAAAATCGTTATCGAAACCGTATTTTTGTTACGTTCATGGTGGTTAGACCACCCCTCACGTTCCGGCTGCTTGGCCGTTAAATAAATCTAGTTCTACCCGATTTCGCATTCTCGTTCATTTAAAGCGTTCCTCGATTCCTGGTTACTCTAAGGCTACAGGCACTCGCGAAATCGGTCCGTTACAATGTCAATGTGAATGTCAATTTGAATGTCAATGTTAATGTTAATCGGAATTTGAATTTGAATTTTAATTTTAATTTTAATTTTAATTTGAATCTGAATCTGAACGTGAATGTGAATGTGAATGTGAATGTGAATGACAATGTGAATGGGAATGTGAATGTGAATGTGAATGTGAATGTGAATGTGAATGTGAATGTGAATGTGAATGTGAATGTGAATGTGAATGTGAATGTGAATGTGAATGTGAATGTGAATGTGAATGTGAATGTGAATGTGAATGTGAATGTGAATGTGAATGTGAATGTGAATGTGAATGTGAATGTGAATGTGAATGTGAATGTGAATGTGAATGTGAATGTGAATGTGAATGTGAATGTGAATGTGAATGTGAATGTGAATGTGAATGTGAATGTGAATGTGAATGTGAATGTGAATGTGAATGTGAATGTGAATGTGAATGTGAATGGGAATGTCAATGTCAATGTCAATGTCAATGTCAATGTGAATGTGATTGTGAATGGGAATGTGAATGTGAATGTTAATGGGAATGTGAATTCTCTCTCTCCGCACTCTCTCTCTCTCTCTCTCCGCATTCTCTCTCTCAGTCCCTCTCTCTCTCTCTCTCTCTCTCTCTCCGCATTCTCTCTCTCTCAGTCCCTCTCTCTCTCTCTCTCTCTCTCTCTCTCTGACTCTCTCTCTCCCTGTCTCTCACTCTTGCGCTGACACTCTCTCTCTATCTCTGTCTTTGTCTGTGGAAGGTTCTAGAGCAAACCGCATTCGAAAATAGAGATTTAATTTCAATAAATTTAGCTAAAGATTCGATTAAGACATCCGTCGGCACCTCTTCCGAGGCAATCGACGGGAATGTATAAGCTTAGTTGAACTTTTTTCGCAAATTTTAGAGTTTTTTGTTAATTAATCTATTATATGTATAATTAAGGCCTAGCGATAGTTACGGATTATTAAAATAGACAAAAAACCGAATCCAACGATAGCCCACACGAGGGGGCAGAACGTAAAGCCAGAATTTGTTTAAACAATTATAAACAAAATGGCGGATTCGGTAAACTTTTAGTGGTGGATATGATAGTATCCCTCGAATAAAGGGGGTTCTCTAAAGGGGGGAAAAATTTTCGTAAAAATTCGATCGGAGGCCCCGTTTAGAAGATACAGCGATTTTTATATTTTTAAGAAATAATTATTAATATTCGATTCGCCATATTGTCGGCCCATGCGTCAAAATGGCCGAAAAATTATTGATTTAGGGGTTGACCAATAAGGAATTAGTAAATTAATGCAAAGAAATTTAGCAAATACTATTTGTTAATAATATTTAAGAACATATCTCAGTAAGGCGTAACTGGGCGTGGCTTAGTATATTAGTTTGTTGAGAGAGAATTTAGAGAATTCTATTGGCCAAATAGAAAGCCAATAGAAGAAGGAATAGAAAGAGAAATAATATTAAAAATGTCAAAAAAGTCCATTCGATCAGAAGTTATAAGCAGCAACGTGCCCTCTCTCTCTCTCTCTCTCTCTCTCTCTCTCTCTCCCTCGCTCTGACTCTCACTCTCTCTCTGTCTCTCTCTCTGGAAGGTTTTAGATCAAACCGCATTCGTGACACTTTATCGTGACACTTTTCGGTAACGCTTTTCGGTAACGCTTTTCGGTAACGCTTTTTCCTGCTGTTCGAGATTGGCGCGCTCGGGCGCCATACTGCCGAAAAGATCGCCGCGTGGCTCTGGTGCCGTACCGCCAAACAGCCATCGATCACCGCCTGTCACCGAGGCTCGCGCGGGCGCGATCCCGCACTCATGATTGGCTGGTTCCATTCTCGATCCTTCTGGAAGGTTCTCGAACGCGAAACCGGAATCACCAGCGCGTGACGAACTTCCAGAAGGATTGAGATAATAAAAGGAACAGAGAAAATCGTTTTCTCGTGACTCTCTGTCTATCTCTAGAGCAGCTGATTTGTGTCATTCTCCATCGAACTTTTCAATACTTTATTTTCACGTGGTCATTATACAATTTTGTACAGCGCTTGTTTGTGACTAAGTTTGTTAACAAAAGTGACAAAATACATTCTAATTTATTGTAAATCCACATATTCACTCATTTTCAGTTCTCTTTCACTCTCCATTCAAATTCATCCGTTACAGTCTCTCACTCAATCATTCCTCAATTCCTTTCACTACCTTTTCTCAATCATCCTACAAGCATTCTCCGTTTTCGTCATTCACGCCTTTACACCTGCTATGTGCCAAAGTAAAGACATAAAATATCAAAAAATATATATATATATATATTGTCTATGCAGCCTAGCCCCTTCCTGAATCCCGTCTCACTCGCCGGCAACAAACACTTCCCCTCCACCTCTTCTGTCAGTCTTTCTGCCAGAACCGCTGCATATATTTTATATGCCGTCTGCGTCAGAGTTACCCCCCTATAATTTTTCACCTCTCTGCTATCCCCTTTTTTCGCTATTGGTATAACAACCCCCTCTGACCAATCCTCCGGCCAGCCCTCCCCCCTCCATATGGCGTTGCACACCCTCCACAGCCACTCCTCCACCTCGCTTCCTCCGTACTTCCAAACTTCGTTTGGAATCCCATCCCTCCCAGGCGCTTTCCTATCCTTTAACCCCTTCACAACCCTTTTGATTTCCCCTATCTCTAGTTCCCTCTCCTCGTCACCATTACTACCCTTCACCTACCCCATTCTTACTCTCCATTCCACCCTTCCCAGAGCCTCTTTAAAATGTTCTTCCCATTCTTTCATTCTTATTCTTTCGTCAACACCCACTCTACTTTTTCTTTCCCTATTCACAACCTTCCAAACCTGCCTTTCTGTTCTTATGTCCTCTATCTCCTTTTCCCAATTTTCCCTCTTCTTTTTCTTTTTCTCTTCGCATAATCTTTGATAATTTTTCCTTATCTTAAACTCTGTGCCCTCCCCGCCCTTCCTTTTCCATTTCCTTAGCTCCTCCCTCGTTTTCCTTTTCTATTCCCTGCATTCCTCATCCCACCATCCTTTCCTTCTCACTTCTTCCTTTTTCCCCAATTCCCCTAGTACTTCACATTCTGCTTCAACCCTTCCCATTCTTTTTGTCTCCCCACCTCATCCCTTGCTCTCTTCCCAAACTTCTCTCTAAATTCCTTCACTCCCTCTTCCGTCCAACTTCTCACCCCCTTCTTGTTTCCTCCACCCTCTCTACCTCTTCTCCCTCCCTTACCTTCTTTTATCCATATATTTATGAGTAGGTGGTTGGAATCAATTTTATCCCCTATCTCCATCCTTTCTACTTCTTCCCTTGCGTCCTCATGTCCCAACACGTAATCGATCACCGAACTCCCTCTACCTCCTACGTATGTCCACTCCCCTTCTTCGTCCCCCTCCGTATTTTCATTCAAAATTCCCCACCCTCGCTCTTCCAAATATGTACACAGCTTCCTCCTTCCCCTGTTTATCTTTTCGTCCTTTGAATTGCTATACCCCCTTCCCCCTCCCTCCCCCTTTCCTATTATCTCACCCCCTTGCCTTCCCGTTCTCACATTAAAATCTCCCCCGATAATTACCCTAACATCTTTTTCTCTCCCCCCTATCCATTCCTCCAAATCTACCATCTTCCTTTCCAGGTCTCTGTTGACGTATATCCCTATCACCCTCCACCATCCCTCTCCTAACCTCACCTTTATCGTCATCAGACCTTCCCCTCTTTCTATTTCTCCATTTTCCCTCTCTATCTCTTTCCTTACTCCCATTAACATGCCCCCGATTGCCCTCCCACTCTTTTCCACTCTCTTCGCCCACTGCACTTCCCAAATATACCCTCTCGGAAACCTCTTCCTTATCCCATTTCATCCCCTCTCCTCCACCCATGTTTCCATAAGAACTATTATGTCACCTTTTCCTAGCTCCTTCCAAAACTCATCATCCTTATTTCTCAGCCCCGCCACATTCCAAAACGTAACCTTATATCCTGTAATTTTCCTCTTCCCACATCCCCTCATTCCTTCCTCCCCCCTTCCTCGTTTCCCTGCTCATCAAACCACTTCTCCTCTACTTCATCCCATTTCTTCAATTTTCCATATTTTTAGGAAACCCACCTGCACATTCTTCCCTTTTACTCTTTCCTTCTCCGCCTCCCTTTCAATTTTCCACCTTGCCCTTCTCTCCTCTCCCGCCAAGTCATCATCTATCCTTACCCTCTGTCCCCTTAGCTTCCTCTTCCCCTCTATAACTTTTCTTTTAACATCTCTGTCCGCCATTTTCACCAATACCATCCCACTTCCGTCGTTTTCTACCTTCCCTATTTTTTTAACTTCCTTTATTCCCTTCTTCAACCCTATCATTTCCCAAACTTTCTTGATTTTCTCTTTTATCTCACTTCCCTCCACCTTTATACCTCTTATTATTAAGTTATTATTAACCTGATCCTGTTCTCCTCCACTAACTCTCCTCCTATCCACCCTTTCTCCCTCCCCTCTTTTTCGTATCTCTCCCTCTCCTCTATCCGCCCCTTTAACTTTTCCACCATACCTTCTACTCCTTCCACCCTTTTTGCCATTTTTTCCCTCCTTATTTCATCCTCCCTCCTCTCTTTCTTCCACCTCTCCCTCTCCGCCCGCCATTCCTTCAGCACCCTAACCCTGTCTTCCCTTGCTTCCCTCACCTCTTCCATCATTCTATCCCTTTCCTCTTTACTCTCCCTCGCTTCTTCCCTCATCCTGTTCCTTTCTTCATTACCCTCTTTCGCTTCTTCCCACAACCTCATAATTTCCTCTAAAAGCATCCTACCTGCAATATGGTCTAGTCTGTGATATTCTGGGTTATTCTGCTATATTCTGGTATATGCTGGTATATTCTAGCATATTCTGGTATATTCTGCTATAATCTGGTTTATTCTGTGATATTCTAGTATATTCTGGGATATTATAGTATTGTTTCGATCTTCGTTGGTTTCCAGCACGTGGAAACTTGAACTCGCGATCTTTGGTTTGTAAAAGGTCGGAAAAAGAAATAGCACGAATTTGGGAGAGCGTTTAGTTCGGTTTTTATTTATCCGCAGTCACTCGCGGCACGAAGGATTACTTTTACACCGTTTTCGGCTTGTCTCGATCGGCAGAGACAAGAATTGAGCGCGTGTAAAGACAATAAATCGTTCCGCTAATTCGCAGAAGAGAGATCACAAAGACAAGACGCGCGATTCGATCAGCTGGTGTGTATATACAGTCGTCGTTGATCGTTCCCCTCACCGCGCACCCCGAACTACTCGGTCCGCCCGAAGTGTGCGGAGAAGGACCGACGAACAGCGACGACGGCTGAATCCACGTTACAGGTGACTTTCGGCAATTTTCAAAACATCTATAACGGCAAATCGTGCGAGTACAATCGTATACTCGCACAACGATGCCGGCAAGTGAATTTTAATCGAACATACCGCCCGCCTCGTTGTCGGGTCGGCAACGAAAGAATACATACAATGTTTACAGCAACTCTACCCGTTAGGTTGGATATAACAAAGATTTGACAGACAATTGAACGGTATATGGCTAGATACAATATACAATGTCGAACAATACAAAATGCACGACTTTCAGTGCGTCGAAGCACCGCCCGCCGTGAGAAGAGTCACGGTTCCTCGCGGGGGGGTTCCTCTGCCGGAATGAGCGGTACGAGGCGTTGAATGGCCCTGGTGGTGGTGCGAGTAGCAGTTTTCACGGCAGCTACGCGAACTCGTCCGTCAGAACCTCGATGCACCTCGACGACTCGTCCGAGCGGCCATTTCGTGGGTGGCGCGAGGTCGTCCTTCAGCAGTACGATGTCTCCGACCGCAAGATTCGCCCGTGCCTTTTGCCACTTCGGCAGGGTTTGTAACTGGCTCAGGTACTCGGTGCGGCATCGCTGCCAGAAACCCTCCAGAAGTCTAGATACTAGGTTCCACCTTCGATTGTCAGCGTCGTACGTGAATTCATCACCTGGTTCTGGAACTGCACACAACGAAGAAGCATTGATTAAATGGTTCGGCGTGAGGAAAGAGGGATCATTCGGATCATCGGACAAGGCGGTAAGGGGTCGAGAATTTAGGCAAGCTTCCACTTGACACAGTAAAGTGGAAAGTTCCTCGAAGGTGAGGTGTTGGTCCCCTATCGTGCGTCGCAAATGCCTCTTCGACGACTTTACGGCCGCTTCCCAGAGGCCACCGAAATGAGGGGAGTACGGCGGTATGAAACTCCACTCTGTCCCGTCGGCAGCCAGCAACTCCGCTGTTTCCTTGTAGAACGTCGATGCGGCATTGAACATACGTTTCAGAAGTTGGTCGGCACCTCTGAACGTCGTAGCGTTGTCGCTCAGCAGTCGTGCACATTTTCCGCGTCGAGCTACGAAGCGCTTGAAGGCGGCAATGAAGGAAGCTGAGGACAAATCGGACACTACGTCCAAGTGAACAGCCTTCGTGCATAAGCACACGAAGACAGCAATGTACCCCTTGGTGGTACGTTGGCCCCTCGCTCTCGTCATGAGCATCGTGATAGGGCCGGCATAGTCGACTCCGCTGACGGAAAACGCCCTCGCTGGTTGCACTCGTGGGGCAGGTAGCATGCCCATCTGCTGTTTACCAGTGAGTCCTTGGAGCCGAGAGCAAGTAACGCAACTCTTGATGATTTGCTTCACCATTGCCTTGTCTCGCGGAATCCAGTGGTGGAGCCGGAGCGTCGCCCGAGTCAATGCCACTCCGCCATGGAGCGTCCGACGGTGAACAGATCTAATCAGCAGGATTGCCAATGGAGACGTTCGGTCGAGGATCACCGGGTGTCTTTGTTCGAAAGACACCGCTGCGTGGTCCAGTCGTCCTCCCACTCGCAGAACTCTTTGACAATCTATAAACGGACGAAGAGAAACTAGAGTCGAGGTCGATTTAACGCTCTTACCCTTCTCCAGCGATTCCAGTTCGTCGCTGAAATTGTCAGCCTGGCTCATTCGGTGGACGCTCACCCATGCCTCATCGATTTCGGTAGCGGTCAAGAACCCACAGCGCGGTGTACGGGTGGGGCGAGCGTTATTTGCGAAACGCCGCATGTACGCCGTCACTCGTATCAACCTTACCGCTGAAGAGAATCGAAACGAATCCCAGGGCGACTCAAAGACGGCTCGCAGGCTAGGATTCTCGTTAGGCTTTGGTTTCATGACTGTTGTCGTCGCCACAGTCACTCTGCGCTCCGGAGCCTCATTCTCGTTGACCTGCAATGTGCCAGGCCAGTCTTCCTGAGGGCCCGATAGCCACGGGGGGCCAGTCCACCAGAGGTCATCGACGACCAATGTCTGAGCTGGAATCCCACGCGTGGCGAGATCTGCCGGATTTTCGTGCGTCCTCGTGTGTCGCCACTCAACGTCCGGCAGCAGGCGCTGGATTTCGGCAACCCTATGCGCCACAAACGGTTTCCACCTGGAAGCATGAGATCTTACCCAGGCTAGAACGACAGATGCATCGGTCCACGCATGCATCGTCACATTGTGAGGCCGCAACGAATCTCCTACTGCTTTCAGCAATCGGGCCAACAGTAGAGCACCGCACAGCTCCAATCTGGGAATGCTCTGCGGCTTCGTCGGAGCGACCTTCGTCTTCGCCATTAGTAGGTGCGTCTCGGCCTTCGCACCGGTAACCGGCACCCTAATGAAGACAGCGGCAGAATATGCTCTTTCCGAGGCATCACTGAACCTGTGCAGCTCGACACGGTCGTTGATCGCCACTCGGTAGCCAATCCATCTCGAAACGGTGATTCGATCGGTCCTCTCCATCTCGAATCGAATCTGATTCCATCGGTCGGAAAACGAAGAAGACAGCGACTCATCCCACGACAGTCCAGACAACCAGAGGTCCTGCAGCAAGATTTTTGCAGCTACGGTAATCGGAGACAACCAGCCCAATGGGTCAAAGAGTCTGGCCGTCTCAGATAAGACCAATCGCTTGGTCCATCGATGTCCTGGGGCGGCAGTCATGAGCTTCGGGGCCGCAAGTGACAGCGTATCGTTCGCTGTCCTCCACCTAAGACCCAGTGCTCCTGTTTCCTGGTGACCCTGTAACAATTCAACAAAACCGGAGCTCGACGGCAAATAATTGGTTGCCCACTTATCCAATGGGAATCCGCCCGCCGTCAAGATGTCCGTGAGCTGACGTCGCGCCTCCTCTGCGTCGTCGAGGTCATCTCCTCCAGCCAAAATATCATCGACATACGAATTCGAACGGAGCATCGCTGCACCCCGCGGATATCGAGCCTTCTCGTCGTCGGCAAGCTGGAGCAGCACTCTTGTGGCGAGGTACGGGGCCGACGTCGTACCGTAGGTCACCGTTGTCAAGCGAAAATCTCGTACTTCTTCGCTTGGATGGTTTCTCCAGACGATCCTCTGCCAGTCTCTGTCCTCTGGATGCACCTTGATCTGACGAAACATTTTTACGATGTCCGTAGAAAAGGCGTATCGATGGAGTCGCCACCTCGTTATGATGGCCCAGAGGTCCGTTTGGAGCTTCGGTCCGGTGGCTAGGTAATCATTAAAGGTGCTACCTCGGCCTGAAGTATATGAGCCATTGAAAACGACTCTTATCTTCTTGGTAGCTCCATTTTCCCGCCACACGGCATGATGCGGAAGGTAATTCTCCCCCCCGCCAGTCGAGTGCCTCGAGACTAACTCCATGTGACCAAGCCGTTCGTACTCCTCCAAAAATTCGGAATATTTTTGTCGAAGCATTTCGTCCTTCTCTCGTCGCCTTTCGGAAGAGACGAGCAATCGAACGGCAATTGTTCGCGGAACCCCGACATCGCTGCTCGGGGTGGAAGTGAACGGCAAACGTACAACGTAACGTCCTTCCTGGTCTCGACTGTGCGTATCCTTGAAATATCGTTCGCACTCCTCATCCTGAGGCGAGCTTATCGGTCTCGTCGGCATTTCTTCTAGTTCCCAAAACCTCTGCCAATCGTCGCGAGGTTCTCGAGCAGGCTGAACTAGCAAGGATCGCACTCGGCATTCAGTACCACCAGTCCTCGCGGATGTGGTGGTTCCCATCGGTGCCCAGCCGAAGGGCGTCCGTACAATCGGTGGAGTACCCGTTGGTCCGATTCGATTCTCGAGGAGGAGATGCCCACACGCATCTGCCCCTAACAGCAATTCCACCCTATTCGGAGAGCGGAAGCCTTCGTCGGCCAACGGAAGTCCGCGAAGATGAGTCCACTTCTCATCATTAATTTCTACCGCCGGCGTCGGAGCGGTAATTTTTCGCGTCACCAATGCGTTCAACGAGAGTTCGAAAGTGGGGTCGCGACTGGACGCGAGCAACACGGATACTTCGTGACGTACCGTACCCACATTAATTTCCTGGTATCCCGTTAAATGCACTTCCACGTTTCTGCGCGGCAGGCGTAACGCTTGTACGATTTCATCGGTAACGAACGATGTCTCGGACCCTGGATCGAGTAACGCGCGCGCGAAAACTCTGCGACCATTCGCGGATTTTAATTGAACGCGCACGGTGGCCAACAACACAACGTGACTTGCTCGGAAAGTATTTACCGAGCTCGTGCTTGGCTTCGCGAGAGATGCATTCGGAAACGCTTCATGAAGTGAAGTATGGTGGTGACCGTCACACACAATACATCGGTAAGACGATGAACAATCCGCGAGCAAATGTTTTCCCGAAAAGCACGACACACACAGCTTGGAGCGGTAGACGAAATTTTTTCGTTCCTGTGCACCAAGGGATTTGAACTGGCTGCAGTGCCCTAATTGGTGGTTTTCTGAGCACATCGGACATTTTCGGGCGGGTTTCGGCACCAAATGTTTCGATCTTCGTTGGTTTCCAGCACGTGGAAACTTGAACTCGCGATCTTTGGTTTGTAAAAGATCGGAAAAAGAAATAGCACGAATTTGGGAGAGCGTTTAGTTCGGTTTTTATTTATCCGCAGTCACTCGCGGCACGAAGGATTACTTTTACACCGTTTTCGGCTTGTCTCGATCGGCAGAGACAAGAATTGAGCGCGTGTAAAGACAATAAATCGTTCCGCTAATTCGCAGAAGAGAGATCACAAAGACAAGACGCGCGATTCGATCAGCTGGTGTGTATATACAGTCGTCGTTGATCGTTCCCCTCACCGCGCACCCCGAACTACTCGGTCCGCCCGAAGTGTGCGGAGAAGGACCGACGAACAGCGACGACGGCTGAATCCACCTTACAGGTGACTTTCGGCAATTTTCAAAACATCTATAACGGCAAATCGTGCGAGTACAATCGTATACTCGCACAACGATGCCGGCAAGTGAATTTTAATCGAACAAGTATATTCTGGTGTATTCTGGAATATTATGGTATATTCTGGTATATTCTGGTATATTCATGAATATTATGGTATATTCTGGTATATTTTGGTATATTCTAGTATAATCCGGTATACTCTGGTCTATTCTGGGATATTCTGGTATATTCAGGTATATTCTAGCATAGTCTGGTATATTCTGCTGTAATATGATCTAGTCTGTGATATTCTGGGTTATTCTGCTATATTCTGGTATATGTTGGTATATTATAGCATATTCTGGTATATTCTGCTATAATCTGGTTTATTCTGTGATATTCTAGTATATTCTGGGATATTATAGTATATTCTGGTATATTCTGGAATATTATGGTATATTCTGGTATATTCTGGTATATTATGCTATCATCTGGTTTAGTCTGTGATATTCTAGTATATTCTGGGTTTGTACAATGTGAAGGTAGTTCTGTCCGTTTACGTCGACGCTGGTTCGAGAATGAAATCGTGGGGGCCGTTTGGGCATTATGATGAGGCTCCCCTTCTCTGGTACTTCTAATTGTAATTGCGATACCAACTCCGTCGCTTTTGCTTAGTGGTCTAGGGGATGACCTTGTGCCTTCCCTCGCACTATGCGATTCATATTCTCAGATACCTGGCTCTGAGGTGCCTAGTGGTCTAGGGGATGACCTTATACCTTCCCTCGCACTATGCGATTTATAATCTCAGGTAGCTACCCCTGAGGTGCCTAGTGGTCTAGGAGATGACCTTATGCCTTCCCTCGCACTATGCGATTTATAATCTCAGGTAGCTAGGCCTGAGTTGTCTGGAGGCCTAGCGAGACCTTCTGTCTCCCCTATCACGCGGGTAACCCAGCGATCATAACCACCATTCAGCCATCCACGCGCCTAGCCTAACATCGTTAAGAGTTGGCTCGCGTCGTTATTCCAATAACAATAGCATTATTTCTCGAACCAGCCCTGCCGTTTTACATATATTTGATAGAAAATTACCATATCTCTATACTATACAGTATTTCTTACAATGATCTCGCAAAACTCCAAATATCGCCACCTTCTCGCTATAGTGAACGCTCTTAATTCTATCCGCAACAGGTATATTCATGAATATTATGGTATATTCTGGTATATTTAGGTATATTCTAGTATAATCTGGTATACTCTGGTCTATTCTGGGATATTCTGGTATATTCTGGTATATTCTGGTATACTCTGTTATATTCAGGTATATTCCGCTATAATCTGGTCTATTGTGGGATATTCTCGTATATTATGGTATATTCTATCATTTTCTGCAATAATCTGGTATATTGTGGTACATTCTGGTACATTCTGGTACATTCTGGTATATTCTGGTATATTTTGTTATATTCTCGTATATTCTAGCATAGTCTGGTATATTCTGCTATAATCTGGTTTATTCTGTGATATTCTAGTATATTCTGGGATATTATAGTATGTTCTGGTATATTCTTGTAACAGACCTGTTCGCACCAGGCCTGTTACTAAACGGAGAACAGCGCGAACTCGAACCGCGCCGACTAGAACCGAGAGCTACCAAACCGCAGCATCGCCAAGACGCGTCCGAAGCAACCGCGCTGCACCCCTCTCGCCTAGAAACCTGTTGGCGGCAACCGGAAACGAAATACAGCCCAACCGGATACGTCACATCACCGGAATTTCCGCGACCCACTGCGCCGCGCACTACCCCTCGTCACCCGCTCGATGAGAGCAGAAAGACCGCGACGCGCCGAACGACACTTCGTGTACGAACACCAAGAGAGACGAATCCTAGTAAGTGACTTATTCAGAATCCATCTTCGTGGACAAAGTGCTCGGTAACGACGAGCTTTGATACGTCTCGAGAACGCCACCGTAGCTCCTCGTGATTCGTTGCGACAACGACCTCGAGTACAGCCGCCAGAATTCGTGACGAATTCGAGACATTGTGACAATTTCCGCGTGCTAGAGCCTCCGTCTGGAACTCGCGACCCGGAGTTCGCTGCAACAGAGAACCTGAAACGCTCGATCCGAGATCGACGTGATCCGGAGGCACTGTGACAATGACCACGAGGCGCGAGTGCCGAATCCCCAGCACGAGCTGCGAACGTCGTGACGACGTGCCAGCGCCGTGAGATATTCTTGCCTGCCACGTCTGGACCTGGGCAATAATGGCGCCGCCGCTGTGCCCCAAGAATATCATCGCGACGATGATAACCGACCGCCGATGCACCCGATAACGTCGTGACGACGCCATCAGGATGACGGAACGCCGACCGAACCAGACCGACCGCGCCGTGGACCGCGTGCGAGAATTCACTGTGCGACCGGCCGCCGTTTGAATCAGTGGGCGAAATTGCGAACAGTGAGCGAGCGAACAATAGTGCGGAAAAGTGTGAACCGAAGTAGTGTACGAGTGGTATTCTACATCCCACCGACTCCGCCTCCCCGCGTCCTGCCCGTGAACCCTGAAATGACGAGCCACCTCGGCCGCGGGGTCCGTTGCAACGAGACGCCGATAAACGGACTCGTTACTTTCTGTAATATTATGGTATATTCTGGAATATTCTGCTATATTCTAGAATGTACTAGGCAGTACATTCCGCTGTAATCTGATCTATTCTGGGATATTCTGGTATATTCTGGTATATTCTGGTACACTCTGTTATATTCAGGTATATTCTGCTATAATCTGGTCTATTGTGGGATATTCTGGTATATTATGGTATATTCTAGCATTTTCTGCAATATTTTGGTATATTCTGGTATATTCTGTTAGTAGGTATACTATGGGGATTCTAGACCAGGGGGGGAACTCCTTCTGGGTGGTAGAGGTAGACCCCCCCGCCGCTGGGTCATTTACCCCCCTCCCCCACCGCTGGGTCATCCCCCCTCCCCCCACATGCCCCCCTCCCCCCACTTATCCCCCTCCATTGGGGGTATCACATCAGTTGACCTTGACATGCCCGAACATGACTCGTCGCGGTGGAAGGAGGATGACTCATTTGTAGGAGGGGGGGTATGACTCATCATTAATCTTGAACGTGTCCGAACAGTATAACGAAATTTCTGAGAGAGGGGATGCCAAACACGTGCAGAAAACTGCAACGTCAACATGTTTTTTCATTTGAAACGCTATTCGATTGTCCTCGGAATATGATATCCCTTTGCATGTAATTAGTGGTAGGGGTATGCATTATAAATTGCGAGACCATATATTTTCACCCTCCAAATTAGTTTTGCCCAGTCACTGTGAGGTAATAAAATCGGTGTCGCCATGGAAGAAATTCAGAATATTGAACGCCAATTGTGGGACCAATCTGATTGTTTAAGATTGCGGGAAGAATACCTTGCCTGGGAGGAAAGGTGCAACGAATGCATCGAGTTGCTTGAAGAATAAAATTTTTTAAAAATACCACGTTTTTAAAAACGATCTAAAAAGTACAAAATAATGTTTCCTAGTTCCATACAGATTCCCAACACTGTACTGATAGTCCTAAAAATTTGTAATTGTTAATTGTTGAATAGCTGTGAAAATACTTGTAAGATTTAAAACGAAAAACGTGGGGCGCATGCAATAGATAATTGATGCATAAATAGTTCACCTAAATCACTAAAAAATTTATTTCTCCGCAAATTATATGGACTGTTGTGTGAGTTTTCTCAACGGCAGCTACTCTCTACACTTCTTACTATTATCTTGCGCCCCACGTTTTTCGTTTTAAATCTTACAAGTATTTTCATAGCTATTCAACAATTCACAATTACAAATTTTTAGGACTATCAGTACAGTGTTGGGAATCTGTATGGAACTAGGAAACATTATTTTGTACTTTTTAGTTCGTTTTTAAAAACGTGGTATTTTTTAAAAATTTATTTTTATTTACATAATTATTTTCTGCTTTCTAGTCTTATGTATGTGAAAGTTTTCAATCGATTTTTAACATTTTTACCACGTTATGAAATTATAACAGAGACATGTACTAAATTCAGACAGTATTGCGACCGCGACATATCGAAAACAAATGCAAGCAGTAACGGTGTAACGATTCTTTCACTTGATAAAAGAAGCGATCATTGCCACACAATTTTCACCAATAATTTACTTCACCACAAAAAAATTATGGACAAACTGACTGAACAAAACATACAATTCTATACCTACACCTCTAAAGAAGAAAAACCCAAATCAATTCTACTAAAAGGAATCAAGGGAAACTTCACCGAAGAAGAATTAAAACAGGAAATAAATGAACTTAATCTCCCAGACATCCAAATCATCAATCTATCTAAATTCAACTTTGATAAGCTCCAACCCGACAAATACCACCATCTAATACAACTTTCCAGCGAAAGCCGAATATCAAGCCTCTTCAAAATCAAAAACTTAGCTTTCCAAAAAGTTAAATGGGAGCACCTGAGAAAACCAGAAATATTCCAATGTAAAAAATGTCAACGCTTGGGGCATGCAAGCAAAAACTGTCACCTTCAATATCGATGCGTCAAATGTGCACAAAGCCACGACCCCGGCAAATGCCCCCTGACTGCAGTGGACAACCGAGACAAATTCCGCTGTGTAAACTGCAACCAGACAGGACACCCGGCATCTTACAAAGGCTGCCCGTTCATTAAATATGCCATTAAACAAAAAAGAGAAGCACTAATGAAACGCAACCAATCAACGTATAGTAAAATACAAAAAATAGCCACAACAGTCTCCCAGAACATATCATTCGCTCAAGCAACCAAAGGAAAATCTACATACGTGGAGCCGCCATCCAACAACGACCACCCACCGCAACCCACACCGAACAACCAGCCCACAAACACCAACTGGATTCCAAACCAACCCAGCCAAGAAGACCGAAACACACCCTCAGCCAGAAGCTTTGAAGACTTCAAAAAAGAAATAATAACGCTCTTATCATCCCAACTCCAAAACATTGCGACACAGGTATCTACTAACACATCAAGAATTGAATTCATACTAAACTCACTTGTCAATTCGCTAATATCACACCACCGCAAACTCGACCTCTCCCAATTCCTACAAACACATAACCACGATATCATCTTGCTCTCCGAAACCAAGCTCAATCCTAATCATAGCCTTAACTTAAAAAACTACACCATAATCCGAAAAGATAGGCCCAACGCAACACAAGGTGGTGGAACCGCAATTTTAATAAGGAAGGACATCACCTTCCAACCTGTCAACTACCACTCCTCATCGACAAATCAAATTCTAGAATACTCAATCATTAAAATAGATCTGAACAACAATAACAAGCTCTTCATTATAAGCGCATACGCCACCAATGATAACAGAACACTCTACATAACTGAACTAGACCACCTATTCCATACATTAAAACTACACAACACTAACACCTATTATATATTGGTACGAGACCTAAATACTAAAAGTAAAGACTGGGGAGATAGATCTAATAACCAAAGAGGCAAATATTTCAAAAAATGGGAGGACAAATACGACCTCTATTATAAACTCAACACAATAACACCCTCGATCCCCACCTTTAAGCCTGGCCTATCCTACCTGGACATCTGCCTTGCAGACTCCAGACTCAAATTAATTAACCACATCGCCGGAAAGGCCACAATACTACCATACGACAGTGATCACCTAGCACTATCACTTAATTTTGAACTACACTCCAATCTCCAGACCAACGCAAACCAGCCCAATACTAGATACAACTACAAAGCCACCAAATGGAAAAACTTCATCAAATTCCTTTCCCGAACCTACATCAACAATATCCCAGACGACACCAACCTCTCTATACCAGAAATAGATAAACACCTACAATCCATAACAGAAGCCATCCAACGCGCAATTGATAAACACACCCCCCGATACAAAAACACCAATAGCACTGACAAATACATAAACCGAAAAATACAAAAACTCCAAAACTATAAAAGAACTATCAACACAATCCTCCACAACCTATATCTGATAGACCCACATTCTAGACTCACACTAACAAAACTAGCAAAAAACACACACAAGCAAATAACAAAAACACTACACTTAGCCTTTAAAACTTCAGTCAACAATTACTGGACTAACGTCATAAAACAAATTGATCACAGAATCACAGACACCTTCTTTCCAAAAATTAACACCATATTCAGACGCAAACAACCAACAACAATAACAGACATTCATATAAAACAAAATGACCTCACAATCCTCAATCGATGCAACTACAACACTACTACCCTACAAAAAACAAACGACAGCTACATTCTCACCACACCAACAGACAAACTTAACGCCATAGGGGCCTATTATGAAACCATCAACTCCCCTCGATACCTCAACGAAGGCACACGTCTTAAAGAAATAGTTGACAACACAGCCAACACTCTAAAAACAGAACACGCAACCAACAGACAAAACAACATTACAATTACACAATTCTCTAACGACAACAAAGCCACAAACCCAAACTGCAATGACGACATACTCCAACCCTTCTACAACCCTTACGCCCTAACATACATCCTGAAAAGACTCCCCAACAAAACCTCCGTTGGAACAGATCAAATCCCCCCAATAGCACTCAAACATCTACCCAATAGAATCATATCTCACCTCGCAATTGTGTTCAACAATGCCATAAACAACGGATACTTCCCCAATCTATGGAAAACAGCCAAAGTCCTTCCAATAGTCAAAAAAGACAAAAACCCCTCAGATCCATCTAGCTATCGACCTATTAGCCTTACCCCTAGTCTGAGTAAAGTATTTGAAGCTATCATTAATGAAAAAATAACATACTTCTGCACCAACCACAACATCATACCCGACTGCCAATTTGGATTTAAATACCGACACTCCACAACTCATGCCATCCATAAACTTCTATCCGATATCAACTCCAAAATTAGTAAAAACCAACTAGTAGGCGCAGCACTGCTTGACCTAGAGAAAGCTTTCGACTCTGTCTGGCTCAACGGACTCCTTTACAAACTTCATAAAAAAGAATTCCCAAAATGGCTACTTTTCATAATATGGGATATGATCTCAAATAAAAAATTCATAACTTGGGATGGAAAAACCTCTTCAACCACATTATTCAATATATCCGAAGGACTCCAACAGGGCACTGTAAACTCTCCCATACTTTTTAATATCTACACCAGCGACCTCCTCAAAGCATTCGAATTTAACAAACCCGACAAACCAGCAATTTTAGCCTTCGCTGATGATATAATTACCTACACCGCAAGCAATAGAGTCAATATTACCCAATCAGAACTTGAAGCCACTGTAGAAAAAATCAACAAATATTACTGCACTTGGAACTTAAGACTAAACCCATCCAAGTGCGAAACCATTCTCTTCAGAAAACCTCTACGCTACCTTTCCACCAACATCAAAGCAGGCAATAACAAATTTCAAATTCACACCACAATCCCAGGAACCACCACCAAAAAAGCACTAGAACACAAAAAAACAGTCAAATACCTTGGGGTCCATATTGATTACCTCCTCCCAGGTAATCAACACATCAACATACAATTAATCAAAGCAGGAACAGCCTTCAAAGCAAATAGCCGTCTCTTTCACAACAAACACCTCACGCACAAACCAAGAATAATTTTATATATGCTTCTAATTAGGCCAATAATTACATATGCAGCCCCAATCTGGTGGAACATCAACCACACGTCCATGGAAAGAATAAGAATGTTCGAACGCAAATGTTTAAGAGCCTGCAATAGTTTATACCGATCTCGAAGCACTGACTGGCAACACTACGTAAACAACACAACCCTTTACAATACAGCTGACATCCCCAGAATAGACCTCTTCACTCTATATTTAACTAGAGAATACTTCAGCAAAATACCTTACATTAACAACGAAATAACCAGAAACCTAATCTCACTCGACGAAGATGATACACACAGACGGATGATAGACGGATACCTCCCACCACAAGCATTCATACTATGCGACAGAATAGGACTCATCCAAGATAGCAACAACACACCATTAATATACCATTGGCGCCGAAACAAAGCGGACAAAAGAATAGCATTTAAAAGCAACGAATACCTAACAAACAGAGATAGATTCAAATTCTCCACCACCATCCCACAACGAGATGGGACAAACTTCAGCCGACTAAACTTCAAAAGATATTGGTGGCTCTCTAACAATTGCACCCACATATCAGAGCTGTATAACCGAAAAAAATACACTCCAAATAACACCATAAACAGGAATACCACTCACACAAATAACAACTTAACGTAATAAGTACCCTAATTACACAACACAATCGTAGGGCCCCGACCCATTGTACATAGTTTCCCAGCCTTAAGAACCACCTAATTTTAAGTCTTATTTATCATAGTCTATAAGCTCTCAAAACTGATTTTTGGGGTTTTAACATAGTGTATCACCCTGTTTTTCCCCAAAATAAACTCAAACCAAAGTTCCTACCAAACATTTTATTAGTATTAATATACAAAAATAGTATTATAAAATTAGAATAAACGAAAAATGTATACATAAAAGAATTGTAAGCGTGCAATCAATTATCTACAGAACCCAAAGAATGAATGGTTATTTTTATTATGTTTAATTGTTGGTACCACTAATTATAAGAAAACTGTATATTTCGTAAACCAATAAACATATTTTTAAAAAAAAAGAACGTTGTCGCGCGGAGTGGGGATCGCTGAACGCGATGACGTAGGTTTCGCGGGGAGGTGAAGAGGAAAAATATTTAATCGTTATTGCTCCGAAACGGATAGACTTTTTAAAAATTTTTTTTTTGAATAATGCATTGTCATCCAGTTCTGAGCCATATGCCCGATTTCAAGTCTCTAGCTCATCAGGAAGTTAGTTTAAAATCAATTGCAAAATTTGCCACCGAACAAACAAACAATAAAGCGAGCTAATAAAAACGTGGTAAAATCGGGTAAAACGTCCTCGATTATCGATCGGTATTCAACAATCATTGATTGCACGTATCGCGGCTGTTGAGAATTTAAAATACTCCTTGCGAAGACGTTTCATACGTGAAGGTGCCGGACATACAAGTACAAAGCTCTTATGGCGTGAAATAGACACAGCTTTCAAGGGTCGCATATTAACAGGTGCCGTCATCAATTCAAATTATATTGAACCTCTCAGCTTCCTCGAGGACGCGAGGGGAATTGTGCTTGAAAAAGTACGGGACGCTTTGGAAAAACATAGGTCTGTAAAAGTGAACGCTGTGTTCAACGGTGAATTTGTGAAAGGTGATCAACGCTCGCGCAAAAGTGTGAGCACGAAGAACTGTGAATGCGGATGCGCGTTGTCGCGAATACTCAATCTTACAGTCGGTATCAACAAGTATAACCCGCTGCGTGCAGGGTGTCAGATCAACATACCGAGGGAAATAGCGTTGAAGAAAGCTATAATCAACGTTCACTCCAAAGATAATGCATGCTTTGCATGGTCGGTGATTGCAGCTCTGTATCCAGCGACAGCTCACAATAACCGCCAAAGTTCATACCCGCAATACACAACTGTATTAAAATTCGAAGACATCGAGTTCCCCATGCTGTTGAATCAAATTACCCGGTTTGAAAAGTTGAACGATATTTCGATTAACGTATATGGTTTTGAAGACATCTTCGAGAAGAAAAAAAGGGCAAAATCGGTCTCATTTTGACCACTTTGTCTCACAAATCAGAAGAGGAATCGACACGTGAACTTGTTGTACATACAAGACCTGATCGATAGTAGTGTGGGGCATTATGTGTGGATTAAGAACCTATCACGACTCGTTAGCGCAAAATTGAGCAAACACAAGCAGATGAAATTCATCTGTGATCGGTACGTGCAACATTTACAAAAGTGTTATGCTATATGATAACACATGTAAATAAAATTTTTTTTTTTTCTTTTTAGGTGTTTACACTACTTTTATTCCAACGAGAGATTGCAAGCCCATGAAAGAGACTGTGCAGAACTGAATCGCTGTGCCATCATGTTACCTAGTGAGGACGATAAATGGCTCTCTTTCGGCAACTATTTGTGGAAAGAACCGCTTCCATTTGTGGTGTACGCCGACCTCGAATGCACTCTGGAGAAGATGGAAGATTGTGGGGAGGAAGATGAGAAACTTCAATCACACGCATACTAACATCACAGAGTATTTAGCATCGCATATTATGTACATTGTTCACACGATGCATCTCTATCGGTATATCGGTGTCGTCGCGATGAGAAGTGCGTCTCATTGTTCGTTGGAGAATTAGAAAATTTAGCATATTTCGTTAAATGTGCCTTATCCAGTAATATACTGTGACGTTGCAATTCTGCGACGTCACTTCTTCGAGATTTTTAAACGACGGATGCGATTAACAAAGGACCGAACCTTGAAATAACGAACCGCGAGACCGAACCACTGGATTCAAGAGCGTTCCCCGAAGAAAACTCCGACAAACCAAAAAGAAACGCGCAATGATACCTAGCGTGCGTGCCGAGAACGGCAAGTTCCAGGGCCGAAGACCAGACAAGGAAATAGAACCCTGACCTCCGAAATTGCGGAGGAAAGACGCAGATCCGGCAGGACACGACCGACGAGAACCATGGCCAACGTAGCGAAGCCCCGTGCACGGGCAATTGGAATTGGCATCGAGGAGCACCCGGTCAATCGACCCGGAGGCGCTAAAGGGATGGAACCCTTTACGACATCGGCATCTTTTCGATTTCCCGGCAGCGTCTCGCCCCGCCAAATAATAGGGTTCCGGCGAGGATGGTGTCACCGATCGCCAAGAGGCATAGGCCTCCACCGATCTACGAAAAGATCGGGAATTTCGCGACTAAGGTCCGGTGCCCAAGGACCATCGTCGAGACGTCCCTGATACGGAAGCGTCGAGCGCGGTTACCGCCAACCTTCGGAAAATTTCGGCAAAGGTCGGGTCGGGGGGGGGGGGAACAAAAATTGATGCGACTGTCGGCCGATCGATGAAGGATCACTGTCGCGCTACCCGTCACGTGAGGTACTCCTCGAATTAGTCGTTTGAAATATCCTAGAGCTCGCGAGAGTAGAAACGCTTCTCGGAAGCCTGCGTACCCTCATGTAAGAGGAGTCAAACCTTCGCGGCCGTGTAAAGTTCTCGTGGGAAAGCGAACCCAGCAGCCGAGAGGGGCACGGCCGAATCGCCACCCGACCAACAGGGGCAGAAACGGTAAGTCGACAGTGTGATCCTTTTCGATATCGTGCAGTAGTTTGTTGGCTCGATCCTTTTCGCGAGGGGACGAACGATCGCCGTTCAATCCTCGATTGTCCACGAGTGCCGAGACGCTCGTTGTCTCGTGCCGTTGGCCTGTGCTTCGCGAAAGCACGGTGAATGATTGAACGTTCCGGTCGTTTCCCCAACCCGAGTGTGTTCGGAAGTTTCCTCGGAGGAATCGCGTCTTGCGAGAATTGTCTTTTTGACCTTTCGCGTAATCTTGAATCCGGTGATTGAGGGCGTAGGGAAGCGTGCCTCTTACGAGCTATCGTGCGCATCCAACATCGAACGTTCCGCGAGCGTTTTGCGTGCGGTGGTTATCGCGACAGTCCTGTACTGCCCGTCCATCTGCGCCTCGCGCGATCCCGTCCGTCGGGACTCGTATTTTCCTCGGTACCAGTCATCCGTACCATCACGCGTGTTAGAAAATCGACAACCGCGCTGCGACCGAATTACCGTCCGCAAAAAGTGTACAAAGAGCGCGGGCTCTCGGGTTACGGTCACGTGACCGTCATTTGTAAATTTGACAAGGAATAAAATTCACTCGAGACCAAATTGTCGATATTATTCGAGCCCTGTGAGATCCGTCCTGCCGTAAGGGCTGTCCTCGTCCTTTCCGTGTTCGAACCTCCTGGACCCGTTGCGTTCGTTTTTCGAATCGCGTTTCGGGGATCCGACTCCCGTGCCCGGCTTCTCCGTGCACGAGGGATCCATCGCGTTTCGCGTGGCATCCTCGCGGTGCCTGGCGCCCGAACAAAATTCGTTATTCGGTCAGTAGGTTTTTCGTGGCCTTGCTTAGTCCCGGGCGGACCCCGTGCGTACGGCTGCACGTGGCCCGGTCTCAGAGCCATAATAGCCCGGAGCCGTTCTTTTCGGGGGTTTTCTAGCCTCCGCCGAGACACGGCGTGACAATACCTATGAAAGAGTTAACGAATGAACAGCGCAAAGTATTTATCAACGCAACTCATTGCCGCATTTGTGAAAAACCATTTGAGGAAAACGATATACGGGTGCGCAATCATTGTCATCTGACAGGACGCTATAGAGGCCCCGCACATCAAGATTGCAATTTAAATTATAAAAATTCGTTTTGTATACCCATAGTCTTCCACAATTTATCCGGGTACGATTCACATTTCATTATCGAAGAAATAGCTAATGCGTTTGAAGGCAGTGTCAACGTATTACCAATAACTAAAGAAAAGTATATTTCATTTACAAAAAATGTTAATGATCAGGAGTCAGATTCACATGATTGTATTAAATTACTAATCATCGATTCGTACAAATTTTTGAATACAAGTCTAGACAAATTAGCATCTTTCCTCGACACAAACAAATTAACAATTTTACGTTCTGGATTTCAAGATCTCTCTACAGAAAATTTCAAGCTGTTGACGCGAAAGGGTGTCTTTCCATACGAATACCTCGATCGCATAGATAAATTAGACGATCTCTGTTTGCCACCACTCGAGTCATTTTACAGCTCGCTGACAGGTGAAACTGTATCCGAACATGATTATGCACATGCCGACAATGTGTGGAAGCGTTTCGACATAAAAACCTTGGGCGAATACAGCGATCTTTATTTGAAAACTGATGTCTTGTTATTGGCTGACGTTTTTGAAAATTTTCGTAAAACTTGCATTAAGAGCTACGGTTTAGATCCAGCATATTATTACACTTTACCAGGTGTCACGTGGGATGCTATGCTAAAGCATACAAAAATTAGATTTGAATTATTAACTGATATCGATATGGTGATGTTCATCGAACGTGGTATACGCGGTGGTTTGAGCCAATGTTCTGACAGACATGCGGAAGCCAATAACAAGAACATGCAGTCGTATGATCCATTGAAACCATCGTCATACTTGATGTACTTCGATGTAAACAATTTATACGGATGGGCAATGTGTCAGCCTTTGCCATATGCCGAATTTCAATGGGTTAACGACATTGAAAATTTTGACATATCTTTGATTGCTGCTGATTCACCCATAGGTTACATTCTCGAGGTGGATCTAGAATATCCGCAAAGTCTGCATGATGTTCATGCTGACCTACCATTCTGTCCGGCACATGCCAAACCACCTGGCAAAAGAGAGGCCAAGTTGCTTGCCACGTTACACGATAAGCAGCGTTACGTAATACATTATTATAATCTGCAGCAGTGCACGCACCACGGACTTCGTATTACAAAGATTCATCGCATCCTCCAATTCGCACAGTCACCATGGCTCCGCAAATATATAGAGTTAAATACTCTGTTTAGAACAAATGCTGCTAACGATTTTGAAAAGAATTTGTACAAATTGATGAACAACGCGGTATTCGGTAAAACTATGGAAAACGTTCGGAATCATGTAGATGTAAAACTCGTGACACGTTGGGACGGGCGTAGTCATAGTGAAATTCACCAAGCCAAGGTCCCACAGGGTCCTTTAGGAAAACTACCGATAGCTCTCCTTTAAGACATCATGGACATAGGAAACGTTGGTGTGGGTTCTTCGTAGAGTGGGTACGAAATAATTTTGACTCTACGAAGAACCCACACCAACGTTTCCTATGTCCATGATGTCTTAAAGGAGAGCTATCGGTAGTTTTCCTAAAGGACCCTGTGGAACCCCCTGCAACGTTACGCATCGCTCCGACCTGTCAACCAGTGCTCGAAATTTACGATTCTCGGCGACGTCGCCTGGAATCTTCGCCCGTATGAGTCCACCTTTAAGGTTGATGTTGCGACTCTTCAGATAGTCTTGGAACGTTTCATTGTTGAATTCTGTCCCCATGTCGGTCTGCAAGTTATTCGGAGCTCTTCCGTCCTTCTCCAGCGCTGACGCGAAAGCATTGCACACGTCGCTGGCATTTTTACTCTTCATAGGAACCGTCCATGCGTATTTGCTAAATACATCGATTATCGTGAGAATATATCGATGTCCGCGATTGTTTCGCGAGTATTTTTGAACGTCGACTATATCGGCTTGCCAAAGATCATCGAATCCTCGCACGATCACACGTCTGCGGGGGTAAAAACGTCTCGCCGGAGCATGCAGCTCTTCCACAACGGTTTCTTTACTCATCTTCGTCGTTCTTGTTGTAGTCTCGCTCTCTCTTTTTCACCGATTATTCGCTTTGCGAATGACAGATTCGACTATCCAACTCGTTGAAAGCGACGTCTCTTGCTATCGCTTATCGATACGTCGTATTTGCGCGTATACTTTATCGGGTTTCCCATATATACTTTTTCTTAAAATCTTCAAATTTCTCAGTTATACAATATTTCCATCCCTCATTTTTTTTTCTTCTAAACGCTTCTTTCAAAGTTGACCATTTTTTTCTTTTTTTTTAATGATTACTCGATGAATGCTACTTAGTATTGATAATACGTGACAGCACAGTACAGGTATAAATACAGGTACAGGTACAGGTACAGGTACAGGTACAGGTACAGGTATAGCGCATGTATGCAGTATGGTGGTTGTGCTGTATGCAGTATGGCGGTTGTGCTGTACGCAGTATGACGGTTGCCCTGTACGCAGTATGGTGGTTGTACATCATATGCATGGATCTCAAGATTGGTTGACACGTTTCTTTTATACAATTAATTTCTTAATATCGTCATGAAAGCTTCTTCCGAAGTTCTCCAGTCGATCGTCTACGATGTATCATACTTATATCGTCTTTTTATCTTCCCCTTCAAGGTCTCGAGCGTTTGCATTCGCGACTCATCCAAATTATCGATTTTCGCGTTGGCTTCGTCAATACCCGAATCGGTTAATTTCATATATTCGGTTGCATCATATCGAACATCTTGTATCATAGTCAATATTTCTGACTTTATCGTTTCTTTAGCGGTTTTCAGGACTTCGATCAGTTTTTCATCCTGTTTAGCTAATATTTCAGACTTTATCGTCTCTTTAGCGGTTTTCAGTTCTTTGTTTATTTTTTTCACGATCTCGGACTCAAGCTTTGCGTTAAGCTTGTCCACGTATACTTTGGTTGCAGCGTGATCGTTTGCCTCGGGATTCGCCACGCGACCGATCCTCATACCTTTCGCATCGTACAATTTAGCATCATCGTTCCAATACATAGCGTTATCGCACACATAACTTTTAAAAACGCCGGGATAGAAAATCGGAGAAATATTCGACTCGCGTTTATCCGTTTCACGCAACACCATACCAAATTTGTTGATAGACATTTTTTTTCGCTCGAGTTAGTCTTTTTCTTTTTTTTCTTCTTCAATTATCACCAACTCGTATCGCTTGCACAACCGTTTTACCTGCTCTTCGATCCACAGTATTCGTTGAAATATCTCATCCAGTTTTATCCGTAGACTTTGAAAACTCAAGTTCCAGCTTTCACCGTTGTCATCATCGTCCTCGTCTCCTCCCGAGGATATCGTTTGATTCGTTTCGCAACAATTAAGATGAATGCGCATTTTTTATCGAGTGTTTGGGATTGGCTGAATGGATCAGCGGCGATCGCGTATCGATAGCGAGTGTCAACACTCTATTGGGTAACTTCGCGTAACTGCGAGAGCTGACGATCGAGGATCAGCTCGCGGACTCATTGGCCAGCACCGTCGAGATCAATACAGATAGATTGTCGCCCGCGGAGCCGGGGTCTGATTGGTGGATCACACGTTCGATCCATCGATCATAACACTCAGCGGTGACGGTTGTCCGCCAACTGATCCAACGTACAGTTCGTTATCGAATGTCTCTTTCGGCTCATCGCTTTCAAATCTCGGTTCTAATTCATCTATCGCGCGTCTGCTGACCGGTACGTGAATTAGAAGTATCTACGGCTTCCCGCGACTCTTCGGGAAATATCTAAGCAATAAATACAAGCTCTACTACGAGAGTGGTTTATTGTTAATTCATATACAGTTTCTTGTTTAACTCACGGTTGTTATTTTCACTTAATGTAATAGACGAAGCCCCATAGGGGAATAAAGAAGTGACTGGTTTTGTGAATGAGTGTTTTGCTATCCTGGTACTCCAACATCGAGCCATAACAATTTCATCGATTGACATCCCATTCGTCACTAACTCTGTCAACTCTGTAACTCGCTTTTTATTTCATTGTCATGGTTGGAATGACCGGCTTTTTTCGAAGCGGTTAGCAATTTCAGACGATCGACGAGTTCATTCGGATCGTCCCAATGCACGTAATCGATTGGATGATCGGTCACACGCATGAAAATTGGAAGTTCAATCCCTCTCCCACCTCGTGATGAAAACAATGGCCCTATAATTTTCTTATACTTGTAACCCTTGTTTCCCATTACCTGATTCCTGCGTCGATGCGCATGCGTAAGAATGAGAATTCTTTTGTACACGTTCTTATCATCCTCAGTATACAACCGCTCATCAGGGATTCTGTTGAATATCAATTCGTAAAGACCGCGAGTCCCCGTGTACCGTAATCCGTTAACGATAACATCATCATTGCTGTCCACATCGAACGTGGAATTCCCCAGCATCAGCTTATCGTTTCGGAGATATACTCCGTACACGTTGTCGGAATTTCTCGATGGTCCGGTGAAAAACTTTCCTAAATACTCACTGTCATTTTCCCAACTTTCAACGCTAAATACTTTTAACGTATGGTATCGCTGGTCTTCGCTATTTCGTTCGTGATCGAAGCTTGCAGCTTCTCCTTCTTTTCCTTTTGGATTGACATATTTGATTGGAGCGTAAGAGATTTACAACCGCGGTACAGCACCGACAACCCTTACCGAACAACTGTGCTCGTTACAGTACGACAAACTCATTAAATCCACGTCTGTAACGACCATGATTCGCAGGTCTGTCTTTGTCGATTACGAGAAATCCATACTTCTTTCGCCAACAATTCGCGCATAACGCACTAAACGTCTCGAACGACATATCGGTATTTACATGATCCTGATAAATGTGACGCAAGTTCATGGTATCCTGTTTGAACAGAATCAGCAGATTGGCATTGTCGCGAATTAAATGTTTAGGTATTCTCGCGTACGACTGACCCAGGTAGAAGCAATTGACGTGTGAATGTCCACCCATCGCGAAATACTCTCTCATGATATTCTGTTCATCACACGCCACATCATCGAAGATGAATATCAAATCAGGTTGTGCCTCTGCGGGAGGGATTACATCAGCATTGTCCGCGAACGCGAAGTAGTTCACATCCTCCCCCACGGATGAGAACAGTTTGCTCAAGTATCGATATTTTGGCTGACAGTGCGATTTCGAGTACACGTTGTTTTGGGGTCAGACGGAAAACTCACTCGAATTTCACAAGTACACTTTAATCTCCGTCTAAAGGTTCGTCCCAACAATTGATATACAATGTATTTACAGTGGTCGACTCACACAGTGAGTTGACTAGGCACAAATAAAGAATTACAGAAACCTTATCAGAGAATGGAATTGAATTATTCACAGCGCTATACTTAGGATTAAGGAATCGACTCTAATTAACCCGAGAAAACCGGTCCCACGACGCTTGACGTTTTCGTAACGATGCTAATTAGCGATTAAAATTGATCGATGAACAGCCCGAAAAGATCTCTCCGTCGAAAACGATGACTTGCGATTTTTGAACGGATAGGCCAATAGAATTCCCGTAGGCGGCTCGATATTCGAGTCGCTGGGAACAGCCAGTAGGGCGGCGCGCTGTAGATCGATAATCGATCTCGCGGCGATGCGCGGAGTAGCCAATCACCGGGCTGCGTGGTTGATCGATCGAGATTTTTCGCTGCCAATCCCAAACATTCCGCCCGCCTCGTCATTCACTGACGAAATTGAGACGCCATGAATGGGAAGGCAACGTACGGCGTAGTAACATCTAGAAGTGCAAGTGATGAATAGTGAGTGATCAGGATGGAAACTTACAATGAGAATCGATGGTACAATATTGCCAGAGATGAGTGAGGTGAGTGAAGTATACGTTCGACATAGTACAAGATAATTAACGTAGGAATCTACGAGTCTGCAAGGACGTCGTTACAGAGTCGGATCGAGCGGCACCTTAGGTAGTCCGGCCTCGAGGGTCCTTCCAGTATTCGTTCCCTCATCGCTCGAAGGCAGCAGAGGGACAAGTTTGTGCACGGGCCTGAGAAATTTAAATGAAGAAGTACGGACTGTGGCAACTCGAACGGAAGCGTCTGGTCCAGGATGCACCTCTATGACGCGAGCGAGCAGCCATTGCGTTGGCGGGAGGAGCTCGCTTTTGATGAGGCAGAGAGTTCCGGTCTTAATAGGATTTTTCTCTTTGTGCCACTTGCCTCGAGGTTGTAACGAGTTGAGGTACTCCAGAGACCAGCGCTTCCAGAAATGTTGCTGCATCTGCTGGATTAATTGCCATCGAGATAACCGAGATACGGGAAGGTCCTCGAGGCCAGGCTCTGGGATGGCGGTGAGGGGTCCCCCGATCAGGAAGTGCCCGGGTGTGAGAGCGGTTGGATCCGTGGGGTCGTCTGAAAGTGGTACGAGCGGTCTGGAATTGAGACAAGCCTCGATGCCAGTCAGGAGCGTGGTCAGCTCCTCAAAGGTAAGTCGTTGCTCGCCTATGATCCTGCGGAGGTGATGTTTTACCGACTTTACTGCGGCTTCCCAGATTCCCCCGAAGTGTGGTGCAGAAGGAGGGTTAAACCTCCAGGTTATGCCTTCGCTGGAGGCTGCGGAGAATGGGCCTCCTCCCTTCTTGACGGAATCAATGAACAGGCTGCGCAGCTCATTATCAGCTCCGACAAAGTTGCGCCCGCAGTCGCTGTACAGTTCGATGCAGCGGCCTCGCCTGGCCATGAACCGTCGCAGAGCTGCGAGAAAAGTCTCTGTCGACCCATCCGATGCAGCCTCCAGGTGTACGGCCTTCGTGACGAGGCAGATGAAGACGGCGATGTAACCTTTCAAGAGACGCTGGCCACGCCCACGACTGGCTCGAAGCATTATAGGTCCAGCGTAGTCTATTCCAGATCTAAGAAAGGGACGACAAGGCATTAATCTAGGTGAGGGTAAATTTCCCATTCTGGGCTGCGCAGTTTGCCCCTTCCAGCGAATACAAGTAATACAATGCTTGATACAGGACTTTACTAGGTGACGACCCCGGAGGATCCAGCACTCCTGTCGCAAGGTAGCGAGTGTCAGTTGCGTCCCTCCATGCAGGCATCGCCTGTGTGCAGCGTCTACCCACAGCTTGGCCAGGTGCGAGTCGTCTGGTAGTATGGCGGGATGCTTCCTGTCATACTCGAGGTTGGTGAGCTGGAGTCGGCCTCCAACACGCAGTACGCCGTTGGAATCCAGGAAGGGACTCAGTTTGACCAACCTACTTTTGGAAGACAAAGGGTGGTTTCGTCGAAGTGCAGTGATTTCCTCCGGAAAATGTGCAGCTTGCTCCAGTTTCAAGATAGTGAGTCGGCAGTCTTGAACTTCGGAGGCGGTGAGTGTGGGCTCCTTGATTGGAATACCGGGTCTCCAGCGTCGACACCAGGTTAGCACTCGAATTAGTCGGGACAGGCTGGAAAATCGTTTGATTAGTGGGCACGAGTGTACTTCTAACCTGTGAACTGCGTGCTGCACTGTGAACTCAAGTGTCTCGTCGCGAGGTTCCAGATCCCTTGGTGCGGGAGAGTGCTTGAAGGTCGGCAACCAGTCGGGCCCTCGCCACCACAGATTGAATTGAGGCAGCTCAGCAGGATACAAGCCCCGGGAGGCGCAATCCGCCGGGTTCTCGGCACTCCGGACGTGGTGCCACTTTGCCAGGGGCAGCAGCCGCTGGATTTCCGCAACTCGGTTTGCCACGTACGTCGGCCAGCGTGAGGGATGTCCCTGAATCCAGCTGAGTGTGACGGAGGAGTCGGACCAGAGGTGGAGGTCGACATCTTGTAGGTCGAGGACCTTGAGAGCATAGTTAGCCAGTTTGGCTAAGAGAAAGGCTGCGCAGAGCTCCAATCGGGGTAAGGAGACTCTCTTCAACGGAGCCACCCTGGATTTGGCAATGATCAGGGAAACGGTAGAGTCTCCCTCTTCGTTGATGGTGCGAGAGTAAACCACGGCGGCAGAGGCACGCTCCGAGGCGTCAGCGAAACCGTGGATCTCGAGGCGCTGATTCGAGGAGGTGAATCCCAGCCATCGAGGGACCTGAACAGCGCTAAGGGAAGATAGCTGCTGTTGGAACTTTTGCCATAGTTGTTCCTCCCTTTCTGGCAGCGGTGCGTCCCAGTCAATCTTCAGCAGCCACAGCGACTGAATAAGGACCTTGGCAACCACGGTAACAGGAGATAGCCAACCAAGGGGGTCGAAAAGCTGAGCAGTTCCACTGAGCACTGCTCGCTTCGTGTAGCCAGAGGTCCGGATTAACGGTACGGAGGAAACCTGAAAGCAGTCGGATGTCGGAAGCCATTGGATACCGAGGACGCTGTGTAGGTTAGGAGAGTCCCACTCGACGATGCCCTTTCGTTCTTCGTCTGAGAGCTCTTCCAAGAGCTTCCGGGAATTGGAAGCCCACTTTCGGAGAGGGAAGCCGCCCGCCGTGAGGAGCTCTCGAACTTCCACCTGCTTCTGTCGAGCCTCGGACACGGAGTCCGCGCCAGTGAGGACGTCGTCCATGTAAACGTCCTTCAGTAGAACGTGAGAGCCGTGTGGGAGACGTTGTTGTTCCATGAGTGCGAGTTGGTGAAGGCATCGGATAGCCAGGTAAGGTGCACAGGCAAGTCCGTACGTCACAGTATTTAGATCGAAATCCTCGATACTACCGTCCAGGTTCGACTTCCAGACGATCCGCTGCCATTTTCGGTCGTCGGGGTGCACGAGGATCTGCCGATACATCTTCTCGATGTCGGCGGTGAAGACGAATTGATGTCGTCGCCATCGCAGCAGCACGTCGGCTAAGTTGGGAAGTAGATTCGGGCCACGCAGAAGGCAGTCGTTGAGGGACTTCCCATTGGTCGAGGGCATTGACCCGTTGAAAACGACCCTCAATTTTGTGGTTGAGCTGCTCTCTCGCAGCACGCCGTGGTGAGGTAGGTAATACGCTCTACCTGGAGGAGACTGTTGCGTTTTAGTCATGTGCCCCATTGTTTGGTAGGTCTCCAAGAATTCCTGATAGGCGAGCCTGTAGTTTGGTGAACGCTGAAACCGAGAACTCAATCCCCCCAGCGTACGAACCGCGGTCCGTCGAGAGTCTCCCAGCTCGGGTGCGGTTTTGAAAGGCAGCCGGACGACGAAGCGACCATCAGGGAGTCGGCTATGAGTGGAGCAGAAGTGCTTCTCAGCGCTGACTTCATCCTCGGTGCCAGGGAAGGAGACCTCGATTTCCTCCTGCTCCCAGAACTTCGACAAGGCGGCTATCAGCTCACGATCGACCATGCAGTGATGGACGGGGGCTTCGGCTCGTCTAGCCGATGTGGTGCCGCCAGTCAGAATCCAACCGAAACAGGTCTCCTGCGCAACTGGGGTTTGAGGAGGCCCCTTCTTGACACCTTCGAGTAGGATTAAATCGTAGGATTCTGCCCCAAGGAGAATGTCAACGGGATCGGACTGGTGGAAGGAGGGATCGGCGAGCTTCAGTCCCTGGATGTGAGGCCAAGCGCAGGGAGAAGGAAGATTTCGTGGCTGGTAGGTCGAGAGTTCTGGGAGTATGTACGCGGGAACCTGGATATGAGGAGCCTGCTTGTCCAGGGGAGTAAGGTTCAGAATCGTCCTTCCCCTGGTAAATTGAGTATTTCCTCTCCCGACACCATGGAGAGGGATGCGAGAGTGTCCACGTTTGAGTCCGAGTCGCTGAGCCAGGGCCTCGAAGATTAAGGAAACCTCGCTGCCGGGATCGATCTAAGCGGTGCTGTCGCGTCCTCGAGCTCCTAAAACAGTAACGTGAGCGGTGCCGAGAATCACGGAAGGGCTACTCACGTCCGTCGTCACCTGTTGTACGCAGACTCCGGCGGAGCAACTCTCCTTGGATGGGGACGCCTCGTGTATTGTGGAGTGGTGTTTGCCTTCACACCGTTGACACCGCCTGGTGGATTTGCAATCGCTGACCGGATGATTACCAAGGCAGTTGTAACACAGGTTCAGTGATCGCACGATGTCTCTACGTTCGGAAGGTGTCTTCTCCTTGTACTGGCGGCAGTGAAGAATGTAATGCTGATCCTGGCACAAGCGGCAGGAGCGTGCAGGTGGGCCGTCCTGTGACACTTGGTGCACTTTGAAGGCCTTGGTGGAGCCACTTTTGCTGGAAGAGGTGGTCGAAGGTGAGGGAGCTAAAGCTTCGCACATTTGTATTCGGCCAATCATAAACTCCTTTAATTGTTCCAGTGTGGGCATCTCCGTCGTAAGCCTTACGGAGTCCTCCCACTCTCGCCGAGACTGCGGGTCCAACCGGTCAACCGTCAGCTCGATAATCCAGTCCACAGCGTTGGTAACCGGCCGGTCCAGGTTTTCGAGTGCGTCGATAGCATCAAAGGTGTCGTCGAAAAGTCGCTGCATCTCGGCGGCGGACTCCCTTCGAAGCGGAGATAACTTCGACAACACGCGGATTTGAGCCTGAACTAAGAGTCGGCGATTATCGAAGCGGCTCTCCAACTTGTCCCAGGCAACCTGGAAATTGTTGGCCGTGGTCTTTACGTTTTTTAGAAGAGCAGCAGCGCTACCCTTCATGCAGGTTTTTAAGTAGTGGAGACGTTCCACCGGCGAGAGAGAAGTATCCTTGACGATCAGCGAGGTAAACAGGTCACGGAATGAAGGCCAATCCTTGTATTGGCCGTCGAAGGTGGGTAGAGCCATCTTAGGTAACACGACTCGTGACCTCTGTTTGGTAGTCTCGGAGTCCGTTGGGTTTGAAATTGGCAATTCTCTAACGGTCGCCTCGGCCTTGAGAGATGAAATCATGTCGCGTAGCAACCCAGACTGCTCCATCCAGGTGAGCTGGACATCTTCATACTCGTCGGTTTTAAAATATGAACTTTCGCGAAGTTGGTCATCTTTCTCGGCGGCGGCTCGTAAAGCAGCATCTCCTCGCCGATAATCTGCCCAAAGCTCTTGCATGGTACTAAGCCCCGATTGTAGCATTCCGAGTGATATATTGGCCTTTCCTCTCTTTTTCAGGTTGGTCACGATTTTGGAGATCCGTTGACCGATGAGCTTCTGATTCGCGACAAGGTCAGACATTATTGTACTACCACCTTCAAACTCGACGGTTGAAATGGATTCGCTTGTAGGTTTTTTGCGGTCTGCAGCACTGAATCCGGCTCGAAGGACCAATGTTTTGGGGTCAGACGGAAAACTCACTCGAATTTCACAAGTACACTTTAATCTCCGTCTAAAGGTTCGTCCCAACAATTGATATACAATGTATTTACAGTGGTCGACTCACACAGTGAGTTGACTAGGCACAAATAAAGAATTACAGAAACCTTATCAGAGAATGGAATTGAATTATTCACAGCGCTATACTTAGGATTAAGGAATCGACTCTAATTAACCCGAGAAAACCGGTCCCACGACGCTTGACGTTTTCGTAACGATGCTAATTAGCGATTAAAATTGATCGATGAACAGCCCGAAAAGATCTCTCCGTCGAAAACGATGACTTGCGATTTTTGAACGGATAGGCCAATAGAATTCCCGTAGGCGGCTCGATATTCGAGTCGCTGGGAACAGCCAGTAGGGCGGCGCGCTGTAGATCGATAATCGATCTCGCGGCGATGCGCGGAGTAGCCAATCACCGGGCTGCGTGGTTGATCGATCGAGATTTTTCGCTGCCTATCCCAAACAACGTAGACATTGGCGAATCGTAGCCCGTTCGCGCTTTCCAATAGGCTAATCATAACGTTCGTTTTACCGCATCCTGACGGGCTGCTTATGACACATCGTCCATTACATGGTAACAATGATCCATGTTTTCGCATCGTCTCATCGCAATCGTCGAACGCGCGACACATTAGAACACGAATATCCAAAGATTGCCTTACAAACCGCATGATCTGATTGATTTGATGAGTGATGGTGTAGGTGGGTAGTATTTATACGGCAGTTCGAACACCATCAGTATCAGTTACTCTTCGCGCCCCCACCCCAGACGTGAGAAAAAAGGATTCATATTCTTTGCTTAAAAAAAAAAGAGAGAGCAGAACACATAGCTTATGCGTGTGAATCGTCATTCCCAACAGCGTCTCGGTCCGCATACGGGTAAGGGGTTTTTAAACAGAGCTATAAACGCGTTACCGTTCGAATTGCATATACCGGGTTATCAATTCTGCGGTCCTGGTAACGAAACTGACTGCTCGATTAGCTCGTGGGGATCGAGGAATCAATCCGTTGGATGCAGCCTGTCGCGAGCACGATATAGCGTATTCACGGTGTAACGAGTCCGAAATCTCGTTACAACCGGACCTCTCCCTCGTTGCCGAATGGCTCGCCGAGCCAGGGTTCGCGGCGAGGGAAGCGGACGGGAAACGGTAGTTCGGGCGAGGTACGAAATAAACAGAACGCGCGATGTAACTTTTGCGTCTCACAGGGCCGCGGCTCGCGATGATGCCGATCGCGATAGGTTCGCGGGTGCACGTACACGGATTCGCGGTTCGCGGATCTGGCGGTCGACGACGGGCGACGCACAGTGGTCCAAGAGACCGATTTAGGAGTGCAAAAGTCGAAAAACCAAACATGGAGTAGACATTTTTTATTATTTCTTACATCAATATACATACGCGTAGAAGATAAAATCGACGATTTTACTTCTCGAATCAATTATTGTTAAGCGTGGCAAACGTTGAAAGTAGCAGCATGAGAAATAGCATCGAAATAAAGGACATCCTTTTCACCGATAATTTACTGTTTAGAAAGTTAATATTGATCCTAATCATAATAGGTGTGTTCAGAAGCATTAGGAAGATACGAAAACAAAATGAAACAATTTTTCGGAAATGTTTAAACAATGTTTCTCAAGAAAGTATTAAGAAATTTATTTTTTATGTTTGTTGTAGGAAATACTAACGATATTCGCCCGTATTCGCTTTAATTTTTGCATGAGTATTACGAATGGAATGTGTAGTTTATGGTCTCATCAAATTTATTTGCAGAATCGTGCAGATTAGCAAGTTATTTTACTTTTTCTCGTTCGATGACGAGTGCGCGTGGGACGTGCATATACAATATCGCACTCTATTTACGGACAAACAAAAAAACACGGACACACAAAGAAAGAGTAATTATTTGAAAGTGAGATGAAAACCCTTTTATTATATGAGGATAATTTGGATGATAGCGATAGTGATTCGGATGATAACGACAATAATTCGAATGATGAAGATAGCAACTGGGATAATAAAGATAGTAATTTGGATGATGCCAACAGCAAGTCAGATGAAGAAAGCGAAATAGAAAAAATTTTTAGTAATAATTAGTAATAATTATAATAATTATAAGCTTAGGTAATAATTGTTTTAGTAATAATTATAATGCTCATAGCAAGATGTAAATTTGTTTCGTTTTAATTGTTATTATTATTGTGTTCTTTATTTGTATTATTATTGTTTTTGTTGTAAATTTCATTTCTGAAAATTATACTATTGTAAAAGCAAAAACAAGATCAGGAACAACCAATACAAAAAAAAACAAGATCAGGAACAACTAATACAAAAAAAATCATAGAAAAAGTTTCACTTCAAACATAATGAACGATCAAAATTTGCTTCGCAAAGAAGGAGAGCGTATGGGAAATGCTATGAACTACGTTTCTTTCTTTCTCATACGCTCTCCTTCTTTGCGAAGAAAATTTTGATCGTTCATTATGTTTGAAGTGAAACTTTTTCTATGATTTTTTTTGTATTAGTTGTTCCTGATCTTGTTTTTTTTTTGTATTGGTTGTTCCTGATCTTGTTTTTTTTAACATTTCCAATCTTAATATGCTTCTAAACATTACTAGACTGCAAGAAGTTTCACTTCCACCGCGCGTGGTTTTCCACACGTATATTTTTTTTTCTTTACACTTTTCTCTACACTTTCGGCTCCTGTTTGTAAGAAATAAGTTTTCATGAAAGTTACGTTAGCACAACCCTGTATATGTATTCAGTTTGATTGAAAATGTGGGATTCTACTTAGATTTTGGTAAACACACATTAGTATAATAATACTTTGTAAACATCGCACTGAGCTTCTCCTGCGCGACTAATTTTGTTTTTAAATGAAAATATATTTATTCATTTTGATTGAAAACGTGGAATCTACTTAGATTTTGGTAAACACACATCAGTATAATATAATAATAATATAATAGAACTGCGATCCATATTCTACGATACAGAGCTCCGCTCTTTATACAAGACTTTTTGTTGTCGCCATAAGTAGGGTGTCTCGGTTTATGTTTACCACTGTCGCTTCCCATATTATGTTTATACTTATCACGTACACTTCAGAATCATACGTTCAGGAAGGTATAATCCAATTCGTTAGCCACTGTGTTCTCCGGATCTGTCTCCATTGGATTTTTACCTTTGGAGATATGTTCAATCCGTTGTACACGACAAAACAATGATTAATGTTCAATAACTTTGGAATCACATAACAAATGCATGTAATAGCATAAAAAGAGATGCTGTAATGATGGCAACAATGAGAAATGTAATACAAAGAGCGGTGCTCTGTATCGTAGAAAAATGAATCGCAGTTCCAACATCTGATGTAACTTGATTTTTTTTTGTAAGAAATAAGTTTTCATGAAAGTTACGTTTGCATAACCCTGTATATGTATTCAGTTTAATTGAAAACGTGGGATTCTACTTAGATTTTGGTAAACACACATCAGTATAATAATACTTTGTAAACACCACACTGAGCTTCTTCTGCGCGACTAATTGTGTTTTTAAATGAAAATATATTTATTCATTTTGATTGAAAACGTGGATTCTACTTAGATTTTGGTAAACACACATTAGTATTTTTATTTTATTTTTGATTTTACTTCAACTCGCCCGTAAGACGGCGCAATCTATCTCTATATGTCTGTAGTCGTAACATAACCATGTATTTCTAACCTTTTCGTTTGATTCTACTACCGAGCATTTTATTCGTTGCGATATATTCCAAAATGTTCGCTATCATTCTAAAGATTATTGGTTATCCCAAATCGGTGGACCGGGGTTCGAATCCCGTCGGGGTAAGAAATTATTTTTCTCCGTTCATTCTCAGTTTAAATTTTCGCGCCCCACTTTCCACTTCCGTAACGTCGACACGTCACATCCGTTACTTTAGAAAATTGTTACCCTCAGCAAAGAAGTTTCACTTCAAAAATTGGGTACAAGTTTCTCTTTTCTGTCATTGTAAATTAAAACTGGCATGATAAATTGAAATACGTTGCTTCCTCTGCCCTATTTTAAGAAAAAAAATATTTTAATAAACTTCCGGAACTCTATTAGCCGTCCTTATAGTTACTTAATGTGTATAGAATACATATAACACTGAATTATCGATTATTAGAAGCGTTTAGACTTTTGCACTCCTAAATCGGTCTTTTGGACCACTGTGCGACGGCTCAAGGAACGGCGACGGGAACTTCGACGGCGCGTGAAGCGTAGGCGGGTGTCGTCCGACGGCGCGTGGGACGGGCGAGGACACAACGGCGCGTTGCGAAAGGTGTTCCGACGGCTCGTGGGAACGGCGACGGGAACTTCGGCGCGAAGCTGTTTGAAGGATTCGTTCGACGGTTCGTTGAACGGGCGAGGATGCAAGCGGCGCGCTGCAAAAGATGTTCCGACGGCTCGTGGGAACGGCGACGGGAACTTCGGCGCGAAGCTGTTACGGCGCGGCGGACGGTGCGGATGCAACGGCGCGTTGCTCGGGTATCGGGAACGGTCAGGTCGGGAGATTGACGGCTCGTCAAGGTAAGGCGCTTACCGGTGTTCCGCTCAGTCTAGGCGGCTCGCCAGCTGGACTCGGAAAGAGAGCGAGTCGTCTTCCGCGTTGCCTTTTATAGGCAAATTCGGTGATTACTGCGGGGGGCGCGGGTTGCGGTGTGCGTGAGCAATTTGCCGAATTGCTCACGCAGCGCCTGTCTCGAGGCGCGAAAACGCGGGAAGACGCGTGACGATGTGTCGCGCCTGGTTACGAGGCGTGAAATAGTGCGTTACGGCTTCGGTTTCGGTCGGAATCGTTCGGCGTGCTTCGGCAATACGCGATTCTTCGCGTTCGTAACAAAGCTGTACTGAGCCCGCTGTACAGGTCTCTTACAACGGTACAAGGATCTTGGAAATCGTCACGCGGCTGACCGTGTTTTGGCTGATCGGGCGCTGCATCGAGTAACGTCTGGAGACGCAACGTTGGGAGAGAAGGTGTCTGCGGCTGCAGTGTTGACTGCTATGAAAGCAAAAACGAAATTGCGGGGGTTTTCTACCGTTGCTGTTGCCCGCTTTGTCGGCTATAAGAGCATTGGCAGGTGCTGCTGCTGGAGTAGTCAAAGCTATAAACGATGCAAAAGCTGCGAAGAAACAATTACAAGAAGCGGAGCGACACAATCGTGCCATGGAGGGTCGTGGATTACGTCTTGCGCCATATAAGCATGGAAAAGGTTTGAAGGGTGGGAAGAAAAAAAAAACAACGAAGAAAGACAACACAACGACACGTCTGGTGACGTATGACGTAGAATAAAAGTTAATATATTAAGATTCCATTAACCATAATCGATAAGATTTACTCATTTTACCAATCCGCGCATAGCCGATAAGATTTACTCGTTTTACCAATCCGCGCATAGCCGATAAGAATTACTCATTTTACCAATCCACGTATCATAACGAGCCACCCTGTCTCTTTTATTCTCACCTTCACCTTCGATCGTATTTCGATTCTTCGATTCCAACCTTATCAATCGTCCATCCTGTCCAGCGATCCCTACACCTCACGTTAACACTCCCACTCCTAATTACCCCACTCCATGTATAAATTCCGAATTCACGAAGCTCAACGAACTATCATTTTTCTTCTGAAACCTTACTTCCTTTCCGGACTCCATTCAGAGACGTCGCCGTCTCCTGGAGTCACGCGCGTTCAGCCCAGAGGCCTTACCTCTCGGGACCATTATAAGTTGTTATATTCCATTTTATTATTAAAGTATCATTTAATATAGACTCAGTGTCCCGTTATTTCAAAGTCCTTTACGTCTCATGGAATATTCTCTTTCACAATCATTTCTAATAGTGTCTTGATTATTCACTTGTATGCCTAGAAGCCCACCAACGGCTCTGTACGTTCGTGAATACTCAGACACATTGATTGTTTAGAGACGCACTAGTTGCATTCATCAAATATTCCATGCCACGTCGCGCCGGTCGAAAATATCAACTGCGAAAGCTCGCACGCGAATTTACGTCGGAAACGTCTCCTAAAGACCGATATACAAAATTACTCGGTGTTCGCGCTCTCCCTACGGTCACCCGCGACATCATCACCTACGAACGAGATCGACCACGAGCAGAGCCGACCAGAGAATAGCAGCCTCCTGATTCTACGTCACAGTCGGACGTAGAAGGAAACACCCCACGCGCGTAGACGAGTGGGTCGGGAGTAGACCGGCTGATACTACTGCGCGTCATCGGCGAATAATACTACTGTCTGGGCTAAGACCGGTGAGTGTATTTGTATATTTGTAAATCGCATAGCGAGCCGTTGCTTCGTGACCCGGGTTAGACACGGTTATACTTGCCGTGTGGACCCTAAAGCTGAATTTAAAATTGTCGTCTTGATCCGCGTGCTCGTGATTACCCTTAATCACAAAAATCAACTCGCGGGACGTAACAAAAGGATTACCATATTTTCGCGGAGTTTTTATGCGTGACGATTTACCGCTGCGCGCGTGGGTAAACGAGCGAGGTATAGTCAATCTAGATAATAGTCGTGGGCCGGGAACGCACTGAGTCGCCTATATAAAACACGGCTCACGCGTCAAATACTTTGATAGTTTTGGGAATCTTCAACCACCGATCGAATTGATTCGCTATTTCGGCGCGAACGCGACGATCTTATATAACCACAAACGTTTTCAAAACTACGACAAAAGCGTGTGTGGACAATTGTGTGTGAAGTTTCTCCGAGAAACTATGATATTGTGGCGGCCACGGTGCTATCCATCGCCGACGCAGTTCGGAAAATTTCCGAGTCCCATGCCATATTCCTTCCCTATTGTTCCCCGTCCTGCGCGGGCCTGGTCAGCGCTGGTTCACATCTGGCGACCAGACCCGCGCAGGCCGAATCCTCTCTTTTGTCTTTCCCAGGTCTCGCTGGGGCCTGGCCCAAGGTCGACGGCTAGAGTAGGATATATATGCCGGTTCTAAATACTAATTATCATTGTGGGTAGGTTTCTACCTTACCGACGGAGCTGAACCAGTAGGTTCTGTTCCATACTAACTTGCCGTATAGCGCGAGCATATTTTTGCGGGGGGGCGGGGTGAGGGGAATTTTCATGGTGGTATTGCGTAAGCCACCGTTCGTAGGCGAGGGGGGAGGGGGAGGGGGGATTTTTAGTTTTCCAGGTATTGCATTTAAGATCGGCTTCCTGGTATTGCGTGAGCCTGGTATGTTTATAATAATATAAACATCCTGTCGGCGGCGGGAGTCGCGATATCGGATCTCTGTTCTCATTCAGCTTATCATTTTTTAAATAAACATCCTTTGACCCAATTACATCTCTCTCTCATTATCATTTCTCTCCTCGTCTTTATTGTATATTCGTAATATCAACATCCTTTCGACGATCGACATCGAGTCACCAAGCCGAGATATCTGACCTCTGTTTTCGCTCTCCTTATCATTTCTTTCCTCTTCTGTATTGTACGGAGTGGGGGAGGGGGTGGAAGGTATCAAAATGAATCAGTAGGGCACGATAGGCTGCGAATGCAGTCATACGCGAACGTTCCGTCGTTTGATGCGTTTAAAGTTATTCCAAGTATATCGTGCGTGAGGTATCAAGATGATTGAAACGTGTAAAAATATGTTAAAGTGTTTGACACGCATGTCGATGCTAGTGAAAACCATGGACGAATATCGCGAATGGCATCGCTCATACATCGAGTCTCTGCAGTGCTGCGTCAATTATCTATCGTGTGCAAAGGAGCAATTATCGTTAGGCGAGAAATTTAGTTTAACATCGACTATGTGCCGTATGAAAACTTTGAACGTTTCGTTGAATCATCGTATTTCCTCGTCGCGCGTCGGTAGAGGTTTGTACGATCGCAGAGGTGCGAGAGCGTCGACGCTTCGTTGGGAAAATATCGAGTCGGCGTTTAAAAGTCGCATATCGAGCGGCATCGTTATCAACGTCGAACACATCGACCCGAAACAATTTCTGCAGCACGCGAAACGAATAATTACGGGACGCGTTACAGAATTTTTAAACATGCATTCATCGTTGAAAGCTAACGTAACGTTGGAGGCGGAATTCATGCAGCGCGCCAACGAGGTTTCCGTGAAAAGTTTCGGCACGCGGAACGTTGCATTGTTTCGGACGAGCAATTTACGGCAGTGGTACCAGAAAGACGTTGTGCCCGCGATTTTGACATCGTTGGAGGAGTTTCAAGAGCGAGACAGCGGGTGGGCGCTGTCTAAGATATTACATCTGATTGTAAACTTTAGCAAATACCAGCCGTTTCAAGCCGGCTGCACCGTCGCATGCAGCGTGCCCAGAGTGATACAGCTGAAAAGAGCGGTCGTGAACGTGAAGAGCAACGACGACGCATGCTTTTTCTGGGCGATCGTGGCAGGTCTCTATCCGGCCGAGAGAAATCCATCACATTTGTCATCATATCCGGACTACAAAGAGGTTCTTCCGAAAACCGAAGGTTTTCAACTACCTATGTCGTTCAAAGACATCCGGAAATTTGAACGAGAAAACGACGTTTCCGTGAACGTGTTCGAATGGGTGCGCAAGAAATGTGTAACGCTGCATTTGACCGAGAAGAAACGGGAGGGAAGACACGTCAACTTGCTGTTTCTACAGAATGCTGCAAAGACGCACGGCCATTTCATGTGTATACGAAATCTATCACGATTGGTTTCACCACAGCTTAGCAAGAATAATCATCAGAAGTATATTTGCGATCGGTAAGTTGTATTTTTTTTTTTGTTTTTAAATTGTTTGAAGGAAAAAGACATAATTTTATCCTCTTCCCACAGGTGCTTGCAATATTTTGCAACGCCGGAGAGATTAAACGTTCATACGGTCGACTGCGAACGGATGAACGATTGCGCTCTGGAGCTTCCAATATCGGAAGAAGATAAGTGGTTACGGTTTAAGAACCACACAAACAAAGAGCAGGCGCCGTTCGTAATCTATGCCGACTTGGAGTGCCTGCTGCTGCCCGAGGGTCGGGAAGGACAAGACCGCGCGGCACGCGTACAGTATCAACACCATCACGCGTTTAGCATAGGATACTACATGCATTGCCGGTACGACGAATCTTTGTGCGAGTATCAGGTTTATCGCGATAAAGAGGGATGCACCGCATGGTTCGCGAACAGGTTGTACGAACTCAGTCGTAAATTACAGCCGATATTCGACCGAACGGTACCGATGAATCCACTAACCGAATCGGAAAAGTTAAATTTTCGTACGGCTACGCATTGTCATGTCTGCGAGAAACCGTTCGACACTTCCGACGCGACGAGGGTGCGCGATCATTGCCATTTCACGGGCGCGTATCGCGGTCCGGCTCATAACGGATGCAATTTAAGCTATCAATCTTCGTACGTGATACCCGTGGTTTTCCATAATTTATCGGGCTATGACACCCATTTCATTATCAAAGAATTAGCTAACTCGTTCGAGGGGCGGATAGACGTGTTGCCATTGACGAAAGAGAAGTATATCTCTTTCACGAAGAACGTTCCTATCGAGAGACAGCAGGGTGAAGCGCGAAAGTATGCAAAGTTTTTGAAATTCCGCTTCATCGACTCGTTCAAGTTCTTGAACTCGAGTCTGGACAAGCTGTCGTCGTACTTGGACGAAAGTAAATTACGCATCGTGCGAGGAGAATTTGCACATCTTTCCCGCGACGATTTCAAACTATTGACCAGAAAAGGCGTTTTTCCGTATGACTATCTGACATCGTACGACAAATTAAGCGATACGTGTTTGCCGCCGCGTGAAGCATTTTATAATCGGTTGTACGGCAGCGAGATATCCGACGTCGATTACCTTCACGCGAATACGGTTTGGTCGCGTTTCGCTGTACAAACGCTTGGGCAGTACAGCGATTTATATTTAAAATTGGACGTGCTGTTGTTGGCGGATGTGTTTGAAAATTTTCGCGACGACTGTCTCGAGAATTACAAGCTCGATCCGGCGCATTATTACACGCTCCCCGGGTTCGCGTGGGACGTGATGTTAAAAATGACAAAGATCGAATTGGAGTTGTTGACCGACGTCGACATGCTTTTGTTCGTGGAGCGGGGAATACGCGGCGGATTGAGCCAGTGTTCTCACAGATATGCGCACGCCAACAATAAATATTTGTCTACGCACGACTCGACCAAACCGTCCACCTACTTAATGTATTTCGATGTGAATAATTTGTACGGTTGGGCAATGTCGCAACCTCTGCCGCACAGAGACTTTCGATGGGTGAACGCGGATAATTTCGACGTCGAATCCATTCCGGCAGATAGTCCCGTAGGATACATTTTGGAGGTAGATTTAGAGTATCCGCGCGAAATTCACGATGCTCACGCGGATCTTCCGTTTTGTCCAAGTCACGACACGGCTACCGACTCGAGTACACAGAAAAAGTTGATGGCAACGCTTCGCAATAAGGAACGATACGTTGTACATTACCGATACCTCCAGCAATGTTTAAAACATAATCTGAAATTGCTGAAAATACATCGAATTCTGGAGTTTCGGCAGTCACGATGGTTGTACAACTACATCGATTTGAACACGAAATTACGCGCTAACGCCACCAACGATTTTTCAAAAAATTTGTTTAAATTAATGAACAATGCCGTGTTTGGAAAAACTATGGAGAACGTTCGAAATCATACGATCGTGAAATTACTTTCTCGATGGAGCGGTAGACACGGTGTCGAACGATTGATAGCCAGACCAAATTTTCATAGCTGCACGGTGTTCTCCGAGGACTTTGTCGCGATTCAGCTGAAAAAGCTGCTAGTTAAATTTTTCAAACCAATCTACGTAGGCATGTCAATTTTAGATATTTCAAAATTTCATTTGTACAGCTTTCATTACGAGTACATACACCCAAAGTTCCAGCAAAATTGTAAGATTTTGTACACTGACACGGATAGCTTGATATACCAGATCGCTTGCGATGACGCGTACGAGGAACTGTTGAAACGCGATATCCACAGATACGACACAAGCAATTATGCCGCGAACAACGTTTACGGTGTTCCGCTCGCGAACAATAAACAGCTCGGTTTGATGAAGGATGAAAACGGCGGTAAAATTATGACTGAGTTCGTAGGGCTTCGTTCGAAAATGTATGCGATTCGCGTGCACGGTGATCAGGATACTAAAAAGATCAAAGGTATCAGGACAAACGTTACCGCTCGAGATATAAGTTTCGAAGACTATGTCGAATGTCTTCGCAATCATACGGAAAAGAGCGTTACCGGTAATCGCATAGTGTCCGTACGGCATGAGGTGTATTCGATGTCTGAAAAGAAATTAGCGTTGAGCCCGCATGACGATAAGCGGTATATTTGCAGCAATTTGGTCGATACTCTTCCTTGGGGACATTACAATATCGATTAAGAAATCATTTTTTTCATCGTCGTAAAAAGAAAGTGGTAGGGAGATTATATATGTATATAACTGTCGGGGAGGGGATGCGTCCATTTTACCAATCTTATCGGTAAGGAAGTGGTAGGGGAACATCGTATAAAACGACGTATTCCGAGCATCAAGCTTCAGATCGAGACAGCCATCGCTAATTACGCTTTACAATCAATGATGCAGTACAACCGTCGCCCGCTCGCCGAATGTGAACGTTCGCACGCCGAGGAGTCATACAAAAAGAGGAGGCTAAATAATATGTAAGTAGAGAGAAAAGAAATGTGAAAAAAGAAAAGAAATTTAGAAAAATGTCTAATTTTTTATTTGTAATCTGTTGCAGGGTTTCACAACAGCAGCAGCCCATATCGCAATCATCGTCATCATTGAGGAGTTTGCGCAGCGCACGGATCTTGAGTCGAAGATATTCCATAGCCGGCAATTATTTCAAATATCTTGAAATTGGTGTGCGCGTCGGCGATAACATTTGCGTGGAACTGGCTATAGGAGATAACCGCAGTAAGGAGATCACGTTTTCCCTGGACGCATGGACAGAGCTGTTGCGCACGAAGGAGTATATTTCCGATTTACTTTCATCGAAACAGTGTCGAAAAATGAGCGATGATGTAACATTAGAAATAGTTAATCTCAATGGCATGAATCTAGTCAAATTGTCGAATCAGTTCGAAGCTCTGTACGTCACAGAAAAAACTATGCATAACTTGTATAATCTTGAATTCTGCGTACACAACATGTATTCATGGTTGATCGATAATGTTCCCGCGGTGACTACTAAATTTATGAATTTCGTCGGTACGGTGAAGTATAGCAACGCGAAGAATGTTACGAAAGCGATCGTCGAGAGCGAATCCTTCGATCAAAGTTCATTGATCGATTGCGAACTAGCGGCTTCGTGCGCCGACATCATCGCGGCGTTCACATAAAATAGATTAAATATGTATATAGTGTGTGTGTGTGTGTGTGTGTGTGTGTGTGTGTATGTAAAAATTATTTGAGAAGGTCTTTGTAAGAATACATTATTTTAAAAATAAAATTATTCGAGAATATCTCTTTTGTATTTTATTTTATTGTAAATTACATTTTTCACAATTCCTATAGAATAAAAGAAGAGAAAAATTAATTAACATAAGTCTTACATATAAAGTGTAGTTGATAAAATATGAGTAGAAATACAATTAAAGTATATTTGTTTTAGGTATCCATGAATTATATGATGAGTCCATCCCCAACCATTTCACATATACGTTATTTCCTTTCGTGCGTAATATTTTTTCAACCAAGTATATGTCAGGATATTTTGTCGCGCGTATCTCGTGTTCGTAAAATCCTCCGGCGATAGGTTTGTCCCTCGCGTCGACCAAGAGGTACGTGACAGGATTCGTTCGTTTCACCGCGATAATCTTGAATATTTCGGTTGACCAGTTCGGCGTGTATCCTTTGTCAAATAGGGTTTTGAACTTGCTAACGCGCACGCGATCGTTGAGTTTAAATTTGGCGGGGGCCAGCAGTCTTCACCTTGCGATACACGGTGGACAGAAGGTGGTCGGCATTTTTACGGTTCACGTCAACGGGTCGCATACGAATGGTACGATGTTTTCGATTATTGTAGTTCTCGGTCAACGTGGGAAGCTCGTCGATCCAATGATATTTTCCGCTCAACGAGAAAAATTTCCACATGCTGTTCTTCAGCGTGCGATTGAAACGTTCCACGACGGATGCTTTCATAGTGCTAAACGTAGAATAAAGGTTGATGTTGCGACTCTTCAGATAGTCTTGCAACGTTTCATTGTAGAATTCTTTCCCCATGTCGGTTTGCAAGTTGTTCGGAGCTCTACCGTCCTTCTTCAACACCGACGCGAAAGCGTTGTACACGTCGCTCGCATTTTTACTCTTCAAAGGAACCGTCCATGCGTATTTGCTAAATACATCGATTATCGTGAGAATATATCGATGTCCGCGATTGTTTCGCGCGTATTTTTGAACGTCGACTATATCGGCTTGCCAAAGATCATCGAATCCCCGCACGATCACGCGTCTACGCGGGTAAAAACGTCTCGCCTGAGCATGCAGCTCGTCCACAACGTTTGCTTTACTCATCGTCTCTCTCTCTCCCCAATAATTGAAACGATGAGTGATTCAGCTCGTTGAAACCGATGTCTCTTGCTGTCGCTCCTCAACTCGCTTTTCTAATGATAATACAGGTACAGATACAGGTACAGGTACAGGTACAGGTACAGGTACAGGTACAGGTACAGTATGTCTGTCTGTCTGTCTGTCTGTCTGTCTGTCTGTCCCGTCTACGCGGGTAAAAACGTCACGCCTGAGCATACAGCTCGTCCACAACGTTTTGCTTTACTCATCGTCTCTCTCTCCCCCCCCCCCCCCAATAATTGAAACTATGACTGAATCAGCTCGTTGAAACCGATGTCTCTTGCTGTCACTCTTCAACTCGCTTTTCAATCGAGTCTTTTTTCCCATATATACTTTTCTTAAAATCTCAGTTATATTTCTCTCCACTCTGTTTCCCAGCAGCTCTCTCTCAAGATTGATGATTTTTTATGATGAGTGCTTCTTAATAATGATAATACAGATACAGATACAGGTACAGATACAGGTACAGGTACAGGTACAGTATGATGGTTGTTGTACATCTATCTATGGATCTGTCAAGATCGGTCGGTCGGTCGGTCGGTCGGTCGGTCGGTCGGTCGGTCGGTCGGTCGGTCGGTACATCTATCCATGGATCTCTCAAGATCGGTCGACGTATTTCTTTTTACATGTTCACGATTAATATCTTAATATTGTCATGAAAGCTTATTCCGAAGTTCCCCAGCCGATCGTCGTCAATGATGTTGTCCATATCGTCTTTTCACCTTCTCCTTCAAGACCTCGAACGTTTGCATTTGCGACTCATCCACAGCACAGGTACAGGCACAGGTAGAGGTACAGGTACAGGTAAAGGTACAGGTACAGGTACAGGTACAGGTACAGGTACAGGTACAGGTACAGGTACAGGTACAGTGCACGTACAGGTATAACACATGTACAGTACGAAGCACTGTCTGGAAACTGAAATGGATAGGGTTAGGATAGGCGAGGTAGATGTCGAAAAACTAGAGGAAACGACTGGTCATCATACGTGATGAGCTAGCTCTTCACGTGCGTTGACCAGTCACATGCAATTGCATGTGACCAGTCGTTTCCTCTAGTTTTTCGACATCTACCTCGCCTATCCTAACCCTATCCATTTCAGTTTCCAGACAGTGCTTCGTACTGTACATGTGTTATACCTGTACGTGCACTGTACCTGTACCTGTACCTGTACCTGTACCTGTACCTGTACCTGTACCTTTACCTGTACCTGTACCTCTACCTGTGCCTGTACCTGTGCTGTGGATGAGTCGCAAATGCAAACGTTCGAGGTCTTGAAGGAGAAGGTGAAAAGACGATATGGACAACATCATTGACGACGATCGGCTGGGGAACTTCGGAATAAGCTTTCATGACAATATTAAGATATTAATCGTGAACATGTAAAAAGAAATACGTCGACCGATCTTGAGAGATCCATGGATAGATGTACCGACCGACCGACCGACCGACCGACCGACCGACCGACCGACCGACCGACCGACCGACCGACCGACCGACCGACCGACCGACCGACCGACCGACCGATCTTGACAGATCCATAGATAGATGTACAACAACCATCATACTGTACCTGTACCTGTACCTGTATCTGTACCTGTATCTGTATCTGTATTATCATTATTAAGAAGCACTCATCATAAAAAATCATCAATCTTGAGAGAGAGCTGCTGGGAAACAGAGTGGAGAGAAATATAACTGAGATTTTAAGAAAAGTATATATGGGAAAAAAGACTCGATTGAAAAGCGAGTTGAAGAGTGACAGCAAGAGACATCGGTTTCAACGAGCTGAATCAGTCATAGTTTCAATTATTGGGGGGGGGGGGAGAGAGAGACGATGAGTAAAGCAAAACGTTGTGGACGAGCTGTATGCTCAGGCGTGACGTTTTTACCCGCGTAGACGGGACAGACAGACAGACAGACAGACAGACAGACAGACATACTGTACCTGTACCTGTACCTGTACCTGTACCTGTACCTGTACCTGTATCTGTACCTGTATTATCATTAGAAAAGCGAGTTGAGGAGCGACAGCAAGAGACATCGGTTTCAACGAGCTGAATCAGTCATCGTTTCAATTATTGGGGAGAGAGAGAGACGATGAGTAAAGCAAACGTTGTGGACGAGCTGCATGCTCAGGCGAGACGTTTTTACCCGCGTAGACGCGTGATCGTGCGGGGATTCGATGATCTTTGGCAAGCCGATATAGTCGACGTTCAAAAATACGCGCGAAACAATCGCGGACATCGATATATTCTCACGATAATCGATGTATTTAGCAAATACGCATGGACGGTTCCTTTGAAGAGTAAAAATGCGAGCGACGTGTACAACGCTTTCGCGTCGGTGTTGAAGAAGGACGGTAGAGCTCCGAACAACTTGCAAACCGACATGGGGAAAGAATTCTACAATGAAACGTTTCAAGACTATCTGAAGAGTCGCAACATCAACCTTTATTCTACGTTTAGCACTATGAAAGCATCCGTCGTGGAACGTTTCAATCGCACGCTGAAGAACAGCATGTGGAAATTTTTCTCGTTGAGCGGAAAATATCATTGGATCGACGAGCTTCCCACGTTGACCGAGAACTACAATAATCGAAAACATCGTACCATTCGTATGCGACCCGTTGACGTGAACCGTAAAAATGCCGACCACCTTCTGTCCACCGTGTATCGCAAGGTGAAGACTGCTGGCCCCCGCCAAATTTAAACTCAACGATCGCGTGCGCGTTAGCAAGTTCAAAACCCTATTTGACAAAGGATACACGCCGAACTGGTCAACCGAAATATTCAAGATTATCGCGGTGAAACGAACGAATCCTGTCACGTACCTCTTGGTCGACGCGAGGGACAAACCTATCGCCGGAGGATTTTACGAACACGAGATACGCGCGACAAAATATCCTGACATATACTTGGTTGAAAAAATATTACGCACGAAAGGAAATAACGTATATGTGAAATGGTTGGGGATGGACTCATCATATAATTCATGGATACCTAAAACAAATATACTTTAATTGTATTTCTACTCATATTTTATCAACTACACTTTATATGTAAGACTTATGTTAATTAATTTTTCTCTTCTTTTATTCTATAGGAATTGTGAAAAATGTAATTTACAATAAAATAAAATACAAAAGAGATATTCTCGAATAATTTTATTTTTAAAATAATGTATTCTTACAAAGACCTTCTCAAATAATTTTTACATACACACACACACACACACACACACACACACACACTATATACATATTTAATCTATTTTATGTGAACGCCGCGATGATGTCGGCGCACGAAGCCGCTAGTTCGCAATCGATCAATGAACTTTGATCGAAGGATTCGCTCTCGACGATCGCTTTCGTAACATTCTTCGCGTTGCTATACTTCACCGTACCGACGAAATTCATAAATTTAGTAGTCACCGCGGGAACATTATCGATCAACCATGAATACATGTTGTGTACGCAGAATTCAAGATTATACAAGTTATGCATAGTTTTTTCTGTGACGTACAGAGCTTCGAACTGATTCGACAATTTGACTAGATTCATGCCATTGAGATTAACTATTTCTAATGTTACATCATCGCTCATTTTTCGACACTGTTTCGATGAAAGTAAATCGGAAATATACTCCTTCGTGCGCAACAGCTCTGTCCATGCGTCCAGGGAAAACGTGATCTCCTTACTGCGGTTATCTCCTATAGCCAGTTCCACGCAAATGTTATCGCCGACGCGCACACCAATTTCAAGATATTTGAAATAATTGCCGGCTATGGAATATCTTCGACTCAAGATCCGTGCGCTGCGCAAACTCCTCAATGATGACGATGATTGCGATATGGGCTGCTGCTGTTGTGAAACCCTGCAACAGATTACAAATAAAAAATTAGACATTTTTCTAAATTTCTTTTCTTTTTTCACATTTCTTTTCTCTCTACTTACATATTATTTAGCCTCCTCTTTTTGTATGACTCCTCGGCGTGCGAACGTTCACATTCGGCGAGCGGGCGACGGTTGTACTGCATCATTGATTGTAAAGCGTAATTAGCGATGGCTGTCTCGATCTGAAGCTTGATGCTCGGAATACGTCGTTTTATACGATGTTCCCCTACCACTTCCTTACCGATAAGATTGGTAAAATGGACGCATCCCCTCCCCGACAGTTATATACATATATAATCTCCCTACCACTTTCTTTTTACGACGATGAAAAAAATGATTTCTTAATCGATATTGTAATGTCCCCAAGGAAGAGTATCGACCAAATTGCTGCAAATATACCGCTTATCGTCATGCGGGCTCAACGCTAATTTCTTTTCAGACATCGAATACACCTCATGCCGTACGGACACTATGCGATTACCGGTAACGCTCTTTTCCGTATGATTGCGAAGACATTCGACATAGTCTTCGAAACTTATATCTCGAGCGGTAACGTTTGTCCTGATACCTTTGATCTTTTTAGTATCCTGATCACCGTGCACGCGAATCGCATACATTTTCGAACGAAGCCCTACGAACTCAGTCATAATTTTACCGCCGTTTTCATCCTTCATCAAACCGAGCTGTTTATTGTTCGCGAGCGGAACACCGTAAACGTTGTTCGCGGCATAATTGCTTGTGTCGTATCTGTGGATATCGCGTTTCAACAGTTCCTCGTACGCGTCATCGCAAGCGGTCTGGTATATCAAGCTATCCGTGTCAGTGTACAAAATCTTACAATTTTGCTGGAACTTTGGGTGTATGTACTCGTAATGAAAGCTGTACAAATGAAATTTTGAAATATCTAAAATTGACATGCCTACGTAGATTGGTTTGAAAAATTTAACTAGCAGCTTTTTCAGCTGAATCGCGACAAAGTCCTCGGAGAACACCGTGCAGCTATGAAAATTTGGTCTGGCTATCAATCGTTCGACACCGTGTCTACCGCTCCATCGAGAAAGTAATTTCACGATCGTATGATTTCGAACGTTCTCCATAGTTTTTCCAAACACGGCATTGTTCATTAATTTAAACAAATTTTTTGAAAAATCGTTGGTGGCGTTAGCGCGTAATTTCGTGTTCAAATCGATGTAGTTGTACAACCATCGTGACTGCCGAAACTCCAGAATTCGATGTATTTTCAGCAATTTCAGATTATGTTTTAAACATTGCTGGAGGTATCGGTAATGTACAACGTATCGTTCCTTATTGCGAAGCGTTGCCATCAACTTTTTCTGTGTACTCGAGTCGGTAGCCGTGTCGTGACTTGGACAAAACGGAAGATCCGCGTGAGCATCGTGAATTTCGCGCGGATACTCTAAATCTACCTCCAAAATGTATCCTACGGGACTATCTGCCGGAATGGATTCGACGTCGAAATTATCCGCGTTCACCCATCGAAAGTCTCTGTGCGGCAGAGGTTGCGACATTGCCCAACCGTACAAATTATTCACATCGAAATACATTAAGTAGGTGGACGGTTTGGTCGAGTCGTGCGTAGACAAATATTTATTGTTGGCGTGCGCATATCTGTGAGAACACTGGCTCAATCCGCCGCGTATTCCCCGCTCCACGAACAAAAGCATGTCGACGTCGGTCAACAACTCCAATTCGATCTTTGTCATTTTTAACATCACGTCCCACGCGAACCCGGGGAGCGTGTAATAATGCGCCGGATCGAGCTTGTAATTCTCGAGACAGTCGTCGCGAAAATTTTCAAACACATCCGCCAACAACAGCACGTCCAATTTTAAATATAAATCGCTGTACTGCCCAAGCGTTTGTACAGCGAAACGCGACCAAACCGTATTCGCGTGAAGGTAATCGACGTCGGATATCTCGCTGCCGTACAACCGATTATAAAATGCTTCACGCGGCGGCAAACACGTATCGCTTAATTTGTCGTACGATGTCAGATAGTCATACGGAAAAACGCCTTTTCTGGTCAATAGTTTGAAATCGTCGCGGGAAAGATGTGCAAATTCTCCTCGCACGATGCGTAATTTACTTTCGTCCAAGTACGACGACAGCTTGTCCAGACTCGAGTTCAAGAACTTGAACGAGTCGATGAAGCGGAATTTCAAAAACTTTGCATACTTTCGCGCTTCACCCTGCTGTCTCTCGATAGGAACGTTCTTCGTGAAAGAGATATACTTCTCTTTCGTCAATGGCAACACGTCTATCCGCCCCTCGAACGAGTTAGCTAATTCTTTGATAATGAAATGGGTGTCATAGCCCGATAAATTATGGAAAACCACGGGTATCACGTACGAAGATTGATAGCTTAAATTGCATCCGTTATGAGCCGGACCGCGATACGCGCCCGTGAAATGGCAATGATCGCGCACCCTCGTCGCGTCGGAAGTGTCGAACGGTTTCTCGCAGACATGACAATGCGTAGCCGTACGAAAATTTAACTTTTCCGATTCGGTTAGTGGATTCATCGGTACCGTTCGGTCGAATATCGGCTGTAATTTATGACTCAGTTCGTACAACCTGTTCGCGAACCATGCGGTGCATCCCTCTTTATCGCGATAAACCTGATACTCGCACAAAGATTCGTCGTACCGGCAATGCATGTAGTATCCTATGCTAAACGCGTGATGGTGTTGATACTGTACGCGTGCCGCGCGGTCTTGTCCTTCCCGACCCTCGGGCAGCAGCAGGCACTCCAAGTCGGCATAGATTACGAACGGCGCCTGCTCTTTGTTTGTGTGGTTCTTAAACCGTAACCACTTATCTTCTTCCGATATTGGAAGCTCCAGAGCGCAATCGTTCATCCGTTCGCAGTCGACCGTATGAACGTTTAATCTCTCCGGCGTTGCAAAATATTGCAAGCACCTGTGGGAAGAGGATAAAATTATGTCTTTTTCCTTCAAACAATTTAAAAACAAAAAAAAAAATACAACTTACCGATCGCAAATATACTTCTGATGATTATTCTTGCTAAGCTGTGGTGAAACCAATCGTGATAGATTTCGTATACACATGAAATGGCCGTGCGTCTTTGCAGCATTCTGTAGAAACAGCAAGTTGACGTGTCTTCCCTCCCGTTTCTTCTCGGTCAAATGCAGCGTTACACATTTCTTGCGCACCCATTCGAACACGTTCACGGAAACGTCGTTTTCTCGTTCAAATTTCCGGATGTCTTTGAACGACATAGGTAGTTGAAAACCTTCGGTTTTCGGAAGAACCTCTTTGTAGTCCGGATATGATGACAAATGTGATGGATTTCTCTCGGCCGGATAGAGACCTGCCACGATCGCCCAGAAAAAGCATGCGTCGTCGTTGCTCTTCACGTTCACGACCGCTCTTTTCAGCTGTATCACTCTGGGCACGCTGCATGCGACGGTGCAGCCGGCTTGAAACGGCTGGTATTTGCTAAAGTTTACAATCAGATGTAATATCTTAGACAGCGCCCACCCGCTGTCTCGCTCTTGAAACTCCTCCAACGATGTCAAAATCGCGGGCACAACGTCTTTCTGGTACCACTGCCGTAAATTGCTCGTCCGAAACAATGCAACGTTCCGCGTGCCGAAACTTTTCACGGAAACCTCGTTGGCGCGCTGCATGAATTCCGCCTCCAACGTTACGTTAGCTTTCAACGATGAATGCATGTTTAAAAATTCTGTAACGCGTCCCGTAATTATTCGTTTCGCGTGCTGCAGAAATTGTTTCGGGTCGATGTGTTCGACGTTGATAACGATGCCGCTCGATATGCGACTTTTAAACGCCGACTCGATATTTTCCCAACGAAGCGTCGACGCTCTCGCACCTCTGCGATCGTACAAACCTCTACCGACGCGCGACGAGGAAATACGATGATTCAACGAAACGTTCAAAGTTTTCATACGGCACATAGTCGATGTTAAACTAAATTTCTCGCCTAACGATAATTGCTCCTTTGCACACGATAGATAATTGACGCAGCACTGCAGAGACTCGATGTATGAGCGATGCCATTCGCGATATTCGTCCATGGTTTTCACTAGCATCGACATGCGTGTCAAACACTTTAACATATTTTTACACGTTTCAATCATCTTGATACCTCACGCACGATATACTTGGAATAACTTTAAACGCATCAAACGACGGAACGTTCGCGTATGACTGCATTCGCAGCCTATCGTGCCCTACTGATTCATTTTGATACCTTCCACCCCCTCCCCCACTCCGTACAATACAGAAGAGGAAAGAAATGATAAGGAGAGCGAAAACAGAGGTCAGATATCTCGGCTTGGTGACTCGATGTCGATCGTCGAAAGGATGTTGATATTACGAATATACAATAAAGACGAGGAGAGAAATGATAATGAGAGAGAGATGTAATTGGGTCAAAGGATGTTTATTTAAAAAATGATAAGCTGAATGAGAACAGAGATCCGATATCGCGACTCCCGCCGCCGACAGGATGTTTATATTATTATAAACATACCAGGCTCACGCAATACCAGGAAGCCGATCTTAAATGCAATACCTGGAAAACTAAAAATCCCCCCTCCCCCTCCCCCCTCGCCTACGAACGGTGGCTTACGCAATACCACCATGAAAATTCCCCTCACCCCGCCCCCCCCGCAAAAATATGCTCGCGCTATACGGCAAGTTAGTATGGAACAGAACCTACTGGTTCAGCTCCGTCGGTAAGGTAGAAACCTACCCACAATGATAATTAGTATTTAGAACCGGCATATATATCCTACTGGCTAGGCCCTGACGAACCTTTCCTTGTTTTTTTACGACATCCTTCCGCGATTGCTCTTTTCCGCGGGTCTCTACCCGATCCTTCGCTCCGTCCGGATTTGTCTGTACCTGCTTTCCCTTATTTTCCTCACTCCTTATTTTCCTCTCCTTACTTCCCACTCCTTACTTTCCTCTCCTCCATTTCTTGACTCCGCCAGAGGGTTGGAAAAAGTTTTTTCCGCACTCTGTCGCGATCCGTTGGAGAGACATTTTTTACTGGGTCTCAGTGGTACACCGAATACAAAAATAAAGTTGTGTCGAGGAACATTGTTGTCACATTCATTCTTTTCTAGTCAAACCTCCACAATATAAATTCTCTGGAAAGAGTCTTTCTCTGCATGATGCATGCGAAAAAGTCATTTACGTTCACGTTGTCGGGAAAAAGCAGCGTACTGTCGTCTAAGTACTTTCCACTCATAGACCTGAGCAATGGCGAATACGAGCTGGAATTTCTCGATTTGCAAACATATTACACGATACCGAACATCAGCGTCAACATTGGAAACAATCGATTCTACTTTGGTGAAAAAGACGAGGAGATCATCATATCCGACGGTTCGTATGAATTGGAAGCGATAAATGCGTACTTGAAACGTGAAATATGTGCAGGATATCCTCCAAAAAATGTTGATGAGTCATCCACCACCACCGATATCGAATATCCGCTAGTCTTACGAGCGAACAACAACACCATGAAAAGTGAAATTATAAGTAAGTATCAAATAAACTTTACAAAGCCTTGCAACGTGGGATGTATCCTAGGATTTTCTACAGATCGTGTTTTACCACCGAACGCGTGGCACACGTCGAACGTACCTGTGAATATCATCAGCGTGAATATCGTACGAGAAGAATGTAACATAACCACCGGATCGTATGACAATGGCAAACTCGTTCACACGATACATGAGTTCGCGCCTCAGGTACCACCAGGGTATAAATTATCAGAAACGCCCGCACGAGTCATTTACCTTCCAATCGTTGCACGAGTAATTGACGATTTAACGATTCGCATAGTTGACCAATCCGGACGTTTGATTGATTTCCGAGGTGAAGAAATCACGGTGCGACTACACGCGCGACGAAGCAATGCTAATTCATAACAATACGGCATTCCATACGTTGAACAACAGCAGCAGCAGCAACACATTGATTCGCAAGAAACTAACCGCTGGAAAAAAAAAACGTAAAGTCGCCGATTTGTAAGAAATTAACAGTGGAAAACGCCAAGTATTTACGATCTTTGGGATTCATTGTTAAAAATTGAGAGGAAAAAAAATCATGTTGGAAGACATTTTGAACATCTCCGAAGCGCCGATCTTCGACAATCGCATAACGAAGATTGAGCTGCACACGTACAATCCGTATGTAAACACGACGTTTGAAAACAGCGATGAGATAAGGATACTCATTCAACAGCAAGATCTATACACGCTCCCATGCAGAAGCTTTCTGTATGTCGAGGGAAAACTTAGTTTACCAGGAAAACTCGAATTACCTGTGGAGGGATCGACCATTGAAACGGTGTCTCTCGATAACAATGTCGTTCCGTTTATGTTCGAGGAAATACGCTACGAATTGAATGGAGTGGAAATCGATCGGTCCAGAAATCCTGGTACTACGACGACTCTGAAGAATTATGTGAGCCTATCCGCGATGAGAAGCAACGCGTTGTCCAACGCAGGCTGGACGCATAAGAACCAGGAGCAGAGGGAAATCGCAACGACTACGGCGGCGATAAGCTTCAACTTTTGCATACCTATGGGCGTTTTATTGGGATTTTGCGAAGACTACAAACGTGTTGTGATAAATGCTCGACACGAATTGATTTTGATTCGCTCGCGTACTGATGCGAACGCGTTGTACAGTCCTTCCAACAACGTGAAACCTATTCTGGATCTGTACAAAATTCAATGGCGAATGCCACACGTCATGTTGGATGAAATACATAAGTTGTCAATGTTACATATTTTGGACAGCGATAGACCGATCGGTATGAGCTTTCGATCGTGCGAACTGTATGAATATCCTCTACTACAGACGACTACGAAGCATACATGGACGATAAAAACAGCTCTGCAAATGGAAAAACCACGATATGTGATATTCGCTTTGCAAACCAATCGAAAGAATAACTTGATGAAAACGGCTACGCAATTCGATCATTGCACATTGACAAATATTCGACTTTACTTGAACTCGGAAACCTATCCGTACGATGATTTAAATATTGATTTTGAGAAAGGTAAATGCGCATTGCTCTACGACATGTATGCGAAATTTCAAGAATCGTACTATGGAAATGGTGAAGCGCTATTCGACGTCATGGATTTCTTGCAATACGGTCCGCTCGTCGTTCTCGATTGTTCCCGACAAAACGAGGCATTAAAAAATGCTACGGTCGATGTGCGAATCGAATTCGAATGTCGAACCGATGTCCCCCAATCGACAGCAGCCTACTGTTTCATGATACATGACCGCATCGTGGAGTACAGTCCATTGACAAACATTGTTCGAAGAATTACTTAAACCGTTTATATCTATAAAAAAATATATACTTTATCAAATAAAAAAAAATTATACGAAAGATCTTTTTTATTTAAAACAATCCTCCTCCTCATCCTCATAGACATTCTCCCTTATCTTTCAAAATGAAAAAAAAATCACACATAAAATGCTGGAATAACCTTTCAATTTTATTTTATTAGCATTACATCTAAGCCTAAAGCCAACAATTCTGTATCTATTAATGAATTGCGTTTAAAATCTTCATGTTCCATAATTGCTTTTGCAAAACCATCGGTAACATTAGATATTATTTGCATAAACTTACAATATTTTGTCTGTACAAAATATAGGTTCTCAGATAGCCATGAGTATGTGAAGCATATTCAATCGGCCATTTAATAATCGGTGTCCGTACACGACACCTGCGATAAGCAGCATGCGACCCATCACCATCAAAGATACTTGACACTCCCTTTGTTCAGAGGCCACCCGGTAACAGAAAACATGTATAAGAAACGCAGAGCTCAGTAATAAAACAGTCAGTCTTGGGTTTGAAACAATTGAAGCACGTCTCTTTTATACCTTCCGACTCCTTATCCCGTTACGATTTCGCGATACGTATAATGGCATTGCTACGGCCTTGCCTACATTTTTGATACCGGTCAGTGAAACTCAGGTTTAATTACAAACAGTCAGTGTTTTGTTTACGTCACGAATAAATCCCGTGACAAGTACATGTGATCAATACAATATTCCAAATCAAACAATTTTCTCATCGTTTTCTAAGTAATCTGTATACAATTTGTCGAATTTGATAATTTTGCAAGCCGTACATAATCATTTAACCGACAGAATTCCACAGTTATATCACCAACATGCACCGCATTCCCTGAGTTGACAATGTTCCGCATAATATCTTCTGTCTTCCGTAGAAAATCTTTCCACGTAGCCATAGACAATTGAATTTCATTGCCTTGATTGTCTCCTATAGCCAACTCAACGTGACAGCAGCCACCAATTCGAACCCCAATGTCAAGGTACTTGTAGAATGTATTCGTCAAGGGATACCTCCTGCCCAATATACGCACCGCACGCGTGATTCTCAGTTCTGAATTATCAGCGCTGATAAGAAAAGAAACAATTAGGAAAGAAAATTCTTTTTCCAGTAGTTACAAAGAAACAATTATGAACAATATTTTTAGCGGTTGTTGCAGTACTTACTGTGTGTGTAATTGTGTAGGATTAAACTCATTATTCTCTTGCGCTGCTCGAGAGTTGACGGCTGCTGACCACAAAGTTGACACTTTGAGGACGTAACCAACAATGATGGCAATATGACTCTGTATTGGAACCGCTCGGCACGTAAATTGGAAAACACAATATCACACACGAAATATCACTCCGTATGATGACCGTTATTATCGACGTTTACTTATGGTATAACTTCGTAATACGACTGTGACGAGCAATTTATAATGCATACCCCTACCACTAATTACATGCAAAGGGGATATCATATTCCAAGGAAAATCGAATAGCGTCCCAAATGAAAAAACATGTTGACGTTGCAGTTTTTTGCACGTGTTTGGCCTCCCCTCTCTCAGAAATTCCGTTATACTATTCGGACACGTTCAAGGTTAATGATGAGTCATACCTCCCCCCCCCCACAAATGAGTCATCCTCCTTCCACCGCGATGAGTCATGTTCGGACAAATCAAGGTCAACCTTGAAACATGACACCGGATTTGATACTCCCAATGGAGGGGGATAAGTGGGAGTAGGGGGGCATGTGGGGGGAGGGGGAATGACCAAGCGGTGGGGGGAGAATGACCCAGCGGTGGGAGGGATGACACAGCGGTGGGGGAGGGGGGTCAATGACCCAGCGGAGTGGGAGGTCTACCCCCACCACCCATGGGGGGTGCCCCCTGGTCTAGAATCCCCATAGTATACCTACTTCTGTTATATTCCGGTATACTCTGTTATATTCAGGTATATTCCGCTATAATCTGGTCTATTCTGGGATATTCTGGTATATTCCGCTATAATCTGGTCTATTGTGGGATAATCTGGTATGTTATGGTATATTCTAGCATTTTCTGCAATAAACTGGTTTATTCTGATACATTCTGGTATATTCTGTTATATTCTCGTATATTCTATCATAGTTTGACATATTCTGCTGAAATGTGCTCTAGTCTGGGATATTCTGAGATATTCGGGTATGTTCTGGTATATTCTGGAATATTCTGGTATATTATGCTATAATCTGTTTTAATCTGTGATATTCTAGTATATTCTGGGATATTATAGTATATTCTGGTATATTCAGGAATATTATGGTATATTCTGGTATATGCTGGTATATTCTAGCATATTCTGGTATATTCTGCTATAATCTGGTTTAATCTGTGATATTCTAGTATATTCCGGTATACTCTAATCTATTTTGGGATACTCTAGTATATTCTGGTATATTCTAGTATATTCCGCTATAATCTGGTCTATTCTGGGATATTCTGGTATATTCTGGTATATTCCGCTATAATCTGGTCTATTCTGGGATATACTGGTATATTCTGGTACATTCTCGTATATTTTTATATATTCTGATATATTGTGCTACATTCCGGTTGTAACAGACCTGTACCGCGACAAGTCTGTTACTAGCAGACGACCGTGGAATTACCGAAATACGCCGAACGGTAACGACGTTACCCGAACGTGCAACGCGCTCATCCGCGCCTCGTAACCATACGCCGCGATCATAACGCGGTTCCGCGCGCCTTCACTCCTCGAACACATACGCCGTGAGAACACCGTGGGAATACCGTGAGAACACCGTGGGAACTAATTACTCCGTCGACTGCACCGCGCACCCCCCGCGATACCACCAAGCTGGCCTATAAAAGGCAGCACAGGAGACGCCTCGCGATCAGTCCGGATCCGATCGCCGAAGGAAGCTGAGCTCTTGGGTAAGTGGGCTCTTCCTCTAGTTGACCGTCCAGATCCTCTTCCCGTAGCCGCCTTGACGTGCCGTCGACGCTTCCCTCGCCTCGGTGTGCCGCTGACGCTCTTCCCGTAGCCACCTCGACGTGCCGTCGACGCTTCCTTCGCCTCGGCGTGCTGCTGACGCTCTTCCCGTAGCCGCCTCGACGTGCCGTCGACGCTTCCTTCGCCTCGGCGTGCTGCTGACGCTCTTCCCGTAGCCGCCTAGACGTGCCGTCGACGCTTCCTTCGCCTCGGCGTGCTGCTGACGCTCTTCCCGTAGCCGCCTCGACGTGCCGTCGACGCTTCCTTCGCCTCGGCGTGCCGCGGACGCTCTTCCCGTAGCCGCCTAGACGTGCCGTCGACGCTTCCTTCGCATCGGCGTGCCGCTGACGCTCTTCAAGTAGCCGCCTCGGCGTGCCGTCGACGCTTCCTTCGCCTCGGCGTGCCGCTGACGCTTCCGCCCAAGGTCACTTTGGCGAGCCGTCGACCTGACCGAATACGACCCTGATCTCGGAAATAACCCGTGCCGCAAGCGAGCCCGCCTACTATTCGACGTGCCGTCGACCCGGCTACCTCGACCGCCGGACGCGTGGAACAAGCATCGCGAAAGGGCCCCGCGAGAATACGTGGCAGCGTGCGTTAACAGTTATAAAACGTGTGCCGTTATTTTCACCCGCGCACCTAGTCAAGATATCACTCCGAATCCTGTAAATATATATATATATATATATATATATTGTCACGCCGTGTCTCGGCGGGGGTTGGAAAACCCCCGAAAAGAACGACTCCGGGCTTTTATGGCTCTGAGACCGGGCCACGTGCAGCCGTATGCACGGGGTCCGCCCGGGACTAAGCAAGGCCGCGAAAAACCTTCTGACCAAGGGACGAATTTCGTTCGGGCGCCATGCACCGCGAGGATGCCACGCGAAACGCGATGGATCCCTCGTGCACGGAGAAGCCGGGCACGGGAGTCGGATCCCCGAAACGCGACTCGAAAAGCGAACGCGATGGGTCCAGGAGGTTCGAACACGGGAGGACGAGGACAGCCCTTACGGCAGGACGGATCTCACAGGGCTCGAATAATCTCGACAATTTGGTCTCGAGTGGATTTTATTCCTTGTCAATTTTACAAAGCACGGTCACGTGACCGTAACCCGAGAGCCCGCGCTCTTTGTACACTTTTTGCGGACGGTAATTCGGTCGCAGCGCGGTTGTCGATTTTCTAACGCGCGTTATGGTACGGGTGACCGGTACCTAGGAAAATACGAGTCCCGACGGACGGGATCGCGCGAAGCGCAGATAGACGGCGCGGAACAGGACTGTCGCGGTAAACGCCGCACGTGAAACGCTCGCGAAACGCTCGACGTTGGATACGAATGAGAGTTCGTACGCAAACCGTTTCCCTGCGTTATTCGCCACCGAATTCAAGATACCCGAGGGTCAAAGAGACTAATCTCGCGAGACGCGATTCCTCTGAGGAAACTTCCGAACACGCTTGGATAGGGGAGACGACCGGAACGTTCAATCCTTCGCCATGCTTTCGCGAAGCACAGGCCGACGGCACGAGACAACGACCGTCTCGGCTCTCGCGGGCTTTTGAAGATTGACCGGCGATCGTACACCCCTCGCGAAAAGGATCGAGCCAACAACTACGACACGATATCGAAATGGGTCACACTGTCGACTTACCGCTATCGCTCCTACGAACTTGCGCCTCGATGTTCGTCTCGCTTCTCGACTCGTCTGTAGCCGGGCGTCTTGGCTCGCACACGGGAGTCTCCGCACACGGAAAGGAAAGATTAATCTATCTCTCTCGGGAGAGGCGCGTTCTCGCGACGATGGTCGTTCGAATGGATTCGGCTCCTGTAAAGCACCGCTGTTTTTCTTAAGCGTTCGTAAAGACGCGAGCGTGAAGAGATCGCTACGTGAGGGCTAGCGCGACAGTGATTCCTCATCGATCGGTCGGCAGTCGCATCGATTCTCGCTCCCCCCCGACCCGACCTTTGCCGAAATTTTCCGAAGGTTGGCGGTAACCGCGCTCGACGCTTCCGTCTCAGGGACGACTCGACGATGGTCCTTGGGCCCCGGACCTTATTCGCGACATCCTCGATCCTTCCGTAGATCGGTGGAGGCCTATGCCTCTTAGCGATCGGTGGCACCATCCTCGCCGGAACCCTATCATTTGGCGGGACGAGGCGCTGCCGGGAAAACGAAAGATGTGGCCAACGTAAAGGGTTCCTTCCCTTTAGCGCCTCCTAGTCGGTTGACCGGGTGCTCCTCGATGCCGATTCCAATTGCCCGTGCACGGGGCTTCGCAACATTGGCCATGGTTCTCGTCGTTCGTCCTGCCGGATATGCATCTTTCCTCCGCGAATTTCGGAGGTCAGGGTTCCATTTCCGGGTCTGGTCTACGGCCCTGTAACTTGCCGTACTCGGCACGTACGCTAGATGTCAGTACGCTATTTGTTTTTGTATCGGAGTTTCCTCGGGGAACGCTCTTGAATTCGGTGGCACGGTCTCGCGATTCATTATTCCATGGTTCGGTCCTTTGTTGCTCGTATTTCGGCATTCGAAAATCTCGGAGAAGTGACGTCGCAGAAATGCAACGTCACAATATATATATATATATATAATATATTATATATATATATATATATATATATATATATATATATATATATATATATATATACCTAACCTAACCTAACTTTATTCGATCCCCTAAGGGTTACAAATCCGTTACAACTACCTCCTCCTTAATCACCGCTTTCCTTATCATCTAAACTTAATCTAACTTAACGTAACTTAAAAACTATTCCGCACTTAACCTACCCTATTTACAATTAAATAGAGAGAAAGAGAGAAACACACCATATTTACAAAAGAACTTACAAACTAATCTTCCCCTATCCCCCCTCCCCTCTTTTTTCCCTCCTTACCCTAACCTATTTGGACTCCCTCTTCCGGCCGTCTTACCATCCATTCCTTCTCCTTCATTCATCCCTCTCTCCATTTATCCACCTTTCTCATCCACTCTTCTCCCCCTCCTTCATCACACTTCCCAACATCTCTCCTGTTATCCTTTTTCCTCATCCACTTTCATACACACCTCCCATACATGCTCCCATGTCTCACTTTCGCAACCACACACTCTGCATACTCTCTGATCCTCATTCATCCAGTACCTTTCACCCCTCATTTCACTCCCTAACCTGTATTTAGGCACTCTCTGCCACCTACTCTCTCCCCACCCTTTCTTTAAATACCCCGGTACCCCCTCCCCCTTCACCATCCCATACCACCTATTTGTTCTTGATGTCATAATCTTCTCCTTTCTCTCCTTTCTTTGCATTTCTTTTTCTCTATTAATTATTTTCTCACTTAACCCTTCCCTCTCATCTACAAACATTTTATTAAGTTCCCCGACTGACCATCCTCTTTCCTTAAAGAACTCCCACCTCTCCTTCTCCCAACCGTCCCTTACCCCTCCCACCCTGTCCCTCCTTCTCACCGCTTCCCAACATAACTGTGTCAGGTCTCCCCCTTTTCCCTCACCCAATTTCTTTTCGTATCCCCACGCCCTCATTCCTGCCTTTCCCCTCAATAACTCCCTCTGCAGTTCCTCCCTCACCATATACCCCGGTGTTGACCTCTCCACACCCAGAACTCACCTTAAATATCTCTCCTGAAGTTTTTCTATTCCTTCCCTCTCCTTCCAGCCCCATATTTCTACCCGAATTCTCTCTTTCTGTTATCGCGCGTCTTTTGACCGGTAACTGAATTAGAAGCCACTCGAGCTTCCCGTGACGTTCCGGGAGTTCACGGATCTAAATCTACTCTTTATCGTAACGGGAGTTTATTAACAGCTCGTAATATATCTTCCTTCGGTAAAGTTACAGTTTATCATTCGCACGTTAGTGTATAGACGAAACTCCAGAGGGGAATAAAGAAGTGACTTTCGTTGTGAAAAGGTGTTTTTCTACCCTGCACCTCTAACACCTATTAATCAGATAATTTAACCATCCCCTTTCTGAAACCCGCCTGACTAGCCGGTAGTATCCTTTTTTCCTCTACGTCCTTTCTTAATCTCTCTGCCAACACTGCCGCATATATTTTGTACGCCGTTTGCGTGAGCGTCACTCTATAGTTTTCTACCTTACTGCTGTCCCCCTTCTTTGCAATCGGCACTACAATTCCTTCTTTCCAATCTTCCGGCCATCCCTCCCCCCTCCAAACTTTTTCACATATTCTCCATAACCAATCTTCTACCTCACTCCCTCCATATTTCCATACCTCATTCGATATTCCGCCCCGCCTGCCGCCTTACCCTCCTTCAAACCCCTAATCACCCGGATGACCTCCCACTTTTCTAAAACTCTCTCCCCATCCCTCTCCCTTCTTCCTATCTCTTGCTTTCTCTCCTCCACGTCTACTCCTCCTAACAATTTTTTAAAATACCCATCCCATTCATTCATCCTTATCTTTTCATCTATCCTCGCTCCTCCCCTCCTTTCCATGTTCACTATCTTCCAGATTTGACTCTCATTTTTCAGTCCCTCCACCATCCTTTCCCATTTCTCCCTCTCTATCTTCTTCTTCTCTTCGCATAACTCCTTATACCTCCTCTTCTTTTCTTTGTATTCCCTACCCTCCCCTCCCCTCCTCCTTCAACCCCTTAATTCCTCTCTCACCTTCCTTTTTTCTTCCCTACATTCGTCATCCCACCAACCCCCCGCCCTTCTTTTTTCTTTTTTCCCTACCAACTCCAACGCCTCTCCAACTCTTCCCTTCAAACCTTTCCAATCTTCCTCCACCCCCTTCTCTCCTTTCCCTCCCACTCCAAATCTTTCTTTGATACCCTTTATTTCTTCCTCTGACCAAGCACCCCTACATTTCCCTCTTCCCTTCCCTTTTTCCTCTTTTTTACTTCCCCTTCTCCTCTCCTCTTTAAAACACACCGTCAAAGGTAGGTGGTCTGAATCAATCTTATCCCCTATTTCCATTCTTTCTACCCCTTCCCTAGTGTATTCATTCCCTATAATATAATCTATGACTGAGTTCCCTCTCCCCCCTACATATGTCCATTCTCCTGTTTCTTCTCCTTTTATGCTTCCATTTAAAATCCCCCACCCTCTCTCTCCTAAATATCTGATTAATCTCCTTCTGCATTCACTTTTTCATCTTTCGACCTTCTACTCCCCTTCCCACTCTCCCCCTTATCATCTTCCCCTATTTCCCCTCCTTCTCTTCCCGTCCTCGCGTTAAATTCCCCTCCTACAATTACTCTATCCCTTAGTCCTTTCTCCTCTACCCATTCCCCTATTCTTTCCAACTTCTTTTCCAAATCTCCGTTAACATATACTCCCACCACCCTCCACCATTGTTCCTCTATCTTCACCCTTACAGCCATCAGACCCTCCTCATCCCATACTACCACTTTTTCCCTCTCTAAATCTTTCTTTACTCCGACTATCATACCGCCCCTTGCCCTCCCCCTTTTTTCTACCCTCCTGGCCCACTGCGTCTCCCACACATACCCCTTAGGCAGCTTTCTCCTTATTCCATTCCAACCCCTCCCCTCTACCCAAGTTTCCAGCAATAATATTATGTCCCATCCCTCCAACCCTTTCCAGAATTGCGCGTCCTTATTCCTGAGTCCTGCCACATTACAGAAAGTTAACTTGCAACCTGTCTTCCTACTTATTCCCCCTTCCCTCCCTTCTTCTCCCCTCCAGTCCCACGGTTCCCGTTTCCCTGATCTTCATACCACTGTTCTTCGATCTCATTCCATCTCTTCATCTTTCCATTTACCCACATTTTCATATACCCCACCTGTACGTTCCTACCCTTCTTTCTTTCCTTCTCCGCTTCCCTTTCTATTTTCCATCTGGCCCTCCTTTCTTCCTCCGTCAAATCATCGTCTATCCATTCTTTCTTTCCTTTTAAGGCTCTCCTTCTTTCCATTACCTTCCTTTTTTGCTCCAGATTTGCCATTTTCACCCGTATCATCCCGCACCCGTCCTTTCATGCTTTCATTATTATCCCTATTTCTTCTATTCCCTCTTCCTTCACCCCCATTAAATCCCACACCCTCCTTACTTCCTCTTTCAAAACTTTTCCCTCTACCAGTGCTCTCCTTATAATTATGTTCCTCCTCTTTTCCCCTCTTTCCCTCCTATCTTGAAATACCTCTAACCTCCTGATCTTTCTCCTATTGTCCTATTCCTTTCCCCCCCCCTAGACCTCCTTCTCCCCCTTCCCTCCTCTCTTCCCTTTCCCTTTCTCTCCTCCCAAGCTCTTCTATCCTACCCTCTACTTTTACTACCCTTCTTTCTATGTTTCCTAGCCACTTCTCTATCTTTTCCCTTCTTATCTCCTCCTCCTTCCTCTCTTCCCTCCACCTCTCCCTTTCCATCCTCCATTCCTCCACCAGCCTTTTCTCTTCCTCCCTCTCCTCTTTCATCTCTTCCCTCATCTGCCGCACCTCCCCTATTAACCCTCTGATCATTTCTTCCATCCCTCCAAATTTTTTACCATCTTCCCTTTTACCCTCCACTGGTGACCTTTTTCTTTATCACTCCTTTTAAAAACTCCATTTCCCCCCTTTTCTCCTCCCTCTACCTCTTCTATCCCCCTTTTCCTCCCCACGCTTTCTAAACTTTCTAAACTTTCGGAGCTAAACCATCTCTCCAACCAATCTTCTTTCATAACCTTCCCTACTCTTCCTATTCGTGTCTCAGTCTCCACCCTCCCCGTCCCTTTACCTTCACCTCTAACACTCATATCTGCTACTCTTCTTTCTATTTTCTTCCTTTCTCCTTTTTGAATTTCCCTCCTTCTTACACTGTCTTTCTTCCGCCAGATCGCGCCACCTTCCACTCCTACTAGAGGAAATCCCGCGCACTCCTCTCTACCTTCACACGTACCTAACCTCACTCCCCGCTCCCTTATCCTAACTTCACACTCCCTACCCACGGACCTAAAGGACGGAGTGTAAGGTAGGCTTTTAGGCGAGAGGGGGATTCAGCGAGCGGGGGAGGATGGTAGCGTTGCGGCCATGTTTCATCACCCAATGGGTGCTGCCATCTATATAACGTAGCGGGAACATTTATAATGTACAATTGAATCACGTATATTCACCGTATATTTTAAGGTGATTCTAATTGTAAATCAATTGTCATATGCGTAATAATGTTGATTTTATAAGAAATTTATGAAGGATCAATAACAATACGATATACTTAATCGCCAGAAAACAATATTAATTTATTGAAAAAGGTTCTATTGCTTTTAGCAACATTATTTTGTTGCTTGCATATATAATTGTATTTCACTTTTACATAATGGTTAATTATACAATACACGATGGCATTTTTATCAATTCTCCGGAAACACAAAGCCACGAAGATTTACCAATTTCAACGCACGTGTACCGGGCACAAAATGACCGCGATTTGTATAGACCACGTGCTACCGACGCTACACTAGTATTCAAAGTCGCCTATAGAGCGCACCACATGTTGGGTGATGTAAGATGGCCGACGGAATGATACCCCTTCCGTCTTTTCTTACGCCCCCGGAAGCTTACACTCCGTCCTTTAGGTCCGTGTCCCTACTACGCTTCCCCGCCCTTATTCCTTTTCTCTACGCCTGACCCTAACTTCAGTTAACCCTCTCCACACACCTTCTTCACTCACACCTCTTTCACTCAACACTTACAATCTCAAATATCGCAACCACAATTTCACACCTCAATCTCACTACCAACCGAAAACGGAAGTCCACATTCTGGTAGTAGTAAATAGATTTATTTTTTGCCTTTCGGCCTTAAAATGGAGGATACGAGTGTTTTTGTGTCAGTGTATATTTATATGAATATTTAAATATTATCTTTATTACTCTTCATTTTTTCTATGACTCTCCTCATCCACTTTGTGCCCTCTTGATCTCCTTTCAGAATTCCTCTCACTTCTTTGTTTACTCTTTCCAGCTCTTTGCATTCTCTTACCATGTGACTTAGAGTCTCTGGCTTCTCTTTACATAGTCTGCAGATTCTATCCTTCTCCTTGGTCCAGTATTTGTTGTTTAGTTCCTCGTTCCCGCACCTGAATCTTGCAATCATTCTTTGATCTCTGCCCTCGTATGATTTGCATAGGTATTCTGCCAACTGTGCCTCCCTAATTTCTATATACTATTTGTTGTACCTGCTTTCTACTATTTTATCATATTGCTATTGTAACTGTTCCGCTCTATCTGTTAGTATTAGAGCTTCTTCGTACTTTTTATCTTCTCTTCTTTCCGCTTCCATTATTTCCATGTCTATTCCTTTGTTAATGTAATATGAATCTCTTATTTTTCCGATTTTGACTTCCTTTTTTCTTGCTTCCTGTCTATCTCTTTCCAACTTTCCCTTAGTATTGCGTTACTGCTCTGACTTTTTGTTTTCTCCTCGTATCTTAATGCTCTTCCCGCTTCTATTCTTATTTTGTCCGTTTTTGTTTCTTCTAATATTAGATATGCAGGTGTGTTAAAATCTAGTCCTAAGGTCCAGCGTATATATTTCTCCTGTAGTTTTTCCATTTTCTCAGCCTCCATCCATCCCCATATCTCTGAAGAGTACAGTAAAATACTTTTGATTAGGCTGTTAAACATCTTCATTCATCTCTCATAGTTGTTGATAAACTTTCTTTGACCTATTTCCCATATTTGTGCCATAGCTATTCTTGCTTTCTTCGTTGTTTCTCTTATATGTGCGTCGGTGCTTCCGTTTTTCTGGAAATGATATCCTAGGTACTTAAACTCTTTCACTACCTCTAATTTTTGTCCTTGGTATTTTTATTCCTCTTTCTTCTTCTTCCCCCTCCCTTTATAGAATATCATAATTTTGGTTTTATCTGTATTCAGCTGTAGTTCTTTGTTATCAAAGTATTTTGAAACTCTTTTTATCATATCTTTCAGATATTGTGGGTCTTTCGCTAGTAACGCCATGTCGTCTGCATACGCTAACGTCCAAATTTTTTCTCTCCCTATTACTATACCTCCCGCTTGGTTTTTTCTCATTGTCTCTTCTAGGTCCGCTATGTATAGATTAAATAGAGTCGGACCAGTGGGCATCCTTGTCTTACTCCCTTTGTTGTCCAGAATTTTGATGTCGTCTGTCCGTTGATTCTTACTATGTTCCTTGTTTCCTCATAGATTTCTTCTATTCTTACCCTTAGCCGTCTACTAATATCTTGTTTTTCCATAGTTTTCATTAATTTTTCTCTATTTATTTTATCGAAAGCTGCACTCAGATCTATAAAACATGTATACAATTTCCCTCCTTTTGTCTGCATCTCTCTGTTTGCTAAGTAATTTAGGATAGAAATATTGTCTATTGTTGATCTGCCGCTTCTAAAGCCTGCTTGGGTGTCGGGGATTATTTTCTTAATTTCTAATTCGTCCTTCAGTCGTTTCTCTAAGACCATTGCGTATATCTTATAAGCAGTGTTGAGAATTGTTATTCCTCGATAGTTACTTATTTTCTCTCTGTCACCCTTCTTAAAAATGGGTGAAATCACCCCCTCTTTCCATCTCTCTGGGAACCCTTTACCTTTCCATACCTCATTGAGGATTTCTGTTAGCCTTCTTATTATTTTTGCATTTCCGTAAATCCAGGCTTCGTTTTCGATTCCATCCTCTCCGGCTGTCTTTTTCTTTTTCAATCTCTTTATTTGATCCCTTACTTCAAGTTCTGTTATTTCCTCCTCTCTGCCAGTCTCGATTTCTTCTTCCTCCTTTACTTTTCTGTTATAGTCATCTTCCCCTTCTAATAGCTCTGTAAAGTATTCTTTCCATTCAACCATTCCTATTTTTTCTGTGATTCCTATTCTCTTCTTTCTTTCTTTGTTAATGAAATCCCAGATTTGATTCTCGTCTTTAATCTGACTTATCTCTTTATCCATTTTCTCCTGTAGTTCTCTTTTTCTTTCTTCACAAACTTTCTGGAATTCCCTTTTCTTTTCCTGGTAATTTTCTTTTTCACCATTACCTTTCTTCCATTTTCTCATGGCTTTTCTCGCCTCCCTTTTCTTGTTTGTACATTCCACGTTCCACCATTTAAAGCTTCCTATTCTCCATTTCTTGATTTGAATTACTTTCCTCTGCACTGCTTTATTTATGCTATCTGTTAATTCTTCTACCATGTCATCAATGCATGAATTATTAAAGTTTCTTTTTTCTAGTTCCTCTTGGAACTCCCGTTTGCTATCTTCTGTCCAGACACTCTTTATTCTATGGCTTTTTTCGTTTTGCTCTTTTTGTCTTTCCATTTTCTTGTACAATTCTACTATAACGGGCATATGGTCCGACTCTATTCTTTCTTCTATTCTTAGTTTTTTGATATTTCCGGTCGTTTCTGCGTTCATTATTACGTAATCTATCACCGTGCTTCCTCTTGGTCTGACATACGTGAATTCTCCTGCTTCATCTCCTTCCGTGTTACCATTTAGTATGTTCCAGCCTCTCTCTTCCGTTAGTTCTAGTAATAATTTGCCTTCCCAATTTATCTTTTTATCTTTGGATTTCCTTGTCTTGTTTTTTTCTCCAAATTGGTAGATATTGCCTTCCCGGCCTGTTCTCGCATTGAAATCCCCTCCTACTATCAATTTTCCTTCATCTATTTCTCTTATTACCTGTTGTATTTATTCCTTTGTGCATTCCATATCTTTACTATATACTGTTATTATTCTCCATCTTTCGTCTTCCATCCTTATTCTTCTCTCTTCTCCAAAGTTTAATTCTTTTCCTGATTCCTCTTCTTGTATGCCTTTCCTTAGGCCGGTAATAATTCCTCCGCTCGCTCTGCCTTTCTTGTTTTCTCTGGTTGTGTATTTACAGTTCCAATTAAATTCGTGTGGTAAGATTCCTTTTATTTTTTCCCATTGTTTATCTTCTATCCATGTCTCTATTAATCCAATAAAATCCCATTGCTTGACAAAATCCCAAAAATTCTTATCTTTATTTGTTAGACCAGGTATATTCCAAAATCCTATTTTAATTGTATTGTACTCGCATTTGGCTTTTGTTTTACCCTTACTTACGTCATTTGGCCTAATATCATTAGCCACTTCGCCTTGACTGTAAGTTGTCATGTGCATTCCGGGCGTGGACGTGTTCATGTTTATCAATCCTGGCTTGGTAGTTTTCCAGTTGTTTAGGGCTTCATCGTGTTTTGTCTGCTCCTATTTTCTTTTTCTTCGACTCCAGTTTCGTCCCCTCTTTCCAGTGAAAAATTTTTTCTCCGATTTGCAGCTTTTTGTAGCCTATTTTGACTTTCTCTCCTTTATTTTTTTCTGTTCTTGCTATTTCGTAGATTTCTCTCTGAACTTCTCTCTCCCTTTTAGTTAGATCGTTCTCTATAAAAATTTTTTTACCTTTGAGTTTATTTTTTTTCAGCACTATCATCCTTTTCTGTTGCCAGTTCTTTAATTTCGCTAACAGTATGTTTCCTCCTTGATTCTTCTTTATCCAGAACGCATCTTCTATTTCTACCTCCTCCTGCAATTCGTCCTTTATTAACTTCTCCACTGCCTGTTTTGGGGTTGCCTCTATTTTCAGGTCTTCCCCTTTGATTATTACATTATTTTTCCTCGCTCTTTTCTCTCTCTCCTTTTCACCTTTTTTTATTCTTTTTACCCTATCCATCAAATCTTGATATTCTTTTTCCTTCGATTCTAATCCTTTTATTCTTTCTTCTATTTCTCTTTTTTCTTTTTCCCATTCTGCTTGTCCACGGATCCAATCTTCTTTTAGGTTTTTCAATTCTAGTTTTATCTCTTTGTTCTCTTTTTTATATCAGTAGGATATATATGCCGGTTCTAACTCACAGTTATCATTGTGGGTAGATTCCTACCTTACCGGCACTTTACCGTATAGCGCGAGCATATTTTGCGGGGGGCGGGGTGAGGGGAATTTTCATGATGGTATTGCGTAAGCCCCCCCGTTCGTAGGCGAGGGGGTGGGGGAGGGGGGATTTTTAGTTTTCCAGGTATTGCATTTAAGATCGGCTTCCTGGTATTGCGTGAGCCTGATATGTTTATAATAATATAAACATCCTGTCGACGGCGGGAGTCGCGATATCGGATCTCTGTTCTCATGCGGCTTATCATTTTTAAATAAACATCCTTTGATCCAATTACATCTCTCTCTCTCATTATCATTTCTCTCCTCGTCTTTATTGTATATTCGTAATATCAACATCCTTTCGACGACCGACATCGAGTCGCCAAGCCGCGATATCTGACCTCTGTTTTCGCTCTCCTTATCATTTCTTTCCTCTTCTGTATTGTATGGAGTGGGGGAGGGGGTGGAAGGTATCAAAAATGAATCAGTAGGACACGATCGGCTGCGAATGCAGTCATACGTGAACGGTCCATCGTTTGATGCGTTTAAAGTTATTCCAAGTATATCGTGCGTGAGGTATCAAGATGATTGAAACGTGTAAAAATATGTTAAAGTGTTTGACACGCATGTCGATGTTAGTGAAAACCATGGACGAGTATCGCGAATGGCATCGCTCGTACATCGAGTCTCTGCAGTGCTGCGTCAATTATCTATCGTGTGCAAAGGAGCAATTATCGTTAGGCGAGAAATTTAGTCTAACATCGACTATGTGCCGTATGAAAACTTTGAACGTTTCGTTGAATCATCGTATTTCCTCGTCGCGCGTCGGTAGAGGTTTGTACGATCGCAGGGGTGCGAGAGCGTCGACGCTTCGTTGGGAAAATATCGAGTCGGCGTTTAAAAGTCGCATATCGAGCGGCATCGTTATCAACGTCGAACACATCGACCCGAAACAATTTCTGCAGCACGCGAAACGAATAATTACGGGACGCGTTACAGAATTTTTAAACACGCATTCATCGTTGAAAGCTAACGTAACGTTAGAGGCGGAATTCATGCAGCGCGCCAACGAGGTTTCCGTGAAAAGTTTCGGCACGCGGAACGTTGCATTGTTTCGGACGAGCAATCTACGGCAGTGGTACCAGAAAGACGTTGTGCCTGCGATTTTGACATCGTTGGAGGAGTTTCAAGAGCGAGACAGCGGGTGGGCGCTGTCAAAGATACTGCATTTGATTGTAAACTTTAGCAAATACCAGCCATTGCAAGCCGGCTGCACCGTCGCATGCAGCGTGCCCAGAGTGATACAGCTGAAAAGAGCGGTCGTGAACGTGATCAGCAACGACGACGCATGCTTTTTCTGGGCGATCGTGGCGGGTCTTTATCCGGCCGAGAGAAATTCGTCGCGTGTGTCGGCGTATCCGGACTACAAAGACGTGCTTCCGAAAACCGAAGGTTTTCAACTACCTATGTCGTTCAAAGACATCCGAAAATTTGAACGAGAGAACAACGTTTCCGTGAACGTGTTCGAATGGGTGCGCAAGAAATGCGTAACGCTGCATTTGACCGAGAAGAAACGGGAGGGAAGGCACGTCAACTTGCTGTTTCTACAGAATGCTGCAAAGACGCACGGCCATTTCATGTGTATACGAAATCTATCACGATTGGTTTCACCACAGCTTAGCAAGAATAATCATCAGAAGTATATTTGCGATCGGTAAGTTGTATTTTTTTGTTTTTTAAAATTGTTTGAAGGAAAAAACATAATTTTATCATCTTCCCACAGGTGCTTGCAATATTTTGCCACGCCGGAGAGATTAAACGTTCATACGGTCGACTGCGAACGGATGAACGATTGCGCTCTGGAGCTTCCAATATCGGAAGAAGATAAGTGGTTACGGTTTAAGAACCACACGAACAAAGAGCATGCGCCGTTCGTAATCTATGCCGACTTGGAGTGCCTGCTGCTGCCCGAGGGACGGGAAGGACAAGACCGCGCGGCACGCGTACAATATCAACACCACCACGCGTTTAGCATAGGATACTACATGCATTGCCGGTACGACGAATCTTTGTGCGAGTATCAGGTTTATCGCGATAAAGAGGGATGCACCACATGGTTCGCGAACAGGTTGTACGAACTGAGTCATAAATTACAGCCGATATTCGACCGAACGGTACCGATGAACCCGTTAACCGAAACGGAAAAGTTAAATTTTCGTACGGCTACGCATTGTCATGTCTGCGAGAAACCGTTCGACACTTCCGACGCGACGAGGGTGCGTGATCATTGCCATTTCACGGGCGCGTATCGCGGTCCGGCTCATAACGGATGCAATTTAAGCTATCAATCTTCGTACGTGATACCCGTGGTTTTCCATAATTTATCGGGATACGACACCCATTTCATTATCAAAGAATTAGCTAACTCGTTCGAGGGGCGGATAGACGTGTTGCCATTGACGAAAGAGAAGTATATCTCTTTCACGAAGAACGTTCCTATCGAGAGACAGCAGGGTGAAGCGCGAAAGTATGCAAAGTTTTTGAAATTCCGCTTCATCGACTCGTTCAAGTTCTTGAACTCGAGTCTGGACAAGCTGTCGTCGTACTTGGACGAAAGTAAATTACGCATCGTGCGAGGAGAATTTGCACATCTTTCCCGCGACGATTTCAAACTATTGACCAGAAAAGGCGTTTTTCCGTACGACTATCTGACATCGTACGACAAATTAAGCGATACGTGTTTGCCACCGCGCGAGGCATTTTACAATCGGTTGTACGGCAGCGAGATATCCGACGTCGATTACCTTCACGCGAATACGGTTTGGTCGCGTTTCGCTGTACAAACGCTTGGGCAGTACAGCGATTTATATTTAAAATTGGATGTGCTGTTGTTAGCGGATGTGTTTGAAAATTTTCGCGACGACTGTCTCGAGAATTACAAGCTCGATCCGGCGCATTATTACACGCTCCCCGGTTTCGCGTGGGACGTGATGTTAAAAATGACAAAGATCGAATTGGAGTTGTTGACCGACGTCGACATGCTTTTGTTCGTGGAGCGGGGAATACGCGGCGGATTGAGCCAGTGTTCTCACAGATATGCACACGCCAACAATAAATATTTGTCTACGCACGACTCGACCAAACCGTCCACCTACTTAATGTATTTCGACGTAAATAATTTGTACGGTTGGGCAATGTCGCAACCTCTGCCGCACAGAGACTTTCGATGGGTGAACGCGGATAATTTCGACGTCGAATCCATTCCGGCAGATAGTCCCGTAGGATACATTTTGGAGGTAGATTTAGAGTATCCGCGCGAAATTCACGATGCTCACGCGGATCTTCCGTTTTGTCCAAGTCACGACACGGCTACCGACTCGAGTACACAGAAAAAGTTGATGGCAACGCTTCGCGATAAGGAACGATACGTTGTACATTACCGATACCTCCAGCAGTGTTTAAAACATAATCTGAAATTGCTGAAAATACATCGAATTCTGGAGTTTCGACAGTCACGATGGTTGTACAACTACATCGATTTGAACACGAAATTACGCGCTAACGCCACCAACGATTTTTCTAAAAATTTGTTTAAATTAATGAACAATGCCGTGTTTGGAAAAACTATGGAGAATGTTCGAAATCATACGATCGTGAAATTACTTTCTCGGTGGAGCGGTAGACACGGCGTCGAACGATTGATAGCTAGACCAAATTTTCATAGCTGCACGGTGTTCTCCGAGGACTTTGTCGCGATTCAGCTGAAAAAGCTGCTAGTTAAATTTTTCAAACCAATCTACGTAGGCATGTCAATTTTAGATATTTCAAAATTTCATTTGTACAGCTTTCATTACGAATACATGCACCCAAAGTTCCAGCAAAATTGTAAGATTTTGTACACTGACACGGATAGCTTGATATACCAGATCGCTTGCGATGACGCGTACGAGGAACTGTTGAAACGCGATATCCATAGATACGACACAAGCAATTATGCCGCGAACAACGTTTACGGTGTTCCGCTCGCGAACAATAAACAGCTCGGTTTGATGAAGGATGAAAACGGCGGTAAAATTATGACTGAGTTCGTAGGGCTTCGTTCGAAAATGTATGCGATTCGCGTGCACGGTGATCAGGATACTAAAAAGATCAAAGGTATCAGGACAAACGTTACCGCCCGGGATATAAGTTTCGAAGACTATGTCGAATGTCTTCGCAATCATACGGAAAAGAGCGTTACCGGTAATCGCATAGTGTCCGTACGGCATGAGGTGTATTCGATGTCTGAAAAGAAATTAGCGTTGAGCCCGCATGACGATAAGCGGTATATTTGCAGCAATTTGGTCGATACTCTTCCTTGGGGACATTACAATATCGATTAAGAAATCATTTTTCATCGTCGTAAAAAGAAAGTGGTAGGGAGATTATATATGTATATAACTGTCGGGGAGGGGATGCGTCCATTTTACCAATCTTATCGGTAAGGAAGTGGTAGGGGAACATCGTATAAAACGACGTATTCCGAGCATCAAGCTTCAGATTGAGACAGCCATCGCTAATTACGCTTTACAATCAACGATGCAGTACAACCGTCGCCCGCTCGCCGAATGTGAACGTTCGCACGCCGAGGAGTCATACAAAAAGAGGAGGCTAAATAATATGTAAGTAGAGAGAAAAGAAATGTGAAAAAGAAAAGAAATTTAGAAAAATGTCTAATTTTTTATTTGTAATCTGTTGCAGGGTTTCACAACAGCAGCAGCCCATATCGCAATCATCGTCATCATTGAGGAGTTTGCGCAGCGCACGGATCTTGAGTCGGAGATATTCCATTGCCGGCAATTATTTCAAATATCTTGAAATTGGTGTACGCGTCGGCGATGACATTTGCGTGGAACTGGCTATAGGAGATAACCGCAGTAAGGAGATCACGTTTTCCCTGGACGCATGGACAGAGCTGTTGCGCACGAAGGAGTATATTTCCGATTTACTTTCATCGAAACAGTGTCGAAAAATGAGCGATGATGTAACGTTAGAAATAGTTAATCTCAATGGCATGAATCTAGTCAAATTGTCGAATCAGTTCGAAGCTCTGTACGTCACAGAAAAAACTATGCATAACTTGTATAATCTTCAATTCTGCGTACACAACATGTATTCATGGTTGATCGATAATGTTCCCGCGGTGACTACTAAATTTATGAATTTTGTCGGTACGGTGAAGTATAGCAACGCGAAGAATGTTACGAAAGCGATCGTCGAGAGCGAATCCTTCGATCAAAGTTCATTGATCGATTGCGAACTAGCGGCTTCGTGCGCTGACATCATCGCGGCGTTCGCATAAAATAGATTAAATATGTATATAGTGTGTGTGTGTGTGTGTGTGTGTGTGTGTGTGTAAAAATTATTTGAGAAGGTCTTTGTAAGAATACATTATTTTAAAAATAAAATTATTCGAGAATATCTCTTTTGTATTTTATTTTATTGTAAATTACATTTTTCACAATTCCTATAGAATAAAAGAAGAGAAAAATTAATTAACATAAGTCTTACATATAAAGTGTAGTTGATAAAATATGAGTAGAAATACAATTAAAGTATATTTGTTTTAGGTATCCATGAATTATATGACGAGTCCATCCCCAACCATTTCACATATACGTTATTTCCTTTCGTGCGTAATATTTTTTCAACCAAGTATATGTCAGGATATTTTGTCGCGCGTATCTCGTGTTCGTAAAATCCTCCGGCGATAGGTTTGTCCCTCGCGTCGGCCAAGAGGTACGTGACAGGATTCGTTTGTTTCACCGCGATAATCTTGAATATTTCGGTTGACCAGTTCGGCGTGTATCCTTTGTCAAATAGGGTTTTGAACTTGCTAACGCGTACGCGATCGTTGAGTTTAAATTTGGCGGGGCCAGCAGTCTTCACCTTGCGATACACGGTGGACAGAAGGTGGTCGGCATTTTTACGGTTCACGTCAACGGGTCGCATACGAATGGTACGATGTTTTCGATTATTGTAGTTCTCGGTCAACGTGGGAAGCTCGTCGATCCAATGATATTTTCCGCTCAACGAGAAAAATTTCCACATGCTGTTCTTCAGCGTGCGATTGAAACGTTCCACGACGGATGCTTTCATAGTGCTAAACGTAGAATAAAGGTTGATGTTGCGACTCTTCAGATAGTCTTGAAACGTTTCATTGTAGAATTCTTTCCCCATATCAGTTTGCAAGTTGTTCGGAGCTCTACCGTCCTTCTTCAACACCGACGCGAAAGCGTTGTACACGTCGCTCGCATTTTTACTCTTCAAAGGAACCGTCCATGCGTATTTGCTAAATACATCGATTATCGTGAGAATATATCGATGTCCGCGATTGTTTCGCGCGTATTTTTGAACGTCGACTATATCGGCTTGCCAAAGATCATCGAATCCCCGCACGATCACGCGTCTACGCGGGTAAAAACGTCTCGCCTGAGCATGCAGCTCGTCCACAACGTTTGCTTTACTCATCGTCTCTCTCTCTCCCCAATAATTGAAACGATGACTGATTCAGCTCGTTGAAACCGATGTCTCTTGCTGTCACTCCTCAACTCGCTTTTCAATCGAGTCTATTTTCCCATATATACTTTTCTTAAAATCTCAGTTATATTTCTCTCCACTCTGTTTCCCAGCAGCTCTCTCTCAAGATTGATGATTTTTTATGATGAGTGCTTCTTAATAATGATAATACAGATACAGGTACAGGTACAGGTACAGATACAGGTACAGGTACAGATACAGGTACAGGTACAGGTACAGTATGATGGTTGTTGTACATCTATCTATGGATTTGTCAAGATCGGTCTTGTCGGTCGGTCGGTCGGTCGGTCGGTCGGTCGGTTGGTCATGAAAGCTTATTCTGAAGGTATATAACGTATATGTTGCGTATATGACGTTATAGTTTAGTAATGTATGGTGGCTAACTTCGTATTTTCGTTTACATCGTATCGAACACCGTGTATCATAGCCAGTATTTCAAACTTTATTCTCTCTTTAGCGGTTTCCAGTTCTTCGATCAGTTTTTCATCCTGTTTAGCTAATATGTCAGACTTTATAGTTTCTTTAGCAGTTTCCAGTTCTTTGATCAGTTTTTTCACAATCTCGGATTCGAGCTTCGCGTTAAGCGTGTCCACGTATACTTTGGTTGCAGCGTGATCGTTTGCCTCGGGATTGGCCACGCGTCCGATCCTCGTACCTTTCGCATCGTACAATTTAGCATCGTCGTTCAAACATATAGCGTTATCGTGCACATAACTTCTAAAAACGCCGGGATAGAAAATCGGAGAAACATTCGACTCGTGTTTGTTCGCTTCGCGAAGCACCATACCAAATTTATTGATAGACATTTTTTCGCTCGAGTTAGTCTTCTTCTTCTTCTTCTTCTTCTTCTTCTTCAGTTATCAACAACTCGTATCGCTTGCACAGCCGTTTTACCTGCTCTTCGATCCACTGTATTCGTTGAAATATCTCATCAAGTTTTATCCTAAGACTTTGAAATCTCAAGTTCAAGCTTTCACCGTCGTCGTCGTCGTCGTCGTCTTCTCTCGATGATATCGTTTGATTCGTTTCGCAACAATTAAGACGAATACGCATTTTTTATGAGCCGTAACAATTTCATCGATTGACGTTTCATTAGTCACTGACTCGACGAACGCATGCGCTTTAATTTATAATTATACCAGCTTCGCGAAGTTCTTCGATTATCGACATTATTTCATTGTCATGGTTGGAATGACCGGCGTACTTTGAAGCGGTTAACAATTTCAGACGATCGACGAGTTCGTTCGGATCGTCCCAATGCACGTAATCGATTGGATGGTTGGTTACGCGCATAAAAGTTGGAAGTTCAATCCGTCCTCCACCTCGCGACGAAAACAATGGCCCTATAATTTTCTTATACTTGTAACCTTTGTTTCCTATTACCTGATTCCTGCGTCGATGCGCATCCGTAAGAATGAGAATTCTTTTGTACGCGTTCTTATCGTCCTCGGTGTACAACCGCTCATCAGGTATTTTATTGAATATCAATTCGTAAAGACCGCGAGTCCCCGCACACCGTTCTCCGTTAACGATGATATCATCGTTGCTGTCCACGTCGAACGTAGAATTTCCCAGCATCAGTTTATCGTCTCGGAGATACACCCCGTACACGTTGTCGGAATTTTTCGATGGTCCGGTGAAAAATTTTTCTAAATACTCGCGCGCCAAAGGTCCTAAATTCTCGGATAGATGCTGATTTTCCTCTTGATGCGTTTCAGGATTTTCAAAAATATCACGCATCGAAATTTCTAAAGCTGTCGGGCTCGACGACTCGGAGGTATCCTGTCGCGGCTCGATCTCACCGTCGTCGTTGTCATTGATCCTCCTTTTTTTCATAGAGGACGACTGCGACGTTCCTTCAATATCTGTGTATCTTCTTTTCTTTCGTGGAGGTGGAGGGGATGGCGTTTCCTTGATATCCGAGAACGCGTTCGGGTCGACAGTAGCCGTTTTTTGAACTAGCTCTTTCAACGGTTCGACGATCGGTCGTAAATTCACTTGCAAATTCTCCTCGGTCGCCATTTTCCCAACTTTCAACGCTAAATACTTTTTACGTATGGTGTCGCTGGTCTTCACTATTTCGTTCGCGATCGAAGCTCGCAGCTTCTCCTTCTTTTCATTTCGAATCGACATATTTGATTGGAAGCGTAAGAGAGAGATTTACAACCACGATACAGCACCGACAACCCTTACCGAACAACTTTGTCCGTTACAGTACGACAAACTCATTAAATCCACGTCTGTAACGACCATGATTCGCAGGGCTGTCTTTATCGATTACGAGAAATCCATACTTCTTTCGCCAGCAATTCGCGCATAACGCGCTAAACGTCTCGAACGACATATCGGTATTTACATGATCCTGATGAATGTGACGCAAGTTCATGGTATCCTGTTTGAATAGAATCAACATATTGGCATTGTCACGAATTAAATGTTTAGGAATTCTCGCGTACGACTGACCCAGGTAGAAGCAATCGACGTGCGAATGTCTACCCATCGCGAAATACTCTCTCATGATATCCTGCTCGTCGCACGCCACGTCGTCGAAGATGAATATCGAATCGGGCCTTGCCTCTGCTGGGGGGATTACGTCAGCGTTGTCCGCGAACGCAAAGTAGCCTACATCCTCCCCCACGGATGAGAACAGTTTGCTCAAGTATCGATATTTTGGTTGATTCAGCGATTTCGAGTACACGTAAACGTTTGCGAATCGTAGTCCGTTCACACTTTCCAACAGGCTAATCATAACGTTCGTTTTACCACATCCTGACGGACCGCTTATGACGCATCGTACAGTGCATGGTAACAATGATCCATGTTTTCGGATCGTCTCGTCGTAATCGTCGAACGCGCGACACATTGGAACACGAATATCCAAAGATTGTCTTACAAAACGCATGATTCGATTGATTCGATGAGGGGGGTGGGCGGGTAGTATTTATACGAGAGCTCAAACACCGTCGGTATCAGTCACTCTTCGTACCCCCCACCCCTCCGAACGTGTTCTTTTCTTTTTAAAAAAGAGAGAGCAGAAAAAATAGCTTATGCGCGCGAATCATCGTTCACGACAACGACGACGACGTTTCGGTCCACATACGGGTAAGGGGTTTTTAAACAGAGCTATAAACGCGTTTAAATAACGAATTGCATATACCTGGTTATCAATTCTGCGGACCCGGTACGAAACTGCCTGCGCGATTAGCTCGTGGAGATCGAGGAATCAATCCGTTGGATGCGGCTTGTCGCGAGCACGATATAGCGTATTCGCAGTACAAGGATCTTGGAAATCGTCACGCGGCCGATCGCGTTTTGGCGAATCGAGCGCTGCATCGGCTAACGTCTGGAGACGCTGCGTTGGGAGAGAAGGTGTCCGCAGCTGCAGTGTTGGCAGCCATGAAAGTTAAAACGAAATTGGGCATGGGCTTGATAAAGAAAAAAGGTGAAAAGAGAAAAAAGAAAAGAATTCTCCCGATCGCCAAACGCGGTGGTTTTCTGCCGTTGTTGTTGCCTGCTTTGTCGGCCATAGGAGCATTGACGGGTGGTGCCGCGGGAGTAGTCAAAGTCATAAACGATGCAAAAGCTGCGAAGAAACAATTGCGAGAAGCGGAGCGACACAATCGAGCCATGGAGGGTCGTGGGTTACGTCTCGCACCGTATAAGCATGGGAAAGGTTTAAAGGAAGGAGAGAAGAAGAAAAAAAAAAAAACAAAGAAAGACAACTCAACGACAGACGTTGAATTGATGGCCATCTGTAAAGAATTACCGTACTTTCGCGGAGTTTTCATGCGTGACGATTTGCCGCCGCGCGCGTGGGTAAACGAGCGAGGTATAGTCAATCTAGATAATAGTCGTGGGCCGGGGACGCACTGGGTCGCCTATATAAAACACGGCTCGCGTATCAAATATTTTGATAGTTTTGGAAATCTTCGACCGCCGATCGAGTTGATTCGCTATTTCGGCGCGAACGCGATCATCTTATATAATCACAAACGTTTTCAAAACTACGACGAAAGCGTGTGTGGACAATTGTGTGTAAAGTTTCTCCGAGAAACTGTGTTATAAATTCTCTGGAAAGAGTCTCTCTCTCTCTCTGCACGATGCATTCGAAAAATTCATTTACGTTCACGTTGTCGGGGAGAAGCAGTGTACTGTCGTCCAAGCACTTTCCACCCATAGAACTGAGCAATGGCGAATACGAGCTGGGGTTGCTCGATTTGCAAACTTATTACACGATACCGAACATCAGCGCCAACATTGGAAACAATCGATTCTACTTTGGCGAAAACGACGAGGAGATCGTCATACCTGACGGCTCGTACGAATTGGAGGCGATAAACGCGTACTTGAGACGTGAAATATGCGCACGATATCCCCCAAAACATGTTGACGAGTCGTCAATCACCTCAGATATCGAATATCCGCTAATCTTACGAGCGAACACCAACACCATGAAAAGTGAAATTATAAGCAAATATCAAATAAACTTTGCAAAGCCTTGCAACGTGGGGTCCATCCTAGGATTTTCCATGGGTCGTGTTTTACCATCGAACGCGTGGCATACGTCGAACGCGCCTGTGAATATCATTAGCGTGAATATCGTACGAGTGGAATGCAACATAACCACCGGATCATACGACAATGGTAAACTCGTTCACACGATACATGAATTCGCGCCTCAGGTACCGCCAGGGTATAAATTGTCGGAAACACCCGCGCGAGTCATTTACCTTCCGATCGTTGCACGAGTAATTGACGATTTAACGATTCGCATAGTCGATCAATCCGGAAGTTTGATTGATTTTCGAGGTGAAGAAATCACGGTGCGACTGCATGCGCGACGAAGCAATGCTAATTCATAACAATACGGCATTCCATACGTTGAACAACAGCACCTGTACCAACAACAACAACAACAACAACAACAATAGCAACACATTGATTCGCAAGAAACTACCCGCTGAGAAAAACGTAAAGTCATCGATTCGTAAGAAATTAACCGTGGAAAACGCCAAGTATCTACGATCTTTGGGATTTATTGTTAAAAAGTAAGAGGTAAAATCATGTTCGACGATATTTTGAACATCTCCGAAGCACCGATCTTCGACAATCGCATAACGAAGATTGAGCTGCATACGTACAATCCGTATGCCAACACGACGTTCGAAAACAGCGACGAGATAAGAATACCCATTCAACAACAAGACCTTTACACGCTCCCGTGTAAAAGCTTCCTATACATTGAGGGAAAACTTAGTTTACCGGGAAAACTTCAATTAGCGGCTGGAGGAGAACTCCCCATCGATACGGTAACTCTCGAGAACAATGCCGTTGCGTTTATGTTCGAGGAAATACGCTACGAATTGAATGGCGTGGAAATCGATCGGTCCAGAAATCCTGGTGCAACGACAACTCTCAAGAATTATGTGAGTTTGTCCGGAACGAGAAGCAGAGCATTGTCCAACGCTGGCTGGATGTATGGCGATGATCGGCGGAAACTGACTGCAATGGACACGGCTGCGATACATTTCAACTTTTGCGTGCCTATGAGCGTTTTATTAGGCTTCTGCGAAGACTACAAACGCGTTGTGATAAATGCTCGACACGAATTGATTTTGATTCGCTCGCGTACCGACGCGAACGCGTTGTACAGTCCTTCCGAGAACGCGAAACCTATTCTGAATCTGTACAAAATTCAATGGCGAATGCCGCACGTTGCATTGGACGAAATACATAAGCTGTCCATGTTACATATTTTAGACAACGATAGACCGATCGGCATGAGTTTTCGATCATGGGATCTGTACGAATATCCTCTGCTACAGACGACTACGAAGCATACATGGGCGATAAAAACGGCTCAGCAAATGGAAAAACCGCGATACGTGATATTCGCTTTGCAAACCGATCGAAAGAATAACTTAACGAAAACGGCTACGCGATTCGATCATTGCACATTGACAAATATTCGACTTTACTTGAACTCTGAAACCTATCCGTACGATGATTTAAATATCGACTTCGAGAAAGGTAAATACGCGTTGCTCTACGACATGTATGCAAAATTCCAAGAATCGTACTATGGCAACGGTGAAGCGCTACTCAACATCACGGATTTCCTGCGATACGGCCCGTTCGTCGTTCTCGATTGTTCTCGACAAAATGAAGCGTTAAAAAATGCTACGGTCGACGTACGAATTGAATTCGAATGCCGAACTGACGTCCACCCGTCGACAACAGCCTACTGCTTGATGATACACGACCGCATCGTGGAGTACAGTCCATTGACGAATATTGTTAGAAAAATTAGTTAAACCGCTTATACCGATAAAAATGCATTGTTCAAAAATTACTTTAACCCGTTTATACTGATAAAAATATATACTTTATCATTTATTCTATAGGAATTGTAAAGGAATTGTAAAAAGGAATTTACAATAAATATGAGAGAAATATTCATGAAATAATTTTATTTTTAAAAAACACCTTCTCAAAATAATTTTCACATACATATATACATACTATTAATAAGAATTGTAAGGAATTTGTAATAAATATGAGACATATATTCATGAAATAATTTTTATTTTTAAAAAACATCTTCTCAAATAATTTTCACACACACACACATACTAAACTAATAATAATAATAATATTATCCCCCTCTCAATAGAATGAGATATTGTGGTGGGGGGTATTCATTATAAATAGCGTGTCACAAACGATAACAATCATAGTCGCTATACGAAGTTACATATATCGCGATCTTAATTACCCGCTCGGTCAACGTCAACGGTAAGTATAATAAAAAAATTTTAAAACGATGTAAAAATCTAGTGAGAAACTTTTCTCTATTTAGATGGATCGAATCACTCAAATAATCGACATGGACGGTTTCATTGTGGAAAAAAGATTTATATGCAAAGAATTAGCCATGATCGATGTTTGTCGCGACGACGGCTCGTTCGAACTCTCCGAATTTCGTTTGGAGAAGCACTTTCGTTGTTTATCCGACGCTGACAAAAAGTCTGCATGGTATGTCAGTAATTTCATACATGGAATTCCATTTAAAGATTTTGGCTTTGAAAACTATCGGCAGCGCGATATATTCGACGTTATACAAAATTTTGTATGCGATTACGCGAATCCTGTTGTAGCTTACAAAGGCGGATGTTTCGAGAGAAACATCCTCCGACAAATGCAAATAGAATCAATAAATTTGGAAGATTTTAACTGTCCGAAATACGATGTACTAGTTCGCGATCCCATGTATGAAATTACCAATGACGTACCATGCAGACTTCACTGTTGGCGACCGAAAAAAAACGTTAAATCGAAACCGTATCATTGTTGTCTGCGCGAAGTGCAAACATTTCGAGCATGGATTAACAATTATAAAAACACGTAAAGTATCTCTCTCTCTCTCTATCAGTTTATAAAAACGCGCGCCTACATCTTTTGAATTTCCCCCTTCTGCGAGTCGAAAAAACACTCTTTTCACGTTCGATTTTTCCCCCACAGTGCTTTACAATGATTACGAAATCCGTCGCAACAACAATCGATCACACAACACCACCGCACGATTACCGTCTCGAACGCGACAGGTTACAAAGTTTTCACGATTGGCGATACTCACATATCGTCGAACCGGAGAAACTCGCTGCTGCAGGATTTTTCCATCTGGGTGATGAAGACAGCGTTGAATGCTTCGAGTGCCGTGTACGTCTGTGCCGATGGGAAAACGATGATGATCCCATGAAGGAGCATCGTGCCTGGTCCAGATTCTGTTGGTACGTCCGAGGGCTGGACTGCGGCAACGTACCGATCGGAGTCGATCCGGATACTATTCCGCCAAATCCTCGCGGTGTGGATACCTGTGGAATCGCGAAAGAACCGGCGCTCGAACGAAAATAAATTAAAAAAAAAAAATGAAAAACTAATGTAAAAATATGATTTTTTTATTTAAAAAAATGATTAATTATAATTTTTTTAAAAAATCTAATCTTCATTGTTGAGTCTGCAAACAAAAAAACAAAAAAAAATGTTATGTATTATTTTTGAAATTAATTAATAAATATATAAAATTATCAATTTATACTTACGGTATCGATGAACAGCGTTTTTACCGCCGCCGCATATTCTTCGTCCCAATCCTCAACGGCGATGTGGTACCGCCGCATCGCGTACCTCCATCCGCGTACGAATGCCGCCTGCTCCTCTGGGGAGTTAAATGTCTGAGGAAAAATAAAATAAAATATTTGTTAATAACTATCAATATACTATAATATATATCATATAATATTTCTTTCGTACTTACCAATTTTTCCATCGCCTCGGCCAGCGACAGATTTTCGTCTACAACGAACGTCTTCTCAATTGCAATGTCGATGAACATTTTGAAAATTATGCGGAGCGCGGGCAGCATCCCATTCTTATATGCATCCATCCCCTCCAGGAAAAATGGGGGTGAAATCCCTTCCTCAAGACATCTCTTGAAATCTTCGTTCACGAATGTATACGTATTAATCGACGCTAATCGGGGATCCATGTAGCGTCAACGTATTTTAAACAAATCCTGGACCGATGTCGAGACGATACTTAAGATTGGAAGGATTTATGGCATGACCTGGGCGCCCCGAATAGGGATGCTTGAGAGTGAACAGAATCGTCCCCGTACGATGGGCACTTTAGACTGCGCTAATTGTGAGAACTGGCCGAAAATCCGATGCGTCTCGAGGCTTGAACAATTCAACGCCGGAAAAGTTCTCAAAATGAGAGTAAACAGAACCGTCTCCGGACGATGGGCACTTTGGATCGCGCTAATCGTGAGAAACTGGTCGAAACCCTGTCGGTCTCGAGGCTTGATCAACTCGATACCGGAAAAGTTTTTCAAAATATAATTATACTTCGCAACCAACGATGCGACGTTCACCCGTTTCGATGATGTCAAATATCGCGGATGGAGAATCGATCGCTGGCCATTGCGCGACAACTTGGCTAAATCTTTTCGTGTAAGCGAAACATACACGACTCGTTGCGTCGTTTCGCATTAACCGTTCCACCATCGATTTCCGCTCGATGGAGAAATGATCGCTCAAATATGAATTTATAACGTGAGGCCACGCTATATTTTTCAACGTTGGGGCGGCCATGTAATCTTTTCCTCCGACACGTTCGTTCCGCACAACAACAACAAGTCCAACGAACAGTACGCGGAAAACCGTTACGTATGGTGAAAATCATGGAGTAATTGTGAATATCGACTTTAACGCGACAAACGCTTGCAACGACGGAACGTTCGCGTATGACGGTGATTCGCGTCCTGTTCGTTCGTTCGTTCTTACTCCTCTCAACCAATTATAATAACAAAGATGAATGAATGAAACGATAAGGAAAAGCCTGTGTGGGAAAAGATATCATGGCTTGACAACTCGCGACACCAGCCTCTAAATGATGTTTATACGTTCCAATTCGGCATACCTATAGGTATCTTACGCCGACTGGCTGTATGGTGATGACAGACATAAACAGTGTCCTCTTACATCCTGCACGATACAGATGAGGAGACGCGCGATGCATTGAAAAGATTGATATAATGATGGATACCCCCTCCCCTCCCCCTCCCCTCGTCTACGAATGAGGCATACGCATTACCAGGAAACTGGCCTTGAACGCAATACCTGGAAAATGTAATTGGGTCAAAGGATGTTTATTTAAAAAATGATAAGCCGAATGAGAACAGAGATCCGATATCGCGACTCCCGCCGTCGACAGGATGTTTATATTATTATAAACATACCAGGCTCACGCAATACCAGGAACCTGATCTTAAATGCAATACCTGGAAAACTAAAAATCCCCCCTCCCCCTCCCCCCTCGCCTACGAACGGTGGCTTACGCAATACCACCATGAAAATTCCCCTCACCCCGCCCCCCGCAAAAATATGCTCGCGCTATACGGTAAAGTGCCGGTAAGGTAGGAATCTACCTACAATGATAACTGTGAGTTAGAACCGGCATATATATCCTACTTATATCTATTGCGTCTTTCTTTATTGATTTTATTATTTCAGTTATTTCTTCCATATTCTTGCCCTTGTCTTCTGCCGTGGTACCCGTCTCTCTCACTTCTTTGGTTCCTTCCTCCTCTTTTCCTTTCTTTGGTGGTGATCTTCCTACCTTTCTTTGTCTTTGGAAGTTTTCTAATATTTTCTTTTCTGCCCTTACTCTCTCTATATCGCCCTGTCTTTTTCTTTTGAAAGATTCCTCTATGCATCCAGCACTCCCGGTTCTTTGACGTCCTAGCTGCTCCGCCAACGTTGGTCTTCCTTTTTTTCTTTGTTTATCGTTGTTGTTTTATCTGTGTAGCTCATTAGCAGGTGCTATTTTTAGTTATCCTGTATCTATTCCGGATACCCACCTTATCGACCGATCATTGCCTTTTCGACCAATATTTCTACTCCTCCAGATCCTCTCATCTAGCTCCACCTATTATCCCGTTGCTTAATTGATTGTCTCATGTCACTATACCGACTGTTTCTTACTTGCCACGTGCTGTGAAGAGGTTTTTCCTCCTATTTCTGACTAATTGTTGTTTCTCCTTACTTTCTGTTGTATCTGGATTCTCTCTTCTCGCTTCCGCCTCCTCTAACTTTGATTTCTGATTTTTTCTCCATTATTTTCTCACTTAAAACTCCCAAAATTACGTAACACTCTGGCACACGTCCATACTCTCTCAGTGCCTCCTGGCGCCCCCCTGGTACATTCTGGTATATTATGGTATGTTCTGGTATATTCTTCTATAATCTAGCATATTCTGTTATAATCTGCCGTATTCTGGGATATCATGCTATATTGTAGCATACTTAGCTGAATTCTGCTATAATCTGGTGTATTTTGTGATATTCTGGTATATGTATTGTGGAATATTCTGGTATATTGTGGTATATTCTGCTATATTCTAGCAAACTCTGCAATATTCTGCTTCAATCTTGTAAATTCCTCTATAATCTGGTATATTCTGGGATGTTCTAGTATATTGTGGTATATTCTGGTATATTCCGCTATAATCTGGTTTATTCTGGGATCTTCTGGTATATTCCGGTATATTCTAGCATAGTCTGGTATATTCTGCTGTAATATGGTCTAGTCTGGGATATTCTGGTATATTCTGCTATATTCTGCTATAATCTGGTTTATTCTGTGATATTCTAGTATATTATGGGATATTATAGTATATTCTGGTATATTATGGGATAATCTAGTATATTCTGGTATATTCTGGTACATTCTGTCATATTCTGGTATATTCTCTTATATTCTGCTATATTCTGCTATAATCTCGTATATTCAGGGATATTCTGGTATATTGTCCTATATTCCGTTTTATTCTGGTATATTCTGCTAAATTCCAACATACTTTGCTGTATTCTGATATAATTTCGTATGTTCTGAGATATTCTGGTATCTTCTGGTATATTCTGATATATTCTGATATATTGTGCTATATTCTGGTTTATTCTAGTATATTCTGCTTTATTCTGCTATATTCTGCTATATTCAAGCATATTCTACTGTATTCGTTTATAAACAGGTATATTCTTTCACATTTTGGTAAATACTGGTATATTCTGATATGTATGTCTTGGATATTTGGTCCCCTCAGGGTTTCAAATCCCGTTCCACACCTCCACCTTTAACCAGCTCTCTCTATCGCCTATTTCAGCGGGACCTACTTTTTATTAAGGTGGGTTCCGAACCACCTTGGGCACCACAGTTTTTTAAAAAAGCACATTGAATTAATTCAAGAGGTGCCCGGGCGCGGGGATTCGAACTCGAGACCGCCTGGTCGCAGTCGCGCGCTCTATCCACTGACCCACTGTGTGCCCTGGTATATTCTGATATATTCTAGCAAAATCTGCTGTATTCTACTTTAATCTGGCATATTCTGCGTTTTCTGGTATATTCTAATATATTCTGTGTTAGAGATTAAAACACCTTTTTTTATACTATTATATTTCACCAGATTGTACATAGTTTTACAAATAAATTGACAGCGATCTGGCGATCAGCTCGGCAGCGCCGTCGGCTCCGCACCGTCCCACCACTCCCCGCGAGCTCCTCGGGTGGATCGAGCAGCTCGGGCCTCGCGGGCCCGGCGGGGGGAACGGTCGCGGTGGATCGACGCGCCCAGCTGATCGCACAGTTCGTCTATTGACACGATAACGCGACATTCGATTTCTTGTATCCACAATACTTGTGTAATCGTCTCGTCGACTCTCCCGATCATTTTCAATTCTCTTTATCTTAGAGTCCCGGTATCGTCCCGTTTTCGGAAACCACCGAGAGTCTAAAGCATTGGTCCTTCGAGCCGGATACTTTATCCACACGTTTTTTTTCGATCTCACGCGCGGAACAAAGGGATCTCGACCCTCGCGCGTGATTCTTCGATACATCCTTCGATCACATCGAGTGTTTTTGTGAGTGCTGCATCGAGAAGTTACGGGATTTAAACCCCTCCGTCAATCGTGCCCCAAAATACTCGAAGTGCGTTAATTTGGAGTCGTGAGAAGACTTCCAACGGGCTCTCGTTTGAAAGCGTTAACGGACTTCGTTGTCCTTGTCCTCGCGCGTTCTCACCGAACAACAGCGCGCGACCCCGACGTTGTAATCGATACACGCGAAGTTGTTCTCTACGAAGTGTTGTTTTTCGGTTCCTTACTTCCAACGGTTCGGGTTCAAATTGATTGACGTGCACCTCGATTCGAAATGTCCAGCTAGTTAACGAAACTCGTCGCCGAACAGCAGGACTTGGGACGTCTCATCTCCCGTATTCTCCCCAACGTTAAAAAGATGGGGAAGGACAATATCACGGCAGAGGTCCTCCGGTTCAAGTTAAATAAACTCACCGATTACTGGAACCACGTCCGAACCTTGCATCATAAGATGGTCTTACTGGACTCTTACGATCCGCAGCTGTTCGACGACATTGAAGCTGATTACGATCTGCAAGCCATGACGATGAATGCCTGGATCAAGAAGTTGAATCCATCGCCAACAGTGATGTAGTCGCCGGCAAAGCCTGCAAGTTCGGACCTGGATGCCGAGACGAAGCTCCCGAAGCTTCAATTGCCGACCTATCCGGCGACCTCCTGCTGTGGGAAAGGTTTCGCGACCAGTTCCGATCGTCCGTCCACAACAAGACCCGCCTGTCGAACGTGTCCAAATTGAATTATTTGAAGTCGTGTCTGACCGGGGAGGCCGCCCAAATGCTTTCTCGAACACCGGTAACGGAGAGCGACTACGACGGGGCCTGGCAAGCGTTGGAGCGACGATTCGGGAATCCGCGCGTTCTCTCAGCCACGCACATGCGACGGCTGATTCACTGTCTATCGATTACCAGGCCGTCGCCTGCGGAATACAAGCGTCTCATCGACGACTTTCGACAGACGCAGAAGTCGTTCGAGGCGCTCGACAAGCCCGTCAAGGAGTGGGATGAATGGTTCGTTTTCTTACTGACGGAAAAGTTGGACGAGACGATCAGACTGGCGTGGGAGGCCACCCTCGCCGATCCAACCGCTATACCGCGCCTGGACTCGTTGCAGGATTTTCTGGAGAACCGCTCTCACTCCCTAACCTCCATGCAAAGCATTGAGCCGGTCAAGACTCCGAAAGTAGACAGTTCTTCAGGTCGTGGTGGATCCTCAGCCAGCCGCCAACTGTTGGCCGTCCAGGTGGAGGATGTGAAGTCGAGAGGGTCGGGGGGTCGCAAGTGCCCGCTCTGTAGCGGCTCCCATGCATTGGGATCTTGTAAGCAGTATCAGGGATTCTCTACGGACCAACGCAGGAACTTGGTCAGCGACAAGTCACTGTGTCTCTCGTGTCTCGCAACGAATCATCGACAGGCCCAATGCACCTCCTCCTACCGGTGCTGGGTGTGCAATCAACCGCACCACACGACGTTGCACGACGCCTGCAAGGAAGGTACCGTTCCGAGCTCGTCCGGCAATGTGGCCATCCACGCGATGAGAACCCTTCAGGGGATCCTCCTAGCTACCGCAAAGGTAACGCTGGAAGCTCCGAATGGAAGGACACTGATGGTTCGAGCCCTCTTGGACTCCGGCTCAGAGTCATCGTTCCTGAGCGAGTGGGCAGCGCAAAGTCTTCGGCTGCGGAGGAGAGCGGTACAGGTGTCGCTGACAGGGTATCAAGGCACCCATGTTGGGACGGCCCGATCAGAGGTCCAGGTATGTTTACGATCCCCGATCGATCCTGAGTTTCAGGTTAAGCTGGAGGCGCTGGTGACAACCTCGCTCGTTGCCCCGACACCCTCAAAATACGTGGGGCTGAAGGACTGGTTCCACATCCGAGGACTCCCATTGGCCGATCCAGACTTTGCCGAGCCGGCACGCGTAGATATGTTGCTCTGAGCCGACGTATGCGGTCTCCTATTCCAGGAGAGAAAGGTCGGTCCGGCCGGAACCCCGGTCGCCGTGCAAACTCCATTCGGCTGGACGCTGATCGGTCCGGTTGGCGAGGAACTGCCGTCGGCAAGGAAGGCGCGAATCAACCACGTCAGCTGCCAGGAACCACTGCCCGACCTTCGACGATTCTGGGAAATCGAGGAGGTGCCGTCGTCGCTGCCGCGCTCCCCGGAGGATCTGCAATGTGAAAAATTGTTTAAGTCTACGACCTCTCGAGATGACTCGGGAAGATATGTTGTCAGATTACCTTTCAGGGGGGAGGAGCGACCACCAGTAGGCAGGCCGAGAGTGGCCGCATGCGGGATGCTTCTCAACTCCGAAGCCAAACGAGCACGTGATCACCAACTGCGGCAGAGCTACGTGGAGTTCATGCAGGAGTATCGCCGACTCGGACACATGGCACTCGCACAGGGTCCCCTTCAGGATCGAGATCCGGGATCCTATATACCACATCATGCAGTCTGGAAAGAGGCCGATGGGAAAAGGAAGATCCGTGTAGTCTTCAACGCCTCAGTATCGTCGGTCGCAGGCCGTTCACTCAACGACGAACTGCTGGCCGGACCGAAATTGCAGAGCGACCTTTGGGCGATCATAACGCGCTGGCGTCTTTTCAGGGTGGCGTTCTCGACGGACATTGTCAAGATGTTCAGACAAATACGAATCCACCCTGACGATCAAGACTGGCTGCGCATCCTATGGCGCGACGACTCCTCTGAAGCTGTGTCTGATTACAGGTTGACCACGGTGACGTACGGAACTGCTCCTGCTCCGTATCTTGCGCATAGGGTGTTGCAACAGCTGGCTTCGGATGAAGAGCACAGATTCCTGTTGGGCGCTAGAGCTCTACGACGCCACTCCTACGTCGACGACATATTGGCTGGTGCAGACACCGTCCAACAAGCGTGGGAAATTCGGCGACAGCTGACCGACATCCTCGAGTCGGCAGGGTTCCCGCTGGACAAGTGGGCCAGTTCGACCCCTGAGCTTCAATCGGCGGATTTGGCGCTGAAGACGTTCCAGGACGGCGAGGTCCACGGAGCGCTGGGACTTCAGTGGGGGACAAGAAGCGATTCGTTGTCCGTTCGGGGGCTCCAGGCATCAACATCGCGTGACGGATCGAACTGGACAAAGAGAACGATCCTATCCGAGATCGCCCGCATGTTTGACCCGTTGGGGTGGTTGGCGCCCGTACTAATCCGAGCAAAAATTCTCATGCAGGATCTCTGGCTGGCAGGAGTGACCTGGGACGAGACTGTTGACCCATCTCTGGTTCAGCGCTGGGCTGACTTCAGTGGAGAGCTCAATCAGTTAGGAGAAATCACCGTCCCCAGAGGACTCAATACTCTCCGGACAACTGTGAGGTGGAACTTCACGGGTTCTGCGACGCTTCGGAACGTGCCTACGCAGCCGCCGTGTACATCACCGTCCGTAGAGGGTCAAGAACGGCGACATACCTACTGATGGGAAAGTCTCGAGTCAGTCCAATCAAAACGCAGAGCATCCCACGACTCGAGCTATGCGGAGCAGTACTCCTCGCTCGCCTACTAAACTCTCTACTTACAGCGCTGGATCTCGGAGACATCCTCGTGCATTGCTGGACAGACTCAACAGTCGCCTTAGCCTGGATCCGGTCACATCCGTCGAGGTGGACTCCGTTCATCGCCCACCGAGTCGCCGAGGTACAGACCATCCTACCCGGAGCGTCGTGGAGACACGTAGGCACGTCGGACAATCCCGCAGATCTGGCGACGAGAGGGATCTCAGCCATGGAGCTCCGAGCAGCCGACCTCTGGTGGACTGGACCCTCCTGGCTCCAACTGCCCAGCTCCGATTGGCCGCTCATTACGGCGAGTCCAGCCCAAAGGGTTATTCCTGAGGAACGTCACATCTCGGTGGCCTCGATACAAGCTCAGAGACCGGAATCCTACTCGGAACAATTCTCGTCGTTGACTCGGCTGACTCGAACCACAGTATATGTTCGCCGATTCGCCGCCAACGCCAAGTCCCCGACGAGCCGGTCCACGGGTCCTCTGACGACGACAGAACTGCGAGAGGCGCTCCAGACCACGGTTAGATCCGAACAACAGAGGTCCTTTCCAATGGAACTCGACGCTCTTCGGAGAAGTCACGCGGTCCCCCTGTCCTCGCCCCTCAAGTCCCTGGCACCGTTCGTCGACGCCGCTGGAACTCTCAGGGTGGGCGGCCGGCTGCAACACTCGGAACTGCCAGAACCACGTCGTCATCCAATCATATTGGATCGACGCTCGCACTTGGCTATGCTGGTGATCCGAGATGCTCATTTAAAAACTCTCCATGGGGGCGTCAACGCCACGATGACCTGGATCCAACGGGAATTTTGGATTCCAAGACGACGACCCCGAGTGAAACAGATCCTACACGAATGTGTCACTTGTGCACGGCTGCGAGCGGCTACCGGACGCCAACAAATGGGGAGTCTTCCTCCAGCCAGGGTGCAACCTTCGAAGCCCTTCCTGCACACCGGGGTTGACTATGCAGGCCCGATCCCTCTCCGTACCACTAAAGGAAGAGGACACAAGAGTTATAAGGGTTACGTGGTCGTCTTCGTGTGCCTAGCCACCAAGGCCGTACACCTAGACGCTGTAAGCGATCTCACCTCACCTTCATTCATTTCTGCATTTCACAGGTTCACGGCAAGACGCGGCCACTGTAAACATCTGTACAGCGACAATGGTAGAACATTCACGGGCGCAGACTCGGTCCTGCGGCAAATGTTTAACGCAGCCTCTCAGTTCTACACTGCAGTCTCCGAGGAATTGGCCAATGATGGAACTGAGTGGACCTTCATACCACCGTATTCACCGCACATGGGAGGCCTATGGGAAGCAGCGGTGAAAAGTATGAAGGCACACTTGAAACGGGTAATCGGAGACGCTACTCTTACCTATGAGGAGATGGCCACTCTACTGAGTCGGATCGAGGCGTGCCTGAACTCCAGACCGCTGACACCGCTGTCCGATGATCCACAGGACTGCGAGCCACTTACCCCGGGTCACTTTCTCGTGGGGGGGCCCTTACACTCCCCCCCCCCCCCGAACCTCCATCCACAGACGCCACGTGCACGCTTACCGCACGCTGGCGTCTAATAACTAATATGCACGAACACTTTTGGCGCAGGTGGAGTACCGAGTACGTGAACACCCTCCAACAACGCACGAAATGGCAAAGACGACGGGAAAATCTACGCGTCGGCACGATCGTATTGGTTAAAGACGATCTCTCCCCACCGACGCGTTGGCCGTTAGCACGGGTGGAGGAGGTCGTACCCGGAGACGATGGACTCGTTCGCGTGGTGATCCTGCGATCAGGCACTCGGACGTTCCGACGAGCCGTGGCCAAGGTTGTGGCATTGCCCGTCCACGAGAACCCCGACGCAACCGACTCTCCGTAAAATTCCACGAGGCCAACACGATGCGATCACGGCGGGCGGCACTATCAGACTGTTGTCAATCGGTCTCATTCACGCTCGCGACAAAGGAGACAACACCGCTCCCCCCTCCGTGACGTCACACCGCAGGCCGGGCTGGCTAGACGGTGTTTATACCTTCGGGTCAGTTTCGACGTGAATTCCTCACGTCAAGGCGGGCGGCATGTTAGAGATTAAAACACCTTTTTTTTATACTATTATATTTCACCAGATTGTACATAGTTTTACAAATAAATTGACAGCGATCTGGCGATCAGCTCGGCAGCGCCGTTGGCTCCGCACCGTCCCACCACTCCCCGCGAGCTCCTCGGGTGGATCGAGCAGCTCGGGCCTCGCGGGCCCGGCGGGGGGGAACGGTCGCGGTGGATCGACGCGCCCAGCTGATCGCACAGTTCGTCTATTGACACGATAACGCGACATTCGATTTCTTGTATCCACAATACTTGTGTAATCGTCTCGTCGACTCTCCCGATCATTTTCAATTCTCTTTATCTTAGAGTCCCGGTATCGTCCCGTTTTCGGAAACCACCGAGAGTCTAAAGCATTCTGATATATTCTACCATACTCAGGTGTAACTTGCTATAATCTGGTTTATTTTGGTATATTCTAGTACATTCTGGAACATTCTAGCATATTCTGGTATATTCTGGTATATTCTGGTATATTCTGACATATTCTAGCATACTCAGGTGTAACTTGCTATAATCTGGTTTATTTTGGTATATTCTAGTACATTCTGGAACATTCTAGCATATTCTGGTATATTCTGCTATAATCTAGTCTATTCCAGGATATTCTAGTATTTTCTGGTATAATTTTGCATATTCTGGTATATTCTGCTATAATCTGGTTTATTCTGTGATATTCTAATATATTCTGGGATATTCTAGTATATTGCGGGATATTCTAGTATATTCTGGTATATTCTGGTATATTCTGATATATTCTGTTATATTGTGCTATATTGTGCTATATTCCGGTTTATTCTGGTATATTCTGGTACATTCTGCTATAGTCTAACATATTCTGCTGTATTCTGCTATAATGTGGTATATTCTGGTACATTGTCATATTCTGGTATGTTCTAGTATATTCTGCTATAATCTGCTATATTCTAGCATATTCTACTGTATCCTTCTAAAAAGAAGGTATATTCTTTTACATTTTGGTAAATTCTGGTATATTCTGATATATTCTAGCAAAATCTGCTGTATTCTACTTAAATCTGGTATATTCTTGAATAGTCAGGTACACGCTGGCATATTCTGATATATTGTGCTATATTCCGGTTTATTCTGGTATTTTCTGCTATAGTCTACCATATTCTGCTCTATTCTGATATAATCTGGTTTATTCTGGTATATTCAGGTAAATTCAGTTATATTCTGGTATATTTTAGTACATTATGCTGTATTCTATCATACTCTGCTGGATTATGATATAATCAGGTATATTCTGATATATTCTGGTTTAATCTGGTATATTCCAGCATATTCTGCTATATTCTCCTATAACCTGCTATATTCTGCTATATTCTAGCATATTCCGCTGTATTGTGCTTTAATGAGGTATATTCTGGTTTGTGTTTAACCAAGGAAAATGTTTATGCTTATTTTTACAAGGTCGCTTTATGCCTGTTTTAATAATATGGATGTAAGATAAAGAATCAAGTTATAAACAATGATTCTATTACTTTTAAACAGTACTGGAGTTAAACAGTAACACTTACTTCCCAGATAGCACAGCCCGTCTTTAAGTCGTCGTTCTCTCGTCTTTTTTACGTCTTTACGTCTTACGGCCCATAAAGACGTTTTTACACGTCTAAAAAGATGTCTTTTTGCAGCCGTCGTTTTTACAGCTTAAGGAAGGCAGCTTTTTTGTGTCTCATTTTTGCCGTGAAAAAGACGGTCGCCAAAGTGGCCTCTTTTACACAACTGAAAAGTCGTCTTTTTGGAGGCGTCGTTTTTACAGCTTAAGGAAGGCGGCTTTTTTGCGTCTCATTTTTGCCGTGAAAACGACGGCTTCAAAGTGGCCTCTTTTACACAACTGTAAAGTCGTCTTTTTGGAGGCGTCATTTTTACAGCTGAAGGAAGGCGACTTTTTTGCATCTCACTTTTGCTGTGAAAAAGACGGCTTCAAAGTGGTTCAAGTCTTCAAGTCTTTTACACATAGATGTATCGATGTGTTTCGTCTACGAGCGCTGCCCCTAAAGGGCTTGCAGCGGAAACAGCGTTGCACGAGTCGATTGATCTCTTTCGCGTGGGATCAGTGGAATCTCAATGTGTATGCATCGTGTCGAATATACAAGTGTATCTCATTAAACCTGCCTACGTGAATAGTTTGTGTCATGTTATGTGCCCAGATTACGTAAAAACGAAAAAAGTAATTAGTGGATAATTCACGCGAAATCCTAACCTATAAAGTCAAAACATGGTCATCGCCGAAGAAGAAGGAAGTGGTAAGTGCTACGAGCGCGGAAAAATCAGTCAGATGTACATCACATCCTCTTATTGTAAGATGTTTTTTCTTTTTTCAATAAACCATATTTTATTTTCAGTCACTTCCACCAGCGAGGAATCGCTACTCACGAGCAGACGCAGAGAGGATGATAGAAGTCGAACCAGACAGCAGCTGCAGATATTCTAATTCATTATTTTGCCATTAAAGATATTAATAATAATAATTTTAATTAATGTGTATGTGTATATATATTACAAAATATATTTGTTCGTCTATTTTAAACATATTTGTATTGCACGTTATTTCTACACCTATTTCCTAACGTAACCTAACACCTAAGATATACCTGAAAATACCTAAAATGACGTGTAAAAGATGCATAAAAGGCTTCTAAAAAGACGCCGAAAAAATCCCCGAAAGATGCTGAAAAGCTGTCTGAAAGACCCCTAAAAAGATGTATAAAAGATGCATAACAGACGTATAAAAAGCCCCTAAAAAGACGCCTGCAAAATCCCCGAAAGATACTAAAAAGCTGTCTGGAAGACCCCTAAAAAGACGTATAAAGATGCACAAAAAGATCCCAAAAAGAGGTCTTAAAGCTACATGTTTCAGACGACTTTTTTAACAAAGAAAAAGACGTCTGTGAGTCGCGCGAAAGTCGTATAAAAGCGGTATGTAAGACGTAACATTTGTAATAAAGACGTGTCAAAGACCAATTAAAGACGAGTTAAAGACGAGAGAAAGCCGTAACGTACGTATTTAAGACGGACTTACAGCTTGCGGCAGCCATATAACAGACGTATTTCAGCCAGCTTTGTGCTATCTGGGTTGGCAAGTAACGGGAGCGATCTTACATAAGAAATATCACTAAATGCAAGCAGTGACTTCTGCAATCTCTGATCTGTGTTCGCTTATTATCGATCTGTCAATTATCGTTAACTGCGGACGTTCTCGTGAACTATTACGTGTGATTAAGCGATGATTATTAAGAGAAAATGATGAAGTAATTGATATGTCTTATATAAGCTGACTTCCATTGCTTACCATCTAAGCGTCACTCTCGCGATAAACAGTTCGTTTCGAAACTAAGCTACAGTACTGTTGAAAAGTAATAGACACACTCATTGTTTCTTGTCTGTTCTAAAATTTATGTAAGCCTTGGATTACCTCAAGATCATTTTAAAAACATATGCTGAACTTGTATTTTTTCTGACTTTCATAATATCAAAACATACATATGGGGTTTCATTAAAAAAAAACACAGTGACCTTGAAACAACCTTGTGTTACGTCCCGAATGGGAGGTCGTAACGTAATTAATATACTTTCACGATCTTTGATCCACGTGGCGCGTACGTCCACGTCTGATCGAGGCCGATATCGGTTGCCCGCACGGGGAATGATAAAGAGAGGGGAAGGGGGGAACGATCCGAATATCACGAAGGTTCTCGCCGGCCGCTGACGTCACGATGAACGTGGTACTACGTGGGAATGGATTCGGGATTGGGTTTTACACACGGAAAGATTGAAACGCTACAATCTGTGTTCTACCGCTTGTACCGAGCAACCTGGTGGGCTCAGACGTACGTAGCGGAACACCGATTTTAGTTTACTGGGTCTTCTTGCCCAATCGATGACCAAGAAGGGGAGAAGGGCAAGAGAAAGGGGGGGGGGTAGAAGTGATGAGGACCTTTTAGTACTACCACCTTAGGGTAAGCGCTCGGCGGAGGGCGTACCGTTCGTAAAACGGATCTTCGATACAGATCTTCTCCAGGGGAGGGAGGCTCGGGACGAACGTGATGGGAACGATATTCCACGGGGGAGAACTCTCGGGGGCGCGGGGCTCAGATCGCTCGGTTTTGCCGATCTCCCTACTATCTACGATTCGAATAGTACCGAAAAAGGGGATATCGCTTAAAATCCGAGGAGGTCTCGGAATCCCGAGGTTTGCGTCGTATACCGTCCCTTTCCCTTCCCGAAGGAGTTCGTTGAACAGCTTCTTAAGCTGTTATTTGCGACCGGCGCGTCGCGGCATACGGCACCAGATGAATGAACAGAACGAGCGAAACTTCGTTTCTATAATCTGTTGTCTCTCGTACCGAACAACCAGGTGGGATCAGGCGCACGAGGGAACACAGAGCTGGACACACCCCGTGAAGAGACTGCCGACGGTCTCACACACACACACACACTCGTGTACTTGACGGCACTGACGTGATCTTGACGAAATAGAAAAGGAAAAAGAACAAAAGAATAAGATTAATGTAACTAACACAGAATATAATAACCAAAAAAAAAAATGAATACAAAATAGCGCCATAACTAGAAAAGACTAGAGGGGGGTTGTTGCTCGCTCGCTTCGCGAGCTTTGCGGGTGGGGGTGTTGTAGCTCGCTTTGCGAGTTCGCGAGAGGGTTAGTGGTACGGATGTTATTTGGTATCTGACTCTCCACGAGCCACACAAAGAACTTCCCGATTCGTTAGTTGCAGTATATTATTATCATTATTTAGTGTACGTTTTAAGAAGATTATATGTTTTCAGGGAAAGTGATTATAACACTGTATTGGGCATATAGAGTATGCCCAACCACATGACGTATGTAGTCTTTTAAATTTATCAAGAAAAAAAAATTTTTCTTTAAAAACTTAAAAAAAAAAAAAATTTATTTTGATATATATATATAGTTACGTTTGCTTCTGCGGTGGATACGCCTCTCGTATAAATTGTAACGTTGAATCAACTCCTTTCGAAAAAAACTACTTGACCAAACTGGACCAAAATCTAATCAGCTCTAAGTTACAGCGGGATACATCCATTGCATCATTCATTATTCTGTTCGCGTTGTTAGTTTTTCAGAAAACGTTAACGAAAACTTTGATACCATAGAAACGGACAAACGCGCGCGCGTGCGCGCACGCACGCACGCACGCACGCACACACACACACACACACACACACACACACATATATATATATATATATATATATATATATACCGACATTTTGATAAAAATAGTCTAAAATGACTCCAATGACCATGAAACGTGAAGATCTGTTGAAAAATCGATTTTCGATTTTCGGGGTAATTACAATAACTTCCCTATAAATCGGGAAGTTAAAAATAAACGAAATCGTTGCACCTTGGCGAAATAAGAAAATATAAAGTAAACTAAATTAAACGGCGTGACTAGAACCTAGGACTAAGATTAACGCAATACAATAATAAATGAAATAAACTAAATTAACGAACTATAACTAGAAGGAAATAGAAGAAATAAATGGAATAGAACGAAATGAACGAAATCGCAAGATCCGGCACGACCAGGTCAGAGTTTGAAACTAGTTTATGAACGCGAACTGAAACCAAGAAACTGTTACAGGGAACTGACTGGGATCGCGGATCTTGCCATATTTATAACGGAAGTGAGGACCATAAGAATTCGGTGGAGCGTGAAATCAATTGTCCTGATCATACAAGACATGTTATTATTAAACGTCTAAATACCATTGTTTACATAGCCTGTGTATACACCTGTACTTGCTGTTGCCATGCCGGCGTTCGCTCGCAGCGATGGCTATCATGCCATCACCGATTTCGTATGGTCCCGCTTGTGAGCTGTATATATACAGGGTGTCCCAGACTACCCGTAACACCCATTTATAATCTAGAAAATAGGTTATTTTCAAAAATTCAAAGTGTTGCTTTTATAAATCAGATGCGCTCTATCAAATGATGATATTTTTAACTTCCGGTTCGGGCCGGAAATAGGTGATTGAGACCGGAAGTTACATTTTTCAAATAGAACATGTTTTTTATTACGGATTCGGATTCTATGCGAAAAAACAAGAAACTATTGTCTGAAAAATTTTTTCGAAAAATGTCATTTTATGTCCTTAAAGTAACCTTCAAAATGAGTCTTGGCGATATAATGTTTTCACTATCTGCTCTTGCCATAACCCAGGGTCTACGACGAGGACGTGGCAGATATCAGATCCCGTGTGTATGTGTGAATCCATATATATACAGGGTGTCCCAAAACTACCCTAGGAGCCGAAAATGGGAGGTTCCTTGGGTCATTTGAAGCGACATTTTCCTTTGTAAAAATGGCGTCCGCGGCTTTGTTATAATTATTCGGTTAGGCATAGTCGATTAGGCATAGTCGATTTATTATTATTTAATTATAATTCGGTAGTTCCTTGCTATCCTGGAAAAAGGTGATGGTGGACACGCAGAAAACTATAAAAATAATATTATTTAATAGCAATAATAAGTAATAATATAGTTATTTAGTGAACAGCTACGTGATCTAAATATTTAGTAATTTTTTGGCAAATCAGAAATGTCAAAGACATATGTGCAATTCATATACTAGGTGCTCACTCTAGGGTGGACCTTAACTATACTTGATGAAAATTATTTTGCAGAAATTTTTCCCGTATACCTCCCAGATTATTGCCATCCGCAACGTGCAATCGGTCAGAAATGTTTCCGTACACTCTTCAAAATATACGATGTTACATCGTATACATCTACATGCGGGTGGCACTGAATCATCTTTAGGCGTCACATTTGCCTCTTTGCCTGCGAGGGACCTAATGTGCATTGTATCGGATGGGTCCTGTCCGATCCAAAGGAAATTTTTTGGCAAATCAGAAATGTCAAAAGTATATGACTTAACCTCTCCCCGGTGACGTCGTTGAGTTGGTAGTCATCGTAGTGTATTTAAGGGACTGTGAGGCTACGTTTTGGCACCATTTTTGGTTTATCTTGTACCACAGTATCTGGTACCCTTTTTTTGTGTCACGCACAGTAGGGTTCTAAAACCGAACTGTCGGGTCCACACGAACCGAACGCCGATGCCGAACTCCCTATCCTTAAGCAATGGGTTTCTGGTCAGACCGAACCGTTCTGGTCTAAACTAAATGGACCTTAACGAGGCGGTATTTACGCTAGTACGTTGGCTTGCTGGTCGAGGTCGGATTCAACGATGGTGACTGCAGACCATGAGGGAGGGGGGGGGGGGGAAGTACCCGACTCCAACGACGGAACGACGTAACACTTGAAAAAATCGAGTTGAACATTTCTTGTCACAGTGACACTTTACATAGAATAAAAAGTATAAAATAAAATAAGTATAAAAGTATAAAATGCGCCCCACGTTTTTCGTTTTAAATCTTACAAGTATTTTCACAGCTATTCAAAATTCACAATTTCTAATTTTTATATTTATTTTCAAATTATTTTATACTTTTTAGCCCGTTTTCTTAAAATTATTTTGTACTTTTCAGTCCATTTTATTTTTATTTTTTTTTTCAAATTATTTTATACTTTTTAGACCGTTTTAAAAACGTTTTCAATCGATTTGTTTTCTTTTTTTTATACTGTCAAATTATCTATTATCTTCATTCTATATAAAAAACACACACAAACAAACAAAAAAGCGAGCTAATAAAAACATGGTAAAAATATAAGTTGTGCTAAAGACCGGTCATTTGACCGGTAGCGGTAGGAACAGGTACACGTAAAGTATCGGTAGGAATAGTGTTAAATAAAAGATATACCTTGCATATTGTGAAAAAGTGTATAGATTTTATTGAATTCATTATTTATTAATTATTTAATACATTGCCAACATCCTCAACTAACTGCGTTAAATATTAAATAGGGTAATCAGGACACCTATATGATGTGGGTAATAAGCTGATGGTGTGAGTAATACCTTTACGGCGAGAGAACAACGGCATTGACGACACGCCGTTGTCATACATATAAATAAGAACAACAGCGCAGTTCAATTAAGTAAATAGTGACGTATTGACGTATTGTATTGGTGTTATATTTATAATAAACGTTATAAATATTCCTACAAACTTCAGAAGTGGGATAAACTCGCGATATTTTATTGAATCGACTTGTGAATTGAATCGAATTGTTTGAATTGTGTAACATCCATAAGAGTCACAATGTCTTTCGCGCAAAATGTGTCAACACATATTCCTGTCGACGGAGATCTTTACCGTCTTACAATGGTGCATTTAAAGGAAATATTAAAGCGCTTGCAACTTCCCACTACCGGTTCGAAAGCGGAACTCATTAGTCGTATACGTCTTGCGGGATCGGAAGCGTGGTCTGCAGTACCAGCGGATCTTCTTCAGCAACACCAGCAGGGAAATGTTGACGAAAATGGTATTAGACTACAAGAAGGTGATACAATCTCAACGAATTTTGTCCCTGAAGTCGTTGATGCAAACGATAATGCGTATGATAGTGCGAATCCTCATATCGAAACAGAAATGCTATCGCGTCGTGAATTTGAATTGATAAGACGAGAACGTGATTTGTTACAACGAGAGGTAGAATTGTTACAAGGGGAAAGAAGTGTGCCTCCAAACTGGTCGACTCAAAGTAGATCGACGATCAGCATTCGCACGATTGGTGATATGCTGAGTGAATTCCATGGAGAGAGAGACGGCTTTAAAAAATGGAAGGCTCAAGCTGAACTTCTTCGTCACACCTACAGTCTCGATGAGAACTCAACAAAATTATTGTTGACTATGCGACTAAAGGGTAAAGCGCTATCCTGGTTCCACTCCAAGGCCGAACACATTCAACTTAGCGTAGAAGCATTGTATCACGCCATGGGGGAAATGTTCGACGAGAAAATTTCTAAATTGACGCGGAGGAGGGAATTCGAGGGAAGAACTTGGCGCACAAATGAAACCTTCGACGATTATTTTCATGACAAAGTAATATTGGCGAACAAAATTATAATTGACGAAGAAGAACTTATTGAGGCAACGATTGATGGTGTTCCGGACGAGTTTCTACGTAACCAGGCGCGTATGCACCACTTTAAGACGAAGGGAGAATTACGTGAAGGTTTCAAGAAATTGTCACTTCACACTAACTGGAGACCGGAAAGAAAAAATTTGCAATGGGAGAAACAAGAGTATACTGCGACGAGACGGATGAATACCGTACAACAACAGCCACCCCGCTGTTATAATTGCAGTGAACGAGGTCATCTGTTTTTGAATTGCACACAACCGAGGCGCCAGAGGGGTACGTGTTTCAAGTGTGGGAGCACGGCACACCGTGTCGAAAACTGTCCCGGAAATCGACCAATATCGGAGAGGACGGCACCGAGGACTACCGAAAGGAATACGCAGAATACGCAGAATACGCATTTAGTACAACTAATTTCGAATCCACCATATTTGGTAAAGTTGAAATATTTTGTTGCGGACGAACAAGGTAAAGAACGGAATTATTGTATTGACGCCATAATAGATTCTGGATCGCCTGTTAGCCTGATCAGGGAAAGCTTTGTACCGAACACTGTAAGAAATTTTATCGTTAATAATAGTCAAATCTTTCAGGGTATTAACGGGTCGAAATTGGATATTCTAGGAATACTCAAAAATAATTGCACGGTAAATGAAATTCCGGTAAATTTGTCTTTGGGCGTTGTTTCGAATAGCGCGATGCAGTGCGATGCACTCCTCGGAAGAGACTTCATATCACTTCCGAATATTAGAGTTTCTTTTGATAACGAAAACATTGTAACACAAATAGAAAAGAAATCAGAGAAAGATGAATCAGTTGAAATTTTAAATGAAATAATGCAAATTAATTGTATTACTACGGACTCCAATAGCGTAGATAAGTTAAATATTAACCCAGAAATAGGATACGAAATTTCAAAGAAATTCGTATACTTATATGAAACAGAATATAATTCTGCTAATGAATTAGAACCACCTGTTAATTGTAACGCCGAAATGACAATTGCTTTGAAACATGAACAACCCATTTCGTTTCGACCACGAAGACTTGCTTTTACTGATAAAGAGAAATTAAAAATTATTATTGATCGGCTGTTGAGCGAAAATATAATTCGTCCAAGTAATTCACCTTATGCAAGCCCAATAGTATTGGTACATAAAAAGAATGGAGAGTTACGACTATGCGTGGATTATCGTGAATTGAATAAAATAACTATTAAGGATAATTTTCCTACGCCATTGATAGACGATCACCTTGATCGATTGCGAGATAGAAATTATTTCAGTAGCCTTGATTTAAGAAACGGTTTTCACCACGTTAAAGTAGGAGAGTCATCGATAAAGTATACATCCTTCGTCACACCGTTTGGACAATATGAATATATCAAAATGCCATTTGGTCTTACGAACGCACCACGCGTATTCCAACGCTACATAAATAGTATATTTTCGGACTTGATACGACAAAATAGAGTACTTATATATCTGGATGATATATTGGTTGCTACGGAAACGATTGACGAACATATTGAAATTCTTCGTGAAGTATTCAAATTGGCAAAACGGAATCGATTAGAGTTTCGGTTAGACAAGTGCTCATTTTTATACGAAGAAATTACTTATTTAGGATATCGTATAAATCGTGCTGGAATTCAACCTAGCGTACATAATATAGAGGCGGTATTGAAGTATCCGTTGCCACGAAACTCGAAAGAAGTACATAGTTTTGTGAGCCTAGCTAGTTATTTTAGACGCTTCATTCCGAATTTCTCCAAAATTGCTAAACCATTACACAATTTGGTAAGAAAAGACACTTTGTTTCATTTTGGTACTGAAGAATTACATGCATTCGAGACATTGAAGAATCTATTGTCACAAAAACCAATATTGGCATTGTATTCACCAAAGTTGGAGACCGAGTTACATTGCGACGCCAGTGCGAGTGGTTTCGGCGCAATACTTATACAAAAACAACCTGACGGAACGCGCCGACCAGTGTCATATTTCAGTAAACGAACAACTGTTACAGAAGCAAAATATCATAGCTTTGAATTAGAGTGTTTAGCTGTTGTCTACGCCATAAAACGATTTCATGTATATTTATCTGGAATACATTTTAAAATTTTAACGGATTGTGATAGTTTCCGGTTAACATTGGGTAAACAAAGCGTGAATCCGAGAATTTCAAGATGGGCCATGGATTTGCAACAATACGATTTTGAAATAGAACACCGTCCAGGAAAGAAAATGTGTCACGTAGATGCTCTTAGTCGTTGTCATAGCGTGCTGGTGTTGGAGGCGAATACATTCGAACAAATTTTATCAATTAAACAGGATAAGGATCCCGAAATTAAGAAAATTCGTCAAAAGCTAGAAACAACTGAGGATAAATTCTTCGAATTGCGTGATGGTCTCGTGTATCGCAAATGTAAAAATCGTCAATTGCTATTTTTTGTCCCATCGTGCATGGAAAATAATATAATTCGTACGTGTCATGACGACATTGGTCATGTTGGAGTTGAGAAAGTTATCGAGAATATTAGTCGAGTCTATTGGTTTCCACAGATGCGGGAAAAAGTAAAGCAATATATTTCTGATTGTTTAAAGTGTGTCGAGTTTTCTCCAAATACTGGTAGACGCGAAGGATTCTTGCATTGTATTCCAAAGAGTGATGTACCGTTTAGCATGATTCACATTGACCACTATGGGCCACTTGAGCGTACAGGTCAAGGATATAAATATATCTTCTCTATTGTAGATGGATTTACGAAATTTATCCGATTATACCCGTGTAAATCGATAACAACCGAAGAAGTGATAAAACACTTAAAAGATTATTTTAGGTCTTACGGTAAACCCGCGCGGTTAGTGAGCGATCGCGGTACTTGTTTTACCTCCGCCTCATTTGCCGAGTTTATGTGTAAAAAATCCATTGATCATGTTTTAATTGCAGTAGGCACTCCGCGCGCTAATGGACAAGTCGAGCGTTTTAATAGAACAATAACGCCGATGCTAGCGAAATTATCGGAGAATCCTAATAAGTGGGACCAAGTTCTCGATTTGGTAGAATATTCGTTAAATAATACGATTTGTCGCTCGATTGGGGATACCCCCAGCAGATTGTTGTTCGGTATAAATCAGCTGGGTGAAGTACACGATAACATTCGCCCCATCTTAGAGTCTCAAATTAAAAACGATCGAGATCTTGAAACCATAAGAAATGATGCAGTAGCTTGTATACAAAATTGTCAACGGGAAAACAAGCATAATTATGACGCCAAACGTAAGTCCGCTTATTTATACAAAAAAGGAGACTACGTGATGATACGGAATTACGACAATACTCCAAGAGTAAACAAGAAGTTGCTTCCTAAATTTAAAGGGCCTTACGTCGTCAAAAAGATACTTGATTTCGACCGATACATAATAAGCGATGTAGAGGGATTTCAGGTTACGCGATTGCCATATACTGGTACGGTTAGTGCCGAACATATGAAACCGTGGAGCCGTGATCCATTACTTGTTTAGGAACTATTTCATGAATATGTATTAATTTAAGATATAAGTGTGTTTGCGTTCTGCTGTTCAATGTATTGTAATAATGTTAGGTGTATAACCGGGACGGTTCACACCGTTAGAATGGCCGAGGAGCAGTACAGAGCGAATAACGAATGTTATTTTAATGTAATTATGTATGACCGGGACGGTCATATTGTCAGAATGGCCGAGCTGTGGGTAATAAGCTGATGGTGTGAGTAATACCTTTATGGCGAGAGAACAACGGCATTGACGACACGCCGTTGTCATACATATAAATAAGAACAACAGCGCAGTTCAATTAAGTAAATAGTGACGTATTGACGTATTGTATTGGTGTTATATTTATAATAAATGTTATAAATATTCCTACAATGAAAAGAAGGAATTTTTGGCTCAAAAAAATATTGTACCCCAAATGTCTATATAAAGGTTCGACGGAGAATCTCGGTGTAACAGTTCTTTCGCTTGCTAAACAAACAGTGTAATACATATCGAAAACAAACGCCTTAATAAAATGTCCAACATAAAGGATCGGCGGAGAATCTCGGAGTAACGATTCTCTCGCTTGGTAAACAAATACTAGTATAATACTTTATAAATACAACACTACCTATAGAACAACGCTAAACAGCTTCGCTATGACGTTATCGGTGAGCAGCGCGACGATTTACTCTGAATAGTAAAATTCACTGAAAAAAATAATATACATATTTATATTGTACGCAATAACTTCACTTAGTTAACTTCCCGATTTATAGGGAAGTTACTGTAATTACCCCGAAAATCGAAAATCGATTTTTTAGCAGATCTCCACGTTTCATGGTCATTGGAGACCTTTGAGACTATTTTTATCAAAATGTCGGTATGTGTGTGTGTGTGTGTGTGTGTGTGTGTGTGTGTGTGTGTGTATGTGTGCGTATGTCCGTTTCTATGGTATCAAATTTTTCGTTAACGTTTTCTGAAAAAGTAACAACGCGATCAGAATGATGAATGATGCAATCGATGTGCCCCGCTGTAACTTAGAGCTGATTAGATTTTGGTCCATTTTGGTCAAGTAGTTTTTTAGTTTTTTTCGAAAGGAGTTGATTCAACATTGCAATTTATACAAGAGGCGTATCCTCCGAAGAAGCAAACGTAACTATATATATATACATATATATATTTAGACATATTTAGACAAATTAAAAAAAAAAAAAAAATTTTTTTTTTCAATTATGCAACTGTGGTGGCGATAGCACCACGTACGCCAATGCGTATATTTCTTCTAAGAATTTCTCTTTCCTTTCCAACTCTGTTACGCTATTGTTCTCTGTTTCCTGACTGCTGGTCGCACATTTGGTGACCAGCCCTTCACTAAATTCCAACGCATCCTTGAGAACGTCGTCAGAGTTCTGGTTTTCGTTAGTCTCGGTCCTTCGCCTACCTCTCAGCTTTCTCTGTTTATGATTCTTTTCCGCTGTCCCTATCACTATCGCTGTTTTCTCAAGTTTTCCTTTTCTGTTCTCTTTTCTTTTTCTCTCCCATCGTTTTGCCTTTTCTAACCCTGATGCGTTTGGGAAATGCAACGAGCGCAGACAGTCTATCGTAAGCCTCCGAGACTACAACATCAACGCTGCACTGATATTCGCACTACCGATTTTATTAATAAACGAAGTGAGGAAAACTTTTATGGTTTTATACGGCCCTATCCACTTCACAACTACTGCTAATGTAAACGCTTACAATAATCGAAAAATATCCCGGATGCGCGCACATGAAAGTAGAAAGTAGAAAATAATGATACTAATATACTGCAACTAACGATTCGGGAAGTTCTTTGTGTGGCTCGTGGAGAGTCACACACCAAATAACATCCGTACCACTAACCCTCTCGCGAGCTCGTAAAGCGAGCTACAACACCCCCACCTGCGAAGCTCGCGAAGCGAGCGAGCAACAACCCCCCTCTAGTTTCTAATAAATATGTAACTACTACTACAAAAATTCAGTCTAACGTTTTACTAATATTCTCAGTTTCAGTTGACTAAAACTGATACAGTTCAATTTTTAAACATATTCAAATGGATGGCTACGTTGATAATATAATACTTTCCACTTCAAGGAAATAAGCTTCGTGGGGCAATGTGGGTCCGTGGAGTTGTGACAAGTCGCGCGGCGTGGCGATTGCTGAACGTGATGACGTAGGTTTCGCGGGGAAGTGAAAGGGAAATATTTTTAATTGGTATTTCTCCTAAACGGATAGACTTTAAAAAATTTTTTTTTGAATAATGTATTGTCATTCAGTTCTGAGCCATATACCCGATTTCAAGTCTCTAGCTCATCAGGAAGTTAGTTTAAAATCAATTGCAAAATTTGCCACCGAACAAACAAACAAACAAACACACAAACAAGAAAGCGAGCTAATAAAAACGTGGTAAAAAATGATGATTAAAGTCCGGAATTATATCAAACGGCACTTACCGTGGGACACCCAGTATATTCTTGGAGCTTGTAGTTATCTTATCGCTTATCAATGGTCTTCATGATGTGTACCTATGAAAATTTATAGTTTACTTATTACAATCCGGTTAAAAATAGTAACAGTATTAACAATATTAATTATATTATGAGTAATCAAACAAAACGTTGAAAAACTATTTTCTTGCAACATACTATGTAAAAAAACTTGAATGTTAGAACAAATTAATGTAATTAATAGTATAGAGAACTAAAATTATTCCTTGAGGAAATGCATTCAATGAAAAAAGCATTCTCGAGGCCAAAGAAGATTGATGTCATAACTTCACATTGACATAATAGCAGGAGCTGATCTGATAACGATTATTATGATCATCCGAAGAATAATTGAAGTGGTTTCAACAATTTATGACAAGATAAAACATCGAACAATCCATGATAATCTATCCGTCATAAAGTGGGATTAGAATTTATAGAGATACAGGATCATTGTGGTGAAAAAGTGGAAGATTATACATAGGTTCTAATAACAAGCATTTTAATTTGAAAAGATGATGGATTTAGCCAAACAATATTCAGTGACTAGCCCGTGACAGTGATTGGTTACGTTAATGCATGAAGGCAAATTTTTAGTACTTACAATGTTGTAAAAAATTTAATAAATTACATTACTTCGTAGTATACATTACGTATACTTTATACGCAACCTTTTATTTTCTCAAAAATAAACAATTATTTAAATAAAAAAAAATTTTATAACAACGTTTTTAAGACGGACTAAAAATAATTATTTAAATAAAAAAATATTAAATAATAAAACAAATTTTAATATACGGACTAAAAAGTACAATTAAGACGGATTAAAAAGTACAATTTAAAATAGACTGAAAAGTATAAAATAATTTTCCCTAGCCCCATACAGATAGTCCTGAAAATTTGTGATTGTGAACTTTTTAAGGCTATGAAAATACTTGTAAGATTTAAAACGAGAAACGTGGGGCGCAAATATAATAGAAATTAGTGTAGAAAGTAGATGCCGTTGAGAGAACTCGCACAACAGTTGATAAAACAGACAGACAGACGTGGTAAAAACATGAATGTGGCCAATCTGTGTAAAACAAGAGGAAAATCAATAGATCACTTGTTTCAAGTTCGGTATTGCGTGCTGGGAGCTCGAGTTTTGCAACGTCGCGTAATAGGATGGGATAATGAATTGCTATAACGCCACAACTTGACACCGTGACTCAGCAGCACCATTTATCGATTCTACTACTGATACTGCTCCTTCATGAAGCTCAACGATCTTGAATTCGCGTTAACGTGTGATCCGATGATCAGTTGTTTCGCGGCCAGCTCCGATAGTTGATCGCTGAGCCTCTTCTACCATGAGGTTCGATATGATGGTCGTAGTCTCGGTCTTCGGCCTGTTGTGCATCGCCAGACAAGCGGATCCAGCCAGGATATTAGCGCTCGTCCCGACACCTTCTTACAGCCACCAGATCCCGTACCGGCGATTATGGCTCGAGCTGCACGAACGCGGCCACGAAATCGTGCTTGCCACAGCGAATCCGATTCCGAATATGAACTCGACGACGTTCAAGCAGATCGACGTCAGCGCAACGTACAAGGATGTCAGGGCCTTCGATTTTGTTAAGCTTCGATTCGACAAGGTCGATTGGTTGTCGTTCGTCGAAGATAATCTGTTCGACATGGCTGAGACTCTCTCCGAACATATATTCAACCACACGGATATGAGAGCGATCTACGCGCCCGACAGCAACGAGAAGTTCGACCTCGTGATGATCGAAATGCTCGCGGTGCCCGCTACATACGTCTTCGCTCATAGGTTCAATGCACCGTTAATAGGTACTTTTCGCATTTACGTACAATTTATGTCAAAGTAACGTCTACAATTCAGTGGAAGAGAACGTACAGTAGAGCGATCCGAAAAAGAAATTCCGAAAATATATAATATACGTGATTGATTTTATCGATTATTTTAATGTAGTATATGATATAGAACACAAAGAAATATTTGACACGTATTTTTTATAGCGGCTGAGATTCATGTTGGTGGGGTGAAAGTAGCTTTCAAAGTTGGGCTGGAAAATCCTATTTTATTGAATATCTCTGTTAGAGGAGCAGGGTAGAAAACCACTTATTCACAACGAATGTCACTTCTTTATTCACCTCTCGGGTCTCGTCGATACACTAACGTGCGAATAACAAACTGTACTTTTAACGAGAGAAGATGTATTAAGCGATAACAATAAACTCCCGTTTATAATATAGCGTTTATTTAAATATGAGAACTACCGGAAAGTCGCGGGAAGCTAGAGATGCTTCTGATTCAAATACCGGTCAAGAGACGCGCGATAGTTCAAAAAGAGCAGAGTATCAGAAACGATGAGTCAGCTATGATAGCCGAGAAGACAGAAACAGATCGTTAGATCAGCTGGAGGGCAATCGTCACCGTTGGGCGAATGATCGATGGATCGAAAGTGTGATCCGCCAATCAGACCCCCGGCTCCGTGGACGACAATCGATCTACAGGGTGTCCCAAAACTACCGTAGGAGCCGAAAATGGGAGGTTCCTTGGGTCATTTGAAGCGACATTTTCCTTTACAAAAATTGCGTCCGCGGCTTTGTTTAGGAGTTATTCACGAAAAACACGGACCAATCAGAGCGCGACCTAGACGCGAGTTGGCAAAATCGGCTCGGCGCGCCAACTGTCCATTGGCCGACTGTGCCAACTCACGTTTAGGTGGCGCTCTGATTGGTCTGTGTTTTTCGTTAATAACTCCTAAACAAAGTCGCGGATAACATTTTTGTAAAGGAAAATGTCGCTTCAAATGACCTAAGGAACCTCCCATTTTCGGCTCCTACGGTAGTTTTGGGACACCCTGTATATTGATTCCGACGGTGCTGTCCAATGAATCAGCGAGCTGATCTTCGATTGTCAGATCTCGAAGTCACGTGAAATTACCCAATAGAGTGTTAGCACTTGTTATCGATACTCGGTCGCCGCTGATCTATTCAGTCAATCCTAAACAATCTCCGAAAGTATTAGACCCCTCATTTTTAACGATAGAGAACCCGTATGAAAACAAACAAATCAGCCCTTTTTAGGGCCACCACATTACTTTTAACGTGGAACGACTCTAAATAAACGGTTAACCTTACCCGAACAAATTTTCCATTACGGTTAGCACCGTGCCTCGCATAAGCGTTAGAACATAGTATGACTATTATGACCGCCGAATTAAAAAACTGTTTTCCTCATATTTTTTATGAAGGTATGTAGACTGTGTGTACAAATTTTCATGAAAAATTGTAATACTTTATCGCAAAATGTTGGAACGACAGTTAATTTTTAAAATATTTTGAATCGAAACTCCTTTTAGCAGGGTGTAAGCCTAATTCGCGTAACGGAATTCGCGTCAGGAAAAAGAGTAACGGTCAATAATATAGGTGAGGCAATACATTTTATTTATACGCCTTTTCGCGTTTCGACGCAGCGTTTTGTTATTCCAGCGCCATTTATATTTATACTCCATTCGTCATACTTCACATCAGAACTGCGTCGAGGCGTGAATATGAACGCCAAGAAACAATATCGCACTATCATTTCGAGAAATATTCTAGAATATTCTTGTCATTCGTAGCTTCCCAAATGTTGCAATTTACGGACACATGCATATCCGATTATACTGGGTGACGCAAATTTTGGAGTAAAATTTCGGGTTTTGATCAAATTTAAATATTTTGTAATCTTTAGTACCCTGCGAACGAATCTCAAAGGATTTTTCGATATCTTAAAAATTGTTGATTTTACAAAGGTGTAAAGAAACGTGTCGAGGTCAATATATTTTTACTCAGAATTCGATAGTCTATCTATTCATGATACAGAAAGTAGGTGTTTTCATTTAAAAAAATCAAGGTGACCTTGAAATGTCCTCCATACCTTCAGCCACACAGAAAATGTTTGTGTCCCGACATGTCCCCTTCTGGACCGTGCAAATTTTCTTCGTAACATTTTTCCATATTATTACAAATAATGGAGATATTCAAAGTGGATATAGTTGTTGCTCTACCCTATACGCTTACTCCTAAGTGCACTTTTAATATTCGAAAGTCTACAGTTGAAAATGTCATAGATATTTGGTCCCCTCAGGATTTCAAATCCCGTTCCACACCTCTCACCTTTAACCAATACTCCCTATCGCCTATTTCAGCGGGACCTACTTTTTATTACGGTGGGTTCCGAACCACCTTGGGCACCACAGTTTTTTAAAATAGCACATTGAATTAATTTAAGAGGTGCCGGGCGCGGGGATTCGAACTCGAGACCGCCTGATCGCAGTCGCGCGCTCTATCCACTGACCCACTGTGTGCCCTCTACAGTTGAAAATGGTAAAATTGTAAATTCGGAAAAGTGCAAAACTGGGAAATGCTGAATTTGTAAAATTGTTAAATTTTAAAGTTGAAAAGTAGAAAATTGTGAAACTGTGATATTTAGGGAAATATCATGTTTAAATTGAGGAAAATTTCAAGTTTAAATTTAAAGAAATTTCAAGTTTACATTGAAGGAAATATCAAGTTTAAATCCAGGGAAATGCCAATTTTAAAAGGGGAATTCAAGTTTTGAATTGTGACGAATGTGAGAAATACCAAAATTGTGAAATTTTAAAGTTAGACAGTAGAAAATTGTGAAACGTTGAAATTGTAGAATTCCAAACCAGCAAATCGTGAAACTAGAATTCTATAGTTGCAAAGTTGCAAAGTTGCAAATTGTAAAACTGTGAAATTGCAAAACTGTACAAGTTTAAAGTTGCAATGTAGAAAATTTTGAAACGATGAAATTGTAAAATTCCATAGCAGCAAATTGTAAACCTGTAAACGCTAACTTGCAAGTTTTACATGCAGGGTAGGGCAATAACTGTGTTAACCTTGAATGTCTCCGTTGTTCGTAATAATATGGAAAAATGTTATGAACAAAAATTGCACGGTAAGGAGGGGGACATGTTGTGAAATAAGAAAAAATAATAATGAACGATCAAAATTTGCGACGCAAAAAAGGACAGCGTATGGAAAAGAAAGAGACATAGTATAGCATTTCCCATACGCTTTCCTTCTTTGCGTCGCAAATTTTGATCATTCATTACTAGACTGCAAGATGTGTTCCGTCCCGTCGGAACAGAAAACGTGAAATTCTTTCGGACATATTTATGGTGCGTTCGTGACTAAGAATCTTCCTCGAAGATTAAGTCAAGTAGGGTCATTCGACGACCATTCGAAAACATTGCCAGATGTTTGGTTTTTCGTAAAGGACAATGTACCATAAATTGGTCCCTTCGAACGACTAGCCGCGTCCGTCCAGGGTAGAGTCACCTTACATTGTTGCACCTCCTTCCCAAGGCTCCTTCAGAGCTACGAGAAGGAGGTCTAAACATTTTGAGGTTGCTGATTGGTTCGTACAACTTTCGGCCAGAACCAATCAGTATATGTTTTTCTTCATCGCGTTTGGACAAGAAGTCGAACTCCGACAGTTCCTTCTTAGCTTTCGGACAAGCATCATTGAATCCGCGGATATACAAGTACAACGCACCGGCCGTTGTACTTGTCAATCATTGAGTGTACTTCCAAAGACTTCCAGTGCGGCAGTTAATTGTCCAGCGATCAGGACACGCGCCAAACCGGGATCACAACAGTCAAGATCCCTCGCGAGCGGAATAACATCCGACATTAGATCCGCGAGCATCAGTTTTATTGTATCGATTCAATCCGGATTAGGATTATTCAAATCTGCGCGCGTATAAGGCAGGACCTGCTAGATCAGCCTTACTGATGAGTCCACTAGCAGGTCCGGGACGAAACGCTTCTTTTAACGTAATTACGAACTACTGGCCCAAGATTAATTTGGCGGGTCCAGATCCGGAACAGTCGCGAAACCCACACACGCGACAAAACAAGATGTTTCACTTCTGTCGCGTATGATGTGCTACGCGATGATTTTTAAAACAAATTGTTTTTTTTAATCATTTTAAACAAAAAGATTCGGCATTCAAAGACGCACAAATTGGATTTTGAAATTTTTGTCAAGGCCTAATTCTTTCCGAGATATTCAATAAAATAGGATTTTCTACTCCAACTTTGAGACCTAATTTCTCCCCCTTGACACAAATCTCAGCCGCTATAAAAAAATGCGTTTCAAATATTTTTTCAAGTTTTATATCATACCAAAATTTCGTTAAAATCGGCGTGTTACGATTGGGTAACCCCCTTGTAAGAATTTATCCTATTAATTCGTTAAACATATGACGTGAAATAATTTTCTTTTTTGGTGTACTTTTAGGGTTGAGCTCACTGGGACTTTTCTCTTTCACTGAACACGTTCTCGGAGGTCTGGTGTTGTCATCGCACGAGTCCACCTGGGAAGTAGAGGCGAATGCGGGAATCAATCAGCCATTCTGGAAGAGACTACAAAATTACCTCAAAGTCTCGCGGTTCTTATACCGCGTGTACCATGATCTCTACCCACGTCAGCAGAAATTAGTGGAAAAGTACTTCGGCACCGACGTGCCTCCGATGATTGACATACAGAAGAACACAAGCCTTCTATTTGTTAACCAAGCTGATCCCATAACGCCTGCCCGACCAAAGCTTGCGAACGTCATTACCTTCACCTCTTTCCACGTCGAGAAGAACTTGTCTCCTTTGCCCGAGGTATATATACCAAAAACTTATATTAGAAAATTAACTTTTATGCTAATGTATCGAATCAACTAGATGCTGTTTAAATATGCTATGAACAGGCAAGCAGAACAAAGACTTGAAAAATGTTGATCCTCCAGTTTCTGTTTGTTAGAATTCAGTACCTCGGTTTTGCGAGATTTTCAGTCCTTTTTTCCTTCAATTTTCTAATGGTAAATACTACGTTTAGGGGAGGCAGCTCCGATGACCTTGACCTTGACATATGTTGTCAAGCACAACATTCTGATTAACTTTTGTCATTACATCTACCCGGTGCTCAGTCTTAGTTTTTCAGATATTTGCAAAAAACTATTGCTAATATTGTATTGAACTTTCCGTATTCTTCCACGCTCCGTAGCAACGTATGCCTGCTCCGGCGCGGCGCGGCGTGGAGTCTGTTTCCTGTTTTTGTAAACACGTTGTAGAGATCAGAAAACAGGATCTCACTCTGGTCATACATATATAAGACAAGCTTTCAATTTTGAAAGCCTATTCCTGGATTTCCGTCTGCGTGGTTGGGCCGACCGTCGCGTCATGCCGCACAGTGGGATGGATCGAAAAATTTAGTGACATTTTGCAATAACTCTTGAACCATAAGAGATATCGGGATCAAATTTGCACTAAAATTCATTTAAAATAGAGTCATTTTTAACTGCAGACAAATAAAAATTTTTTTTATTTTGTTAAACAATAATTTTTAATTAATTTTTATTAATATTTTTTATTATAATAAAATTTTTTAAGTATAATCTTTCAAACTATTTTTAACTTACTTATATATGATACTAGCTTTCCCCCGCCACGCGTTGCTGTGGCAGTCTTTTTTAAAAGCATGTACGTGCTGAACGTGTTCGTAATAATCTACTTCGTCCAATTCCATTTCGCTTCTCTCTCTCTCTCTCTCTCCCTCTCTTCCCCCTCTCTCTCTCTCTCGCTCTCTCTCTCTCTCTCTCCCTCTCCCTCCCTCTCTCCCTCTCTCCCTCTCTCCCTCCCTCTCCCTCCCATTAGGTCCATTAAAAGATATATCTTACTTTTAAGAAAGTATATACATTTTATTAGTTTCATTAAATATTAATTTTTAATACATTGCGAGCGAACATCCTCAACTAACAGCGTTAGTTGTTACCCCAAAGGACTGTTTTTCGTTTGCACAAAAGAGGTAGAAGAAATATTAAATAGGGTAATCAGGACACCTCGATGAAAAGAAGCAATTTTTGGCTGAAAAATACTGCATCCCAAATGTCTATATTTGCGAATTTATATTAACTATAGTTTTTGTGGACAAACATTAATTTTTGCAGCTTCGATGTTGATGGACATTTAGGAAGCAATACAAATTTATTAAAAATCAATATGAGAAGGTCTTTTTCGTGAAATGTCACTACACTTTTCGATCCAGCCCACTGTGGGCATGACCTCTCCGCCCCCTCCACGACGTAACCACAACTCATTCTATTTGCATAATCTTTTCATTGTAGTTTCATCTATAATTTGAACCAGTAATGGAAAAATCGTGTGAACAGATTGAGTTGTGGTTAGATCGCGGGCGGGGGTGGAGAAGGCCGGCCCTACGGCCGGCCCAACCACGCACGCGAATTTGCAAATATCTCGAAAATTAATAACGTTCATATTATATGAACATGGGTCACATTCGGATACGTGAGGTGGGGACTTGCTATGTTTATTTATCTAAGGTGTAGCTCATTCGAAACTATGGCAGGCTTATGTTGCCACGGAGCGTGGAAGAATACGGAAAATTCAATACAGTATTAGCAATAGTTTTTTGCAAATGTCTCGAAAATTAAGACCGAGCACCGGGTAAATTTAATGACAAAAGTTGTTCAGAATGTTGTCCTTGATAACACATGGCAAGGTCAAGGTCATCGGAGCTGCCTCCCCTAAACGTAATAATTACCGTAAGGTCTTCGTCTAATATTATACTTCACTTGATAAGAAGAGAATCCAATAAAAAAATATTCAAAATGATGTTATGAAGGACAATATTAACATTTAAACGTTTTCAATATATTTGGTTAATAATGCGTAAAATAACTGTTTAAAGACAACACTTCGGTCAGGCAGTTTAGAGTGTTTGTCTGATACGAAAATTTGCATCTTTGTGTCTTGTGTATTTTGTGAATTTTTGCGGTAGAGAAAAGAGCAGTACGTCAGTTTAGTCATTTGCTTAGGGAACATCTAGAGCCACGAACCCTCCAAACCATACACATAACGAGCCGCACCTTCCTTGCGTTAACTTAATCATTCATCTACACAGGCAAATGATTTATCTTCTATTTTCTCCTGGTAGGATCTGAAACGCTTTATGGACAGCGCGACCGAAGGGTTCATCTATTTCAGTTTAGGCAGTAACGCTATGAGCTCGGACATGCCAAAAGAAACGCTACAGGTTTTCCTCGACGTATTCGCCAAATTGCCATACAAAATTGTGTGGAAATTCGAGAAGGACATGCCCAACAAGCCCGATAATATCTTTATTGGAAAATGGCTACCTCAGCAGAGCATTCTTGGTACAGTATCGTATTTTATCTAATGTACCACCTTCCAAGATGATTCACAGGATATTAATTGTCACCCTGGGGATCGATATGCATAACAAAAATTGTGTACCTCTATACCATGAAACAGAAGCTCCTTGCAGTTTTCTTTTGAAATGAAACTTCTTTTGGCAGGGTATAAGCCTAATTCGCGTCACCGAATTCGCGACATGAAAAAGCGTACCGGTCAAAAGAGGGGGTTGCACTGTACACCCCCTCTTCTCTCCGTTCAGATCGGTGAGTAAGGCCAGCGCATTACGCGTTACGCGTTTTCCTGTCGCTGCCAGCTGTCCTATACAGGGTGAGGCAGTAACCTACTTTATGCCACCTACAATAACTCCGAAAGTATGATAGTAGCAGAAAAGTTTTCGAAACAAAAGTTGCATGGGACAACAGGGGCTGTAATATGCCGATAATAGTTTTTTTACTATAAATTGTAAAATGCTAAAATGGAAAGATTGTCAAATTTTAAAGTTAAAAAGTAGAATACCGTGAAACTGTGAAATTTCCCTTTCCAAGTATAAATTGAGGGAAATGTCAAGATTAAATTAAGGGAAATTTTAAGTTTAAATTTAAAGAACTTTCAAGTTTACATGTAGGGAAATTCAAGTTTTGAATTGTCAGGAATGTGGGAAATGCTAAAATTGTACAATTTTAAAGTTGTAAAGTAGAAAATTGTGAAACTGTGAAATTATGAAATTCCAAAGCAGCAAATCTTACACTGTAAAATTCAAAAGTTGTAAAGTTGAAATGGGTACAACTGTGAAATTGAAAAATTGTACAATTTTAAGGTTGTAAAATAGAAAAAATTGTGAAACTGTGAAATTGTAAAGAAAGAGACATAGTTCACAACATTTACATTTGCAAAAAGTTTTACTTCTGCCGCGCGTAGTTTTCTACGCGGATATTTTTTTTCTTTATTAATTTGAGTAGGCCAAACGTAAATTATTATAAACAATAAATTGATGATATTATTGTCATTGAGGTTAAAGTGATTGCGTGCCTTGCTATCATCAGAATCTCATAGCAGTCACGAGTAATTTCTTTGTATACATAGAATTAAAAACGTCTAATATACAGGGTGGGGCAATAACTGTGTCCAGTTTGAATATTACCGTTATTTGTAATTATATGATAAAATGTTATATAGAAAACTTACACGGTATAGAGGGGGACATATTGTGACACAAACATTTTCTGCATGGGTGGAAGCATAGAGGAGATTTCACGATCATCTCTATTTTTTTTAATGGAATGCTATGTTTTTTTTTATCACGATGTGATAGGCAGTGTTGAGATGAATTCAGCGAGTTATCATTGAAGGTCATACAAGGTCAAATATGATAGTAAAGTAAACTTTATTACCTTACAGGAGATACTCGAATTGGTGACCGTTTGCGTCAATGCAAAGTTGCAATCTTCGTATCCCTGCATCACGTGCATGTCTTATCGTTTCTGAACTTATTCTAGCACATGCTGTATTATTTTATCTAATAAACATCTCATCAGCTCGTAATGTAAACATCTCACCAGTTCGTAACATTAACATGAATTAGTCAGTCAGTCTCGGTCGATTGTTAAGTCAAGTAGCTACGTGATCATCAAAATGAAGTTTTCTTTCAAAGAGCAAGTGGATATGATCCTCATTGATGAAGAAATGCGACAAAATTTGATAAGAGCTCAATCCTTGTATGCTGAACAATATCCAAACCGTACACATCCTTCGCACCGAACATTTGGAAGATTGTGTAAAAAATTGAAAGAAACCGGAAATTTGGGTACTCGTAAGAGCAGTCGTCGTAAAAAAGCGGTTGATGAAAGAAATAAAGTTGGTGTTCTTGCAGTTGTAGCTCGTAACCCGCAGATTAGTTCCCGACAGATTGAACGCGTGTCGGCTATCAGTAGAAGGAGCGTGCTACGAATACTTGCACGGTATAAATTTCATCCATACCATATTAGCCTTCATCAAGAGTTACACGGTACGGATTCTATGAATCGTGTCGCATTTTGTCAGTGGACTTTACACAAAATACAAATCGATGAAACATTTATTTCTTCAATACTGTTCACCGATGAAGCTACGTTTACTAACCATGGAAATCTCAATTTTCATAATATGCATTATTCGAGTATCGATAATCCACACTGGTTACGACAAGTTGAGCACCAACGATAATGGTCAGTTAATGTATGGTGTGGAATCGTTGGTGATCAAATAACACGGTCCAACAGCCAAAAAGTGTTTCGATTCTCACTATGAAATTCTTATAGAGTTTTCCGCGCTGATTCCGAATCTGGCTTTAATTTTTCTCCTAGACGCACAGTTTTTGAGAAATTTGAGTTTGAAAAAAATACATATTTTTCGACTTTGAACAAAGATTGTGATGTTACTATAAAAAATATTATAGTGTTCTTTACAGAAAAAGATTCTCTAGACTTTCCCGAATCCAGTGATGTGCAATAGTAATACATTATGATTGTTTAAACATGTGTAAACAAGCATTAAAGACGGAGATGCACCACTTTTGCACTGTTTTTTGATGATATTTTTTAATTCATCTGAAAAAATAAGGGTCCAGCGGAAAATCGAACTATACCACGCGATAGAGCAGACTTTTATCTTGAGAAACCACCCTGTCAGGTTTCGAACATCGACGTTTTTACCGAGCCAGAAAGAAAAATATCATCGCGGAACACGAGTCGCCGCCAGTGGTGCTCTGCCACTAGCGCGGTCGTTCGACGAGATACGGCGCGGCGCGGCGTAACGGCGATGCAGTCGCTTTGCGCGCGCAATTATGTCAGCTTATTTAAATGTTTTATTTATTATTGTTATTTATTACAATTCCCCTATTCTATTGAGATATTTATTCTTTATTTATTATTTTATAACATTTAAAACATATCTAAAACTTCTTTCTTCTTGACCGTCGTTTATAAGATGTTTCTGCTTCTGTTATTAAATTCCAACAATAGTCTGCAAGCATGGATGTACTATCTTTTCTAAAGTATCTTTGTTTCCATAACCAAAATGTCTTGATGGAATCTTTCATCGTGCTCATCACTCACATCACCAAGGTTGTCCGGAAAAAAGTCTAAATGCGAATGTAAAAAGTGCAGTTTGAGCGACATATTGATTGAATGACATCCTGTATTTTTAAAAATCGTTATGTTTGGTTGCTCTGCCGATCTTTTCGAATTGCGGGAACGCGAAACCACGATCAAATCATTCAGCAATTGTTCGCGAAAAACATATTGCAATCGCGGTATTGTCTAACGAACGCTCACAATTATGTTGTATTGCGTCCGAGCGCGAACAGGATAAAGCGCCGCGGATGTCTTCAGATAACAATATCTTGAAGACCCGGACTCACTTGGAAATAATTTTTGTCACGTTACATAGTGGAAGGTTCACCGAAAAGATCCTTACTTGTTAGGAAGTGGAACCTTGTGAGACCTGTAAGATCGCGCATATCAAAGATACAAATGTTTAACGATTATTTTCATTGTGTTCAGTATTTTTTTTTAAATATGTTGTGTATCATAATTGTCAATGAAAAGCATGATTTCTTATCAATAAAGTGTGCATTTTGATGTAGAAAAAAATCAGGGCAAGAAGTTCATCACAGTTACCATGACACTTTAAGAATGAACAGCCACATTATGTAGGGAATATCGATATTCCTAAACTGTCTATCTTCATGCGTGCATTACAACTATAACTGCTATTGTATTTAATTAATTTTTTCGGCGCGACGGCTGTGATAGGACTAGGGAAACCCACAACCTGATAGGCTCGATTTCTGCCGTTCCCGAGGCTGGAGAGAGTGAGGGTACGCTCGGACACAGAATTTGGCTACGGCTAGGCTCCTGCAGCCAGATTCTGTGTCTGAAAATCGTGTGACCCGCACACCCCTAGCGGCCACACATACTACGTAGCGTGCACCGTCGAAGTCAGAATATTGAGACTTCAGGCGCGCGGCTGTAGTGGGACTAGGCAGACCCAACCCGATAGACTCGATTTCTTTCAGTGACGTTCCCGGGGCTGTTCTATATGGAGAGATTAATGACAGGTCATTACTATTGAGCTTGAAGTAGACACTTTCTCGACCAACACGTGTTGACTGTAATTTTCAAATCACCAACTGCTCAAATCACTCGCCGAAGTCGGGCCACTCTCGGGCCGTCTGATGTGTCATGGATAGACTGCGGATCATTATGCATTTATAGCAAAATCGAGTAGATGAAATTGATAGTTGTTGGAAAATTCTTAAAATTGAAGATGTCAATATATGATTTCTCCTCTATTAAAATCATTAAGGGAAGAGGTAACATTCAATTTAGTTTCGGACAGAAGCGGACAAATACGCGGGAACGCAGAGTCGAATCTCGAGAGTCGCGACAACTCGCTCGCCCGAACTTGTCCGATTCTTTCCGAACCCGCCCGACGACGTCGAGTCACTCCCGGGCAGCACGAACCACGGGGCAGCTCGAAGCACTCGGGCAGCCCAAAACGCTCGTGCCGAAAACTTTAAAGTTTCTTTTCGCTTCTACGACACTTTTTTTCTTTGCACGAAGACGTTTCAACACTCTAAACCTACCGAGCCTTAAGAGGGTACCGTACCCATGGATTCTAGAGTATTTATCAGGGTAACCAACCTATACGCTGAACACAGTTTGGCAATAGTGATGAACAACAGTTGTATCAATCTAACGCTTCAATTTCGCTATCACTACAGGTTTTTTTCTTTTCATCAATATCTTTATGTCCTATAATATATATAGAACTGTTGTCCTATGGCAGAGAGACATCAGTGGTCAAAACTTTAAACGGCAATATCTCGAAAGTGAAAGTATGTAACATGAAGCGTTCTTCCTGACAACCACAGATATTAAATGATTTAAGGGTAGTCGTTGTGACAGCTTTCAAAAGACCGTGAATTAACTGTTTTCAGGGTAACCATTTTTTCCTTTAGTATTTTCTTGTGTTAACAATTTCAATAATGATATTTAGATAGTCATTTCTCGTGAATCTTGTATACATGGATCTTGTTCTTGGAACACTCTTATATAGCACACCCCAATGTCAAGATGTTCATCTATCAAGGAGGTCTGCAAAGTAGCGAGGAAGCGGTGCACTTCTCGGTACCATTATTAGGACTTCCAATATTGGCAGACCAAGATTACCAAGTGCTCAGAATGGAGGCCCTCGGTGTCGCAAAATACATGGAAATCACGACTGTGACGAGGGACGAGTTGGAAGCTGCTATTTTGGAGATCTTAAATAATAAACAGTGAGTACACATAGTTTCCACAAAAATGTATGAATTCTAGTATGACTCACAGTATAGTCTCTCTTATTGCACGTGTTACGAGCCGAGGTTCGGCAGTTTGCGGAAACCGAGGGAGTTTAGGTTTTTGAAGAGTTTTGGGGTATAAGTAGGAAAGGTATATGGAGGACTAGCCGATGCCTGTTTCACCACCGGGGCGCCTTGTGTGTGGAATTGTGGAAGAGTGGACTAGCCGGTGTCTGTTTCACCACCGGGTAGCCACTGTCAGTTACTAAAGGACTTTTTGGGATAGGGTTGTGGTTCCGCTTACTCGTAACTTATAAATTTTATTCTGATACACCTCGAGCGGTAAAGGTGTATCGTCGTAAGATACTAATGACTGGACATCGAATGAGGAATAACGTGGTTAAAATTGAATTACAAGTGAATTCACAAACAATGATATAATCTTAATTATTTGGAATACAAATGTTTAGTGTCAAAATGTCGCGAACTAAGTCTCTGTGTTAACGCACCGAGGAGTGCGGGGGCTATGCTACTATGGAATAAATGCAATGATGGGGAATGTATACCCGATCTTGGTTAAAAGAAATCACGACGTGGACCGACGCGCACAACGTGAAGTCTAGAGATGAAATGCCCTGCCTATACAGGGAATCTATGTCCTTATATACTGTAAAACCCAAGCCAGAAATAGACTAGGCAAGGGTGGGGATCACAGGAAAAACCCGATTCCCGGAAACAGAGACTCTAACAGCCGCGGCATCTGCATACTCTTATCTTGTAGAAACTCGTAGGAAAAAGGTCCTTAGAGTTCTTTAAAAAAAGGCCATGTGTTTCAATGCATATGTCCAGAAGGGCCGAAAGTCACCAACGGTCGCGACCGCATGCGTAACACACGGAATCCTCGTTTGTTGCGAACTACCGAGTTCAGCTACGAGTAGTTAGAAGTTCTTGAACTCGTAGTGGAGATTGTATTGGCTACATAGGGGAATACTGATTGAGAAAGTGGAGAAACAGTTCCCGTGATTAATTACCTCTTTCGTTACCAACCTGTATTTTTAGCCGACTTCGAAGAAGGAGGAGGTTAATCAATTCGATCTGCATGTGCTTTTTTTCCTATGAATTTTCACCGATTACGCCGAGATGGATGGACCAATCGGAACGAAACCTTTTGCATCTTGTAGAGTCCCTGGGGTGGTCCCGTTAAAAAATAATTGTTCATTTTTTTATCGATTATGATTTTTATCGAATATTAATTCCGTAAGTGGACATGATTACTGAGCCGTTTTACGGGCGAGTTGAAGTAAGCTACAACGGCGGCGCAGTGTATACATTAGGGTGGACCTTAGTTATACTGGGTAAAAATTATTTTGTCGAATTTTTTTCGGGACACCCCCTAGAATTGTGACACTTGACGCAAAAATAATGTGTGCAAAATTTGAAATCGATCGGATTAAATTTTTTTAATTTTGTAACTCGATTTTCTCCACTGTAGTATGTCATTAGTATATATTTTTATATATCGTTGAATTTGTCTTTTTACGCACTATAATAATGTAGAAACAAAATGTAGCATTAATTTAAAAAAAAAATTCGTTACCTTGAAATCTCAAAAATTGACTTTTCAAAAAAAATTTATTTTTTGCATTATATTTAATTTAATAAACAATACAACTTTTGTCGAAGAAATTTTTTTATATTTTTATAAATAGCGAAAATATTTAGACATTATACATATGCTCATACATAATACATTATTAATATACAGGGTGTCCCAAAACTACCCTAGGAGCCGAAAATGGGAGGTTCCTTGGGTCATTTGAAGCGACATTTTCCTTAATAAAAATGTTATCCGCAGCTTTGTTTAGGAGTTATTAACGAAAAACACGGACCAATCAGAGCGCGACCTAGACGCGAGTTGGCACAGTCGGCCAATGGACAGTTGGCGCGCCGAGCCGATTTTACCAACTCGCGTCTAGGTCGCGCTCTGATTGGTCCGTGTTTTTCGTTAATAACTCCTAAACAAAGCTGCGGATAACATTTTTGTTAAGGAAAATGTCGCTTCAAATGACCCAAGGAACCTCCCATTTTCGGCTCCTAGGGTAGTTTTGGGACACCCTGTATGTATATACAATATACATTATACATATAATACTGTAAATTATGCAAAAAACTACAATTATTTTAGAAAATTTCGTTGAAATAATTTATTTATCTCGTAATGACTTTTTTGATACATCTAGATATTATTTCCTATTTTCGAAAATAATTTCTAAAATATATTGTTTCTCCGCTTCATTTTTTGATAATAACTGATTATAGTCTTGAATAAGTTTAATACCGCGCTCAGCAGTGTCATTAACATATTCTAAGTTTTGTACAATGTTTAGTCCCAATTTGAAATCCTCGTCATCTTCCCATGAATCTTCGAATGAATTTTTTTTAAAATTTTGTAGGAATTGAAAATCTTTCCAAAAATCTTAGTGTTTTGTAGGAAATAAAATGTTCAATTCGTTTACCGGCATAGTTTTTGAAGTCTTCACGAGTTATTTCATATTTCTTACATGATTCGTCGGTTTCAATGTTATCAGATTCGTCGACTTCAGTGATAAGTGCCTCGACCATTCGTAATTTTGTATTCATCTCCAAGGTTTTATCAAAAAATGCTAAGGCTACCGCTTCTGTTGATAAATACCATAAATGTTTACAAAATTTTTTTAATGTATAGTTTCTGTAGAAATTTCAAATCTTGACGTGGAGCTTCCGTTGCCATTGGAGCTGGAATCCACGCTTTTATGTAAATATTAGCGTGAAAGACGCAAATGTCGCGAATTCCATTTTCTTCGTGGCGCTTAATACAAACTGATTTTTAAATAAATATATTTTAAACAATATAAAGCTTTCGCCATGCAACGAGCATGGTGGAAAGCTCCAGGGGCCCGAAATCTTATATTTCTTGGTGGAGTCCTAACCAGGAAAATAATTATTAGCTCCAAAAATTCTTTGTAATCTTCTCTTGACTGCTGTTATTTTTGTAATACATCGATAGAAAATTTAAGGATTTCTTGAATCACGTTATCTGTAATAGTTTCGCGGACATATTCGGTTTTGATTCCGGATACGAAATTCAATATCCAGATGTATCAAAACAGTCATTACGAGATAAATAAATTACTTCAAAGAAATTTTCTAACATAATTTTAGTTTTTTGTATAATGTACTGTATTATATGTATAATGTATATTGTATACATATATATTAATAATGTATTATGTATAAGCATATCTATAATGTCTAAATATTTTCGCTATTTATAAAAATATTAAAAAATTTCATAGACAAAAGTTGTATTGTTTATTAAATTAAATTAAATATAATGCAAGAAATAATTTTTTTTTTGAAAAGTCAATTGTTGAGATTTCAAGGTCACGAATTTTTTTTTTAAATTAATGCTACATTTTGTTTCTACATTATTATAGTGCGTAAAAAGACAAATTCAACGATATATAAAAATATATATACTAATGATATACTGCAGTGAAGAAAATCGAGTTACAAAATTTAAAAAATTTCAAAGTCGATGCGGCAGCACTTCCCGTTATCCGATCGATTTCAAATTTTGCACACATTACTTTTGCGTCAAGTGTCACAATTCTAGGGGGTGTGCCGAAAAAAATTCGAAAGTCGAAAAATAAGGTCCACCCTAGTATACATAGTAAGATAAAGGGCAATAGCATAACAAAAGGATCGCGCTTATATGTTTTATTAATATAATTGGTTACAAAATCGCGGTACTATAGTTCGTCCATCCTGACGAAACTTTCCTACGGTGTTCGTTTAATTTTTTTAAATTTCGAAGTCGGTTTAATTTTTTTTATAAAATTTTTTTTCAACGAATTTTTGCTCTCCACTTGTACAATGAGCGAAGTGCTACAGTGTTATGAATGCATTTTGACAGGGCAGTAGCACATACAAGGTGTCTCGACCAAAGAAGATCAGCTAAATATCCAATTGAATTGGAAAGAATACAAAAATATTAGTCGGACATTGTGAATGTTATGTATTGAAGGACCTATATTCTACAAGAATATTTTTCTTCCATGAAAGATAGCCAGTAGAGAAAAATATTCTTGCCGAATATAAATCCTTTAACACCATTCATATTAGGTAAAAGAAACTTTTTTCTTCCAATTTCTAGAGTTATAAATATTGCAACAATTATTGTGCAGCATGACGTTTACGCGAATTCACATTGAATAGAATGTGAATTAATAATTAGTCAATCACTACCATTCACAGTCAATACAATGTTGCGCAATTGACACTGTTGCGCGATATGCTTGACCACCGAGTGTTCCGATTATAAACGCCTTTTTTCTGTAATTTATCTTCGTAGAATTGTAAGAGACTAAATTGCGAATTTGGATAGCCTCAGGCTAGAATAAAAGGAAGAAAACAAATTCTTCCCGGGCTCTGGACGTTCTACTTCGTCATTGTAGATACGCTACTGTTTTGGCCGCGCATGCGCGAAAAAAGGCGCTTGTAATCGGAACACGGCTTGACCGTGAACGGGCACCTTTATTTAGATTGCCTCTTTTAGCTGAGAAATCTTTATAAATACAGTTTACAATTCGACATTTGAAATGAACAGAAACAGTAACACGCAAAAACCTTTTTGTCCGGCAGTTTCTGTCAAGGTTTGCAGGAAAGTATAATTTTATTCGGTATTTTTCAGGTACAAGCAGAGAATGATGGAACTGAAAAAGCTTGTGAACGATAATCCGTACAATATTGTGAAACATTTAGTATGGTGGACGGAGTACGTGATTCGCAATGAAGGTGCTCCTCATCTTCGTTCAAATTTAGCTCATCAACCATGGTACCAACGTTACGATATGGACATTGTGGTATTTCTGACGATCGTGGTCGTTTTAATAATTTCAAACGTATCTAGTATCGTTGCGAAATTGGCTGTTCGCTCTTACAATCATTACCGAAGGATATCCACATTGAGTAAACCAAAAGTTAGTTAATTATAAAGTGATAAAGCACAAAGTTCGAACTTTCGATGATCTAATTGTAAGATCCGCATACCAGCACAACAATATATTTATTTATTTTTATTGTAATACGTTTTTGTGTCACAGTATACCGATCAACCTCCAGTGATTGCGGACTTTGTCAATGTTACCACTGTCGCTTAGTATGTTAATGAATATGATCAATTATTATATAGTGCGATCCAGAATTGTTCAAACTGCGATAGACACGTGAAATATTGATAACAGTATCCAATAAATTTCAACTTGTGTTTTGTTTCCCAATTACTGTTGATTGGTTCTGATAGGTTTTATTGAAAAAATGCATTTTTCAACTTTAAATGTATATTGTGATATTATTATGAAAGATATTTAATTGTTCTATGCAGCAAATGATTCTATAGACTTTCCCAAATACAGTGATGTCCAATATTAATACATTAGGAATGTTTGAATATGGTCAAATAACACAATATTTGTTTAAAATTGAAAACTACGTTTTTTTTTAAAGCCACGTTTCTCATGAACAGTGCGTGTATGAGAAAAATTAAGGGCAGATTAGGAATCGGCGCAAAAAACTCTATAAGAAGCACCCAACAATAATTGGGAAACAAAGGTGTTGGATAATGTAATTTAATAATTGTGTTTTAAAGCAGTAATTTGAAACTGCAGTAGACCAAAACTGGAAACATAATACTGCGCACAAACCGCAATGAACGCAATATTAAATATTTTTAAACATACTAATCAAATCATTTTAGTTTCTGGAATGTATTTGTTATTTCTTGCACACATGTACAATACCGTTTCTTTTATTTGATATATTAGTTTTTATTGCTAGACAATATATTGTATACATAATAATACAAAAGTACATGTTCAATATGTATGTAATGGATATTTGGTCCCCTCAGGGTTTCAAATCCCGTTCCACACTTCTCACCTCTACCAACCCACTCTCCCTATCGCCTATTTCAGCGGGACCTACTTTTTATTACGGTGGGTTCCGAACCACCTTGGGCACCACAGTTTTTTAAAATAGCACATTGAATATTTCCAGAGGTGCCGGGCGTGGGATTCGAACTCGCGACCGCCTAATCGCAGTCGCGGGCTCTATTCACTGACCCACTGCGCACCCTCTACATGTTAAATATTTTTACATATATTTCTACTAATTAAAAGAAAGTATTCAGGTATGTATGTCGAAAATTGATTAGTTTAGAAGTGATGATCTTTGTCCCGCATCTCGATGGAGCAAGCCGCGGGCAATACGCCGCGCCAGTTACTCGTCAATGTTTTAAATTATTCTCGTTAAGTTGTCTAACGACATTATGTAACAACCTGACGCATAAGAATTGCTTGATACAAAGAATGCAATTTATAATTGACGATCGCCTTCTTAATCTAATAAAAAGAACATGGTGACTTAATCGATTGTTTTTGAAGTAAAATTTCTTTTGGCAGGGTGTAAGCCAGTAGGTAATACAGGGTGTCCCAAAACTACCCTGGGAGCCGAAAATGGGAGGTTTCTTGGGTCAATTGAAGCGACATTTTCCTTTGTAAAAATGGCGTCCGCGGATTTGTTTAGGAGTTATTAACGAAAAACATGGACCAATCAGAGCGCGCCCTGGGCCGCCGCGCCGCACAGTGGTACGATGGCGGCCAAAAAGCGGTCAAAAATCCGTAAAACTGAAACTATGCAATGAATTTGTTTAAAATTTTGTAGACAGGATGCCACAGGTACAACGCTTAAATGGAAAAACAAAAATTTGTTTATTTTTTTTTATCAAATGAAGCATCAGCATCGCGCATTCCCCTTTTTCTTTGACGGTAAGTACAATAAAAAAGTTTTTAAAAAACGATGTAAAAATCTAGTGAAAGTACATTCTTTTATTTAGATGGATCGAATCACTCAAATCATCGACATGGACGGTTTCATTGTAGAAAAAAGATTTATATGCAAAGAATTAGTCATGATCGATGTTTGTCGCGACGGCTCGTTCGAACTCTCTGAATTTCGCTTGGAAGTTATAAAAAATTTTTATTTATATCGTCTGTATCCAATAAAAGCTGTTTGGTGTCGAAGTCTGATATCATTTACTTCGTCATTTTCCTCATTATTGTCAGCGTCGAAAAGATAAGGAGAAACTCTATACTGTTCTGTTAATTAAAAAGTCTCTCTCTTACATCGTGAACGGTCTCCCTCTCCCTTACATCGTGAATGGTCTCTCTCTCTCTCTCTCTCTCTCTCTCTCTCGCTCCCTCTCCCTCTCCCTCTCTCCCTCTCTCCCTCTCTCCCTCTCTCCCTCTCTCACATCATGAACGGTCTATCTCTGTCTCTCTTACATCGTTCAGGTCAATCGTCTTAAACGAAAGTGCACGTGTTCTCGTGGGAAACAGTGTTTGAAAAAATCAAGGTCAACCCCTCCCCCCATAGGTAAGAAACACGTTCGGACGCGATTCTATGACTACCTCTATAAAGAAGAGGAAAGAAATGATAATGAAAAGACTGAGTGAAAACAGATGTGGTCAGATATCGCGACTCGATAGCGGCCGTCAAAAGGATGTTGCTATTAGGAATATACAGTAAAGACGAGGAGAGAAATGATAAGGAGAGCGAAAACAGAGATGTGATCAGAGCCAAAGGATGTTTATTTCAAAAAATGATAAGGAAAGACTGAGTGAGAACAGATGTGATCTGATATCACGGCTTGGCGACTCGATACCCACCGCCAAAAGGATGTTTATTTATTAATTTCCTTGAAAAATCTCCCCTCCCCTCGAACGGGGCTTACGCAATGCCAGGAAACTGATCTTAAATGCAATACCAGGAAACTGGTCTTGCAAAATTCCCCCCTCCCCCACCCCCCCACCCCCGAAATATTGTCGGGCTATAAGGTGTCCCCCTCCCCCACCACCCTGCAAAATATGGTCGAGCTATATGGTAAGTTAGCATGAAACAGAACCTATTTTCAGATGGTATAAAGACGAGGAGAGAAATGATAAAGAAAGACTGTGCAGTAACAGAGATGTAATTGGGTCTGTTACGTATGCGGCAGCGACCGTTACCGACTTTCGGCCCTTCTGGACATATGCATTGAAACACATGGCCTTTTTAAGAACTCTAAGGATCTTTTCCTACGGGTTCCCACAAGATAAGAGTATGCAGATGCCGCGGTTGTTAGAGTCTCCGTTTCCGGGAATCGGGTTTTTCCTGTGATCCCCACCCTTGCCTAGTCTATTTCTGGCTTGAGTTTTACGGTATATAAGGGCATAGATTCCCTGTATAGGCGGGCTTTCATATCTAGAGTTCACGTTGTTCACGTCGGTCCACGTTGTGATTTCTTTCATTATAAGATCGGGTATCAATTCCCAATCGTTGTATTTCTTCTCGTACTAATCCCATCCACGGGATTCTGTAGAAGCATAGCCCCCGCATTCCTCGGTGCGTTAACACAGAGTCTTAGTACGCGACATTTGACACTGAACATTTGTATTCCGAATAATTAAAATTATATCATTGTTTGTGAATTCACTTGTAATTCAATTTTTAACCACGTTATTCCTCGTTCGATGTCCAGTCGTTAGTATTGTCACGTCCGGTGGTCCAGACATTGATAATAATTGATACGAATAATCATATATACATATTTTTCTTATTTTTGTTCAATATTTTCTCTCATAATGTTGCGTGGGAAACTTTAACAACGAATAAAATAATTATCACACATTATATCATATTCGCGAGCGATAGGAAATAAGCTAGAACATAATACGTAGAGCAAACGAAGAAACAAGAGGACCCGTAGACGATATTCAACACATCATTTTAATAAGCATTTCTAAAACGAAATTAAATATCAAGAAGACAGAACGCAGCAGAAATGAAATACAAACTGCTGAGAACACTCCAGATGAACGTGCCGAACAGAAGATCCAGCCAAGAGCAAGGAAGATGCAAAACTCGAAAATGCAGACGACAAATTAGATAAGATAACTTTTGCTAAGGAAAGACGAACCATTCCCACGGAGAAATAGCTTAGAACAAAGGTTTAGAAACTATAAAAGGATGGCTCCTCATCAGGAGCCTCAGTTCCAGTTCAGAAATCGAAAGACAAGTTTCCAGTCCGAAATCGAAAGTTAAGTTCAGTTCCAGTTTTAGAAATCAAGAATCACAACAAGCGCTATACGGTCAAAAGTTTATACAACAGCAATTATTTCGGTCAAGAAGTACACGGTTTAGTCAAGAAGTATACACAGTCGAAAAATTAGTGAAGTGGACTAAATGGACTAAGTGGACTAAGTGGACTAAGTGCACAAAGTGGACAAAGTTTTGGACCATAACAACAACAACAACAACAACAACAACAACAATAACAACAGCAGCAGCAACTCCTAACCAACCGCAACCAAACGAAAACCGAGCTACGGTAAATACAAATCAACAAATCATTGTAACAATTCCAATCCGCGATTATTGTAAATTTATAACTGTATGTACCTTGAATTTGATTAGTTAAAATATACTCTTGTTGTATTAAATCAAATTTAAAGTAAAATCATTTTTAAAGTCTGCACCTAACGTCGATTTCACCAACATATTAACATATATTAAGAAATCTTCAATTTCCCGAACCGGAGCCGGTGTATGCAGGTAGGTTCGAAACTGCGTTATATCCCTATATTATTATAATAAAATCGTTTAACTTGCAAAATCAATCTAAAACGTCCACCTTAGGACGTAACAGTATCTTACGACGATACACCTTTACCGCTCGAGGTGTACCAGAATCAAATTTATAAGTTACGAGTCAGCGGAACCACAACCTTATCCCAAAAATCTTACGTCATGTGGAAAGATTTATTTAACATTCGAAATTTTGCATACGAGTCCGCAAAGAAATGAGACATTTTATGTATTTACTTTGCTCCCCCCACCCACTCCCACTCCCACTTTTCTTCCTTTGCTGTCCTATATGATTTGGTCAAGTGTATAGGTCAATTGAGAACATACGTCTTACGTCATGTGGAAAGATTTATTTAAAAATGTCTTTTTTATTTTTGCATGTAACGATGAAAAATGTCAATGTCAATGTTAATCTGAATTTGAATTTGAATTTTAATTTGCATTTGAATTTAAAACTTGAATGTGAATGTGAATGTGAATGTGAATGTGAATGTGAATGTGAATGTGAATGTGAATGTGAATGGGAATGTCAATGTCAATGTCAATGCGAATGTGAATGTGAATGTGATTGTGAATGTGAATGTGAATGTGAATGGGAATGTGAATGTGAATGTGAATGTGAATGTTAATGGGAATGTGAATTCTCTCTCTCCGCACTCTCTCTCTCTCCGCATTCTCTCTCTCAGTCCCTCTCTCTCTCTCTCTCCCTTGCTCTGACACTCTCTCTCTATCTCTGTCTTTGTCTGTGGAAGGTTCTAGAGCAAACCGCATTCGAAAATAGAGATTTCATTTCAATAAATTTAGCTAAAGATTCGATTAAGACATCCGTCGGCACCTCTTCCGAGGCAATCGACGGGAATGTATAAGCTTAGTTGAACTTTTTTCGCAAATTTGAGAGTTTTTTGTTAATTAATCTATTATATGTATAATTAAGGCCTAGCGATAGTTACGGATTATTAAAATAGACAAAAAGCCGAATCCAACGATATCCCACACGAGGGGGCAGAACGTAAAGCCAGAATTTGTTTAAACAATTATAAACAAAATGGCGGATTCGGTAAACTTTTAGTGGAGGATATGAGAGTATCCCTCGAGTACAGAGGGTTTTCTAAAGGGGGGAAAAATTTTCGTAAAAATTCGATCGGAGGCCCCGTTTAGAAGATACAGCGATTTTTATATTTTTAAAAAATAATTATTAATATTCGATTCGCCATATTGTCGGCCCATGCGTCAAAATGGCCGAAAAAAAATTATTTTTGATTTAGGGGTTGACCAACAAGGAATCTCTCTCTCTCACACACTCTCTCTCTCTCTCTCTCTCTCTCTCTCTCTCTCTCACTCTCACTCTCTCCCTCGCTCTGACTCTCTCTCTCTCTCTCTCTCTCTCTCTCTCTCTCTCTCTCTCTCTCTCTCTCTCTCTCTCTCTCTGGAAGGTTTTAGATCAAACCGCATTCGTGACACTTTTTCGTGACACTTTTCGGTAACGCTTTTCTCTGCAATTTCTCTGCTATATGCCAAAGTAAAGACATAAAATGTCAAAAAATTATTTTTGATTTAGGGGTTGACCAACAAGGAATCTCTCTCTCTCTCACTCTCTCTCTCTCTCTCTCTCTCTCTCTCTCTCTCTCTCTCTCTCTCTCTCTCTCTCTCTCTCTCTCTCTCTCTCACTCTCTCCCTCGCTCTGACTCTCACTCTCTCTCTCTCTCTCTCTCTCTCTCTGGAAGGTTTTAGATCAAACCGCATTCGTGACACATTTTCGTGACACTTTTCGGTAACGCTTTTCGGTAACGCTTTTCTCTGCAATTTCTCTGCTATGTGCCAAAGTAAAGACATAAAATGTCAAAAGTCCTTGTGTAACCGACAGTGGCTACCTGGTGGTGAAACAGACATCGGCACGTCCACTTTTCCACAATTCCACACACAAGGCGCCCCGGTGGTGAAACAGACATCGGCTAGTCCTTGTGTACCCTAATTGTGGCGCCCCGGTGGTGAAATACACACCGGCTAGTCCACTCCCTTGTTCCACATGCAAGGCGCCCCGGTGATGAAACAGGCATCGGCTAGTCCTCCATGTACCTTTCCTACCTATATCCCAAAACTCTTCAAAAACCTAAACTCCCTCGGTTTCCGCAAGCTGCCGAACCTCGGCTCGTAACAGGCCACAGGATGTTTATTTAAAAAATGATAAGGTGAATGAGAACAGAGATCCGATATCATGACTCTCGCCGTCGACAGGATGTTTATATTATTATAAACATACCAGGCTCACGCAATACCAGGAAGCTGATCTTAAATGCAATACCAGGAAAACTAAAAATCCCCGCTCCCCCTCCCCCCTCGCCTACGAACGGTGGCTTACGTAATACCACCATGAAAATCCCCCTCACCCCGCCCCCCGCAAAATATGCTCGCGCTATACGGTTAGGTTAGCATGGAACAGAACCTGCTTTTTCAGCTGCGTCGGTAAGGTAGAAATCTACCCACAATGATGATTAGTATTTAGAACCGGCATATATATCCTACTAACGTTCATACCAGAATCTCCATAATTATTTCATATTCTGCAAAGTTTCAGCTTTCATTAAAAAAAATTTCATCGCTCTATCTCATTTCTATCGAAAGTTCTTTGATTTTGATACAGAATTCATCGGTTTGGCCCATAATGCGCCGCGCCGAACTGCGAACGGATTTTTGCTATTTCCAGAATTTCTTGCAAATAACTATAGAAGCTGCAATGGTGTATACTACACAAAGAAATTCAGAACATGTATTTATAATATTATTTGTAAAATGCCTATTTAATAATTCTATGTACTATGAATGTTTAATATATGTTCTATCTGCCCTGCAAACAGATTTGCAAGTACTACCCATTCGCGTTCGTGCGCGCCCAAATGTTCGTCCATTTATGTCAAAATTTAAAAAATTTACAATTTTCAAATTTGCTGCGCGTCATTTTCCCATGATCCAATCGGCCCCAAATTTTTTCCACGTCATTTTCTCAACATTTGTCACAATTCTGGTATACGGCACCAAAAAAATTTCATGGCCGAAAAAATAAGATCCACCCTACTGTATACATACATATAACGAATTTGCGTTCAAAAAGCTGGGCTATGTAGTTTTTACTAAGTTATTAAAACATGTGTTTTGTAATGTTCATGAAAATTTTCATAAAAACCACTTGCTGTATAAATTGTATAATGCACATATGATTTAATTAACGATACTCTTGTTTATTTATTCCTCTTCTTATTGTTCAAAGCAACGTTAGTTACTCATTAATAACAGGAACAAATTAAATTATGTCATCCTATAAAATTACAATACTGTAGGATAGCGACCTGATTTGGTCAACCGAAATGCAATTTATTAATTGCTAGAATGAGTGGACTGTATAATTGAGAAGGAATGAGTGTAATGGATGGCGTGAATGTAACGGTAAATTTGAGTGGATAGGAATATGGAAAGAAAAGGTGAGAAAACCGGATTCACAATAAATAAACTATATTTGCACAATAATTAAATACAAAAGTCAAATAACTGTAACGAAAACTGTATGATGAAAAAGGTGTGAAATAAATGAGATAGTTGAGAACTTGAATTGGAACAGCTGATTGTCAAAATTCTACTCGAAGAAGACGCATAACGGTGTTTCTCTCTCTCTCTCTTATATACGATTCGACCCTTCTGGAACATTCGTTTAGCTTTTTGCTTCCGGTGGAGTCTTCACAAGCATTCGCGAGCATTCCTGAAGGATCTAGATTGGGCCTTGACCAATTGATGGTCGATATTCAGGCACGCAATTTCCGCGGCGCCGCATGATCACTCGGCGTGATCGGCGCGACGCGAGTTGACGCGCGGTGACACGAGACGAACATGGCTGCCAGGCGCGCCATTCTCGCACAAATACAGTTCCAAACATTACATTTATGTAATTACATTTGTGTATATAATTACATATACATTACATTTATAAAATACATATTAATATTTGGCTGTTTAGAACATTTCGAATTTTGCAGTTAAACGTATTCTTTATTGTACGTACAGTAATCATTCGTTTATTATTTATTCCAAATATAAGGATTAACAAATCAAAACAATATTCTATGTATTCACGAGACTTCAGTGACTACAGCTATGTTTAATTGTAATTCCTATCACCACCAACGAGATGTAAACTCGTCTGTGCTACCACTAAGAAAGCTGTCAGCACCACCGACGAGACCCTGTTTGTGACCCTAAACCGTGTTGGTAATACAGGAAATGACAAGAAAAACGGGCCAAGTGGCCCTGGCAAACGTGGCCACTGAAATACATTGGATGATAGGTCTATCCTATACCTAGTCGGTGGTAGTACAAATGATAAAACATGATTCTTAAGACTACCTTATACAATACTTAACGCGGTTGGGAACAATGGATTAAAATAAAAAATATACGTGTGGAAAACCACGCGCGGTGGAAGTGAAACTTCTTGCAGTATAGTAATGTTTAGAAGCATATTAAGATTGGAAATGTTAAAAAAAAAACAAGATCAGGAACAACCAATACAAAAAAAAAAACAAGATCAGGAACAACTAATACAAAAAACAAGATCAGGAACAACTAATAAAAAAAAAAATCATAGAAAAAGTTTCACTTCAAACATAATGAACGATCAAAATTTGCTTCGCAAAGAAGGAGAGCGTATGAGAAAGAAAGAAACGTAGTTCATAGCATTTCCCATACGCTCTCCTTCTTTGCGAAGCAAATTTTGATCGTTCATTATGTTTGAAGTGAAACTTTTTCTATGATTTTTTTTGTATTAGTTGTTCCTGATCTTGTTTTTTGTATTAGTCGTTCCTGATCTTGTTTTTTTTTTTGTATTGGTTGTTCCTGATCTTGTTTTTTTTTTTTGATTTTACTTCAACTCGCCCGTAAGACGGCGCAGTCTAAATATCTCTATTGTCACGTCGCTCGGCAATCGGGAGCCGCCAGAAGGGCGAAACCCTTTGCAACACCGGGTATTTACAGGCGGGAGGCCGGGCCACGATCGGCCGCACGACACGTGGTCCACCCGGGACAAAAAGGCAATCGCAACCTCGAGGTTTTCGGCAACTAACGCGAATTATCGGGCGCCAGACACCACGGGGTGTCGTATGAGAATTCGAACACGCGAAATATTCCTTTTCCTAAGCCACGAGCTTGCGATGGCGGCGATACGCCTGCGATAGCTATTCTAAGGGCACAGGATAGACACGGAAAGGACGAGAGGCATTCCCTGCGGCGGGGAGGTTTCGTGCAAGAAATCGTAATCACTATTTCGGCAACAATAATCGTTTATTCAACGAAGGCGTTAATACATGAGCGCCGAGGCGGCTCGGCCGCTCGTAAAGATGAATGCCGACGCGTCGAATTCGGCAGCGCAAGATTTTACACGCGTTCGTATCCCGCGCGGGGAATCTACGATCGAATTCAGATGGAATACGCGATCTACGGAAAGCTTCGTTCGTTACGACAATTCGCGGAACACGGATCGAGCACATGGCGGCGTCCCACCGTGGGACGGCATCGAGGTTGGCTAGAGTTGACGACAAAACGCTAAGTTTCGCTCGAGCTATTTTCTCGACGCGAATTCACACCAAACTAATTGGGTTCCGGGCCCCGCAAACAAGTCGGGTTTCGTACGTGCTAATTTATGACGCTTTCACCGAAATCCTCGACTAGGGGTCGTCAACTCTTGCGACGCGAACGCGGAGCCGCCAAAACGCTACCCGAGCCACACGCGCAAATTCGATATAACTCAGATGATACCAAAGCCTGATTGGCGCTTACCAACGGTAGCCGTACGGCAGCAGCAGTTGGACGGCAGCTGGTTGTTTTCGGCCCCTTTTCTACTCGACAGCGGTCGCAAAGGTACAAATATGATACGCAATGGGTAACGAGTTACTCTCAGAAACGATAGCGAAGCAATGGCTTCCCATGCGGTGGCTCGGTAACGCGGAAGCAGGGCGTCCCCCACTTTCCTGATCCTCTCCCTCGCGTAACGCTTCGGCTTATCGCTAGCTAAATTTTGGACGCTACGCGACAAGCCCTGGCCTCCGGCGATTCGCAAGTTCTTCGTTAGCGGCGTTCGGTGATTAGCCGCTCCTTGCTGCGACGATCGGCTTCGACCAATCCGGTGGCTGATCAGGCTTCTTCCCGGACGAGGCGACGACAGGATGCGGCTGCTTTTCCTCGTGGCACCGTTGTCCTCTGTCGGAGCCTCCAGGTTGCTTATCCTGGGCCTTGCTGATCTTACGACGTTTCTTCCCTTGTTATTTCCGGAGCCAGTCCTCTCCGCGCCTCTCCTTGAGGAATCTCTTCTTTGTTGAGAGGGAGAGAAGTTCGGGTCCCCCTGGGACCCGACTACGGTCCTGCAAGATCGCGTCGCGCAAATTGGCGCGACGCTCAAAAATATGAGTTTCTCGTCCCATGGGTCTCGCGCGTGCCCAGGGAGATCGCTCGCACCGATCTCGATCGTGTCTCGCTGTCAAAGGGTGATCCGGTCTTCCGTTTACCGGTTCGGAGGGACGCTGGCAAAAATGCCACGTCACACTATATGTCTGTAGTCGTAACATAACCATGAATTTGTAACCTTTTCGTTTGATCCTACTACCGAGCATTTTATTCGTTGCGATATATTCCAAAATGTTCGCTATCATTCTAAAGATCATTGGTTGTCCCCAATCGGTGGACCGGGGTTCGAATCCCGTCGGGGTAAGAAATTATTCTTCTCCGTTCATTCTCAGTTTAAATTTTCGCGCCCCACTTTCCACTTCCGTGACATCGAAACGTCACATATCCGTGACATCGAAACGTCACATATCCTTTACATCGAAACGTCACATCCGTTACTTTAGAAAAGTGTTACCCTCAGCAAAGAAGTTTCACTTCAATAGTAATCATAATAATATGATGATGATGAGGTACTTATTTACTAGTGGCCGTGGTGTGAGCTAACTTCAACTTATCCATGTGTACTATTCGAGCTTTTCCGAGCCTCTCCGTCATCACCGCTTGGCCACGCGCAGAGATAGAGGTCAGCGGGTCCACCAATCGCCGGTTGCGGATGTCCACCATCAAATTGAAGTAGGCCAAAAAATCTACCCCAATGATGGGCTTTGTCACATCCGCCACTACGAACCTCCATGTGAACTCTCGCCGTAGACCGAGATTAAGCGTGAGCGTCACCATGCCGTATGTGGAAATCGTCGTCCCATTCGCCGCAGTCAGCTCGTATGTTGACTTTTCCCGCGGTTCGCGTAACCCATGGCGCGGAAAGACGCAGAGGTCGGCTCCAGTGTCGACCAGGTATTGCGTCTTCGACCTGACGTCCGTAACAAAAAGACGGCGTGACGCTGGGTGAGGGTCGTTGGCCGTCATCAACGACTGCCCTACTCGTTTCCCTGGGCCGATGTCCAATTGCAAGAGGGTTTGCACCTGTGTGCCCTATGCCCCCATCGGTGATGGTACCAGCATTTGCCCTGGTATTCGTCAGACGAACGCTCTGCCGACCGCGAAAATGAGCGTCCTGGATAGCGACTACTCGATCTAGGACGTCGAAACCAACCTCGACGCGGGGGTGGTGAGATTTCCGCGCGCGTGAACTCCTGCCGAATGGCGGAGATTTCCTGCCTTAGGGTGACGGCCAGCTGGGCCATCTTCGTGTTTAGGATAGCCTCTACACTCTGGTCTATTGCTGCCTGACTGGAGAACGGTACATACGATGCCTGGGGGATCGCAGCTTCGGCGATGTGTGTACGCGGTGTAGTCGTTTCCGCGATGGCGTCAGCTAGCTCGGCTACCTTGTCTAGCTCCGTGTCCCTTTGCGTCGCAAGGATCGACTGCATGCTAGTGGGTAAGCGGCCTATCCACAGCGTACGTAGGACGCTATCGGCGATGGATGTGCCTGCTAATTCTCGCAGGTGCCGCAGGAATTGCGACGGCTTTCTGTCCCCTATTTCCTCGTGCTCCAGTAGACGTCGCGTTTTCTGCTCTTGCGAAGAGCTCAACCGCCGAATGAACTCGGACTTCAGCTTCTCGTATGGGTCGATCGGCGGGGGATTCATAATGATGTCGCGAACCTCCGCGGCATACCGCGGATTTAGAGCCCCGACAACGTATCCGAACTTCGTCTTTTCGACCGTTATACCGGCTGCGTCGAAACTGCGTTCGACCATCGAGAACCACATTTCTGGGTCATTCAAAAACGCGCCCGTGGAGGTTCCCGATATATTCAAATTGCGGACGGAATCGGACGGATCAGTCATCTTCGAAAGTACTATGCACACTAAGTCTACTTATGCTATACGGAGCCTCGGTGCTATTGTATCTATGCACTGCACACACTAATTTTGTACGCACACCGTCGCAGCAATAATGTTCGTCCGGTTCGGCTGATAAACTCCCGATTTAACGAAACGAAGTCGCACTGATCGCGTTAAACTTTGTACCGAAATACGCTTAATAATCGTACACCGAATACCGATCACGTCGGGGTCACCAATTTGTGGAGGAAGTCGTGAAAATAAGCGACTCTCGGATATGTTCCTCAACACTCTTTATTAATACTTGTGTCGGTATCGGTGGAGAGCTGAATGTCTCTTGCGACTCGAAAAATCTGACTGCTCTTCCGTCGTCAATCTCCAGGAAACTCCCCGGGAAAAAGCAGGAAAATGGAAGAGTGGGGGAAGACCGAATAGTGGGAGAAAGGTACGGAGAGGAAAGTCGGGTAAGGACCCGCGGAAAGGAGCGATTGCGGAAGGGTCTTGTAAAAACTGAAGGACACGACGGTAAAAAGCAACCGGGAAAGGGTGTCATAAAAAAAGGAAAGTTCGCCAGGGCCTGCTCGTAAAGCAGGCCCAAACGGAACTTGGAAAGGACACACGAAAGGAATAGGCCTGCGTGGATCTGGTCGCCAGATGTGTACCTGGACAGTCCGACCCACGCAGACGGGAAACATTAAGTAAGGATTAAGTTGACGGGATAAGGAGTTTCCTAAAATTGACAGAAGCGTATGGCGGGACCAAGGCCGCCACAATACACATGCTGAAAATTTCTTCGAAATCGACAACATACACATGAGCTGCAAGCGGATAAATTTGGTGAAAATCGTAGTTTTACACGACTTTTGATCAGTTCCTGCTTAATATCCACAGAATCGTACATTTTTCGATGCGTGTCGGTTTAGTCTTCTTAGCATTGTGTATCACCGCGTTATCTTGTTGAAAAATAACGTTGTACTCATGATTCTTCTCTACGAAGCAAAGAGGTAAAAAAATAAGGGAATGAAGAGAAAACAGATGTAACAATCACAAATCGAAAAATGAATCCTGAAAGTTTCACAATTTTTGATGAATGTATAATGATCACGGGCCAGCATATCGAACAAAATAATTATGAATACGCAGTGTCTGCAGAATGTTTCCTCAATGAAAAATCAGGTAGTTTCTATCTCAAAACGTGTACGAACATTTACAATAACATAAAATACAAAAGAGAGATTCTCGAATAATTTTATTTTTAAAATAATGTATCGTTACAAAACCTTCTCAAATAATTTTCACCCCCCCACACACACACACACGCACACACATTATATATTTTTTTTAACGTATCTATTTTGCGCGAACGCCGCGATGATGTCAACGCACGAAGGCGCCAGTTCGCCTTTTTACGGGGATAAACAAATGGGGTGACTCAGTGTTTCTTAATCGATGTTGTAATGCCCCCAAGGAAGAGTATTGACCAAATTACTGCAAATATATCGCTTATCGTCATGCGGACTCAATGCTAATTTCGTTTCCGACATCGAGTATACCTGATGCCGAACGGACACTATACGATTACCGCTAATGCTCTTTTCCGTATGATTACGAAGGCATTCGACATAATCTTCGAAACTGATATCCCGAGCGGTAAGGTTTGTTCTGATGCCTTTGATCTTTTTAGTGTCCTAATCACCGTGCACGCGAATCGCGTACATTTTTGAACGAAGCCCTACGAACTCAGTCATAATTTTACCGCCGTTTTCATCCTTCATCAATCAAAAAGCTGTTTATTGTTCGCGATCGGAACACCGTAAACGTTGTTCGCGGCATAATTGCTGGTGTCGTATCTATGGATATCGCGTTTCAGCAGCGCCGTGAAAAGTACAGCTGTGAAAATTTGGTCTGGCTATCAATCGTTCGACGCCGTGTTTACCGCTCCATCGAGAAAGTAATTTCACGATCGTATGATTTCGAACGTTCTCCATTGTTTTTCCAAACACGGCATTGTTCATTAATTTGAAAAATTCTTGGAAAAAACGTTGGTCGCGTTGGCGCGTAATTTCGTGTTCAAAGCAATGTAGCCGTGCAACCATCGCGACTGTCGAAACTCTAGAATTCTGTGAATTTTCCGTAATTTCAAATTATGTTTCAAACTTTGCTGGAGGTACCGGTAATGTACAACGTATCGTTCCTTATCGCGAAGTGTTGCCATCAACTTTTTCTGTGTACTCGAGTCGGTCGCCGTGTCGTGACTTGGACAAAACGGAAGATCCGCGTGAGCATCGTGAATTTCGCGCGGATACTCTAAATCCACCTGCAAAATGTATCCTAGTGGGCTATCTACCGGAATGGATTCCACGTTCACCCATCGAAAGTCTCTGTGCGGCAGAGGTTGCGACATTGCCCAACCGTACAAATTATTCACGTCGAAATACAATAAGTAGGTGGACGGTTTGGTCGAGTCGTGCGTAGACAAATATTTATTGTTGGCGTGCGCATATCTGTGAGAACACTGGCTCAATCCGCCGCGTATTCCCCGCTCTACAAACAAAAGCATGTCAACGTCGGTCAACAGCTCCAATTCGATCTTTGTCATTTTTAACATCACGTCCCACGCGAAACCGGGGAGCGTGTAATAATGCTCCGGATCGAGCTTGTGATTCTCGAGACAGTCATCGCGAAAATTTTCAAAAACATCTGCCAACAACAACACATCCAATTTTAAATATAAATCGCTGTACTGTCCAAGCGTTTATACAGCGAAACGCGACCAAACCGTATTCGCGTGAAGGTAATCGGCGTCGGATATCTCGCTGCCGTACAACCGATTGTAAAATGCCTCGCGCGGCGGCAAACACGTATCGTTTAATTTGTCGTACGATGTTAGATAGTCGTACGGAAAAACGCCTTTTCTGGTCAATAGTTTGAAATCGTCGCGGGAAAGATGTGCAAATTCACCTCGCACGATGCGTAATTTACTTTCGTCCAAGTACGACGACAGCTTGTCCAGACTCGAGTTCAAGAACTTGAACGAGTCGATGAAGCGGAATTTTAAAAACTTTGCATACTTTTGCGCTTCACCCTGCTGTCTCTCGATAGGAATGTTTTTCGTGAAAGAGATATACTTCTCTTTCGTCAATGGCAATACGTCTATCCGCCCCTCGAACGAGTTAGCTAATTTTTTGATGATGAAATGCGTGTCGTAGCCTGATAAATTATGGAAAACCACCGGTATCGTGTACGAAGATTGATAGTTTAAATTGCATCCGTTATGAGCCGGACCACGATACGCACCCGTGAAATGACAATGATCATGCACCCTCGTCGCGTTGGAAGTGTCGAACGGTTTCTCGCAGACATGACAATGCGTGGCCGTACGAAAGTTTAACTTTTCCGTTTCGGTTAGCGGATTCATCGGCACCGTAATTTATGACTCAGTTCGTACAACCTGTTCGCGAACCACGCCGCGCATCCCTCTTTATCGCGATAAACCTGATACTCGCACAAAGATTCGTCGTAGCGGCAATGCATGTAGTATCCTATACTACACGCGTGGTGATGTTGATACTGCACGCGTGCCGCACGGTCTTGTCCTTCCCGTCCCTCGGGCAGCAGCAGACACTCCAAGTCGGCATAGATTACGAACGACGCCTGCTCTTTGTTCGTGTAGTTCTTAAACTGCAACCACTTATCTTCTTCCGATATTGGAAGCTCCAGAGCGCAATCGTTCATCCGTTCGCAGTCGGCCGTATGAACGTTTAATCTCTCCGGCGTGGGAAAATATTGCAAGCATCTGTGAGAATGGAAAAAATTATGTCTTTTTTCCTTCAAACAATTTTAAAAAACAAACTAGAGGGGGGTTGTTGCTCGCTCGCTTCGCGAGCTTCGCAGGTGGGGGTGTTGTAGCTCGCTTTACGAGCTCGCGAGAGGGTTAGTGGTACGGATGTTATTTGGTGTGTGACTCTCCACGAGCCACACAAAGAACTTCCCGATTCGTTAGTTGCAGTATATTAGTATCATTATTTTCTACTTTCTACTTTCATGTGTGCGCATCCGGGATATTTTTCGATTATTGTAAGCGGTTACATTAGCAGTAGTTGCATAATTAAAAAAAAAAATTTTTTTAAATTTAAAAAAAAAAAAATTTTTTTTTAAATATGTCTAAATATATATATATATATATATATATATATATATATATATATATATATATATATAGTTACGTTTGCTTCTTCGGAGGATACGCCTCTTGTATAAATTGCAATGTTGAATCAACTCCTTTCCAAAAAAACTAAAAAACTACTTGACCAAAATGGACCAAAATCTAATCAGCTCTAAGTTACAGCGGGGCACATCGATCGCATCATTCATCATTCTGATCGCGTTGTTACTTTTTCAGAAAACGTTAACGAAAAATTTGATACCATAGAAACGGACATACGCACACACACACACACACACACACACACATACCGACATTTTGATAAAAATAGTCTCAAACGACTCCAATGACCATGAAATGTGGAGATCTGCTAAAAAATCGATTTTCGATTTTCGGGGTAATTACAGTAACTTCCCTATAAATCGGGAAGTTAAAAAATACAACTTACCGATAACAAATATACTTCTGATTTTTCTTCTTGCTAAGCTGCGGTGAAACCAATCGTGATAAATTTCGTATACACATGAAACGTCCGTGCGTCTTTGCAGCATTCTGTAGTAACAGCAAGTTGACGTGTCTTCCCTCCCGTTTTTTCTCGGTCAAATGCAGCATTACGCATTTCTTGCACACCCAAAGGTGTGTAATCCCCCTCACTCCGCCCCCCGCAAAATATGCTCGCACTATACGGTAAGTTAGTATGGAACAGAACCGGCTTTTTCAGCTGTGTCGGTAAGGTAGAAATCTACCCACAATGATAACTGTGAGTTAGAACCCGCGTATATTACCTACTCTCCTTATACACTTTTGCGAACCGGTGGAATTTCACCGAGTGCGTTAGTCAATGCTCCTCGTGAGAGTACGGTTCGACGGTACAATTAAATCCGCTTCGAGACGCGGAATTCGCGAGATGCAGATGGTTGGCGTAAATTTCTCTCTCTCGACTTGTCGCGATAGTCGGGGGTGAGACGCGATCGGTCTCGCGCGTTAAATAATCCGCGGTCGTACGCGTGTGATCGCGTAGACTTCGCGCGTTCACGGGCCGACGGATCTCGCCCTAACCTCGTTTACGCCGCAGGGAATTTCCCGACTCGCTATTCTTGAGACGCAGCTCCGGAGAAAGACTTCCCAAATCCTTTACGCGAAGGGAAGCTAACCTAATGTCCGCTCAAAGCGTCACCGAATGCGACGCGAGCTACAAAGTTCTGAGGACGAGGCGATCTCGATTCGTCCGCGTGTGAAAACTACGAGCCACCGCGAAAATTACGAAGGAAGAGCCACAAAGTCGACTTACCGTGGTCGGCGTGCGATATGCCCACGCTTGTTTTTCCGCCTCGATAGTCGGACTTCCGACGGTCTTGTCCGAATTCTCCGGAACCACCCGCGACGCGGGAACTAAGCTTTTCGCTTTCCGTAGCGGGATTTTTCGAGAGCAAACGATACTTCTGCTCCGCAGAATGACCAGCGCAACAGTGACTCTTCGATCCGCATCGACGAGACGTATCGATTCTAGTTCCCCCCACTTTTCCGTACTGCCGAATTTCCCGAATTGGCTACTTCCGCAACGCGACTGGAACAGTCGCAGGATCGGCCCTTCGAAAGGTCCTTGGGCCCCAGACCAATTCGTAACGTAACGTTAACGATCGCTTTTAGTTAGCGAACGAGGAAAATAAATCTTCCCAGGACTGCTGGTACACCACCCTCGCTGGGACCCTTGTTGAGCGGGGTGAGACGACGGAGGGACTGCGGATAGAATGTGTGTTCGCAAAAGGGTCCCTTGTCCCACGTCGCCGTCTCCGGGTTACTTGGCCCGTGTGTTAAAGCTTCCTTTTCGATTCCGGATCCGGATGTTTTACAATATTGGCTATATTTCATCTTCGGTTGATTCTATGATGCGAGGTGCCCTTCGGGAGTCGTACGGAGTGATGTGCTCTAGGCACGTCCCTGAAATCTCGTACTTGGTACGATCAATAGGTGGCGTTAGAAGTGGATTTCGAGATCGTAAGATCTTCCTCTCGGAGCGCTCTAATTCTGCGGGTGGTTCTCAATACGGTTTTGGGTCAGTCTGGTCCACGCACGAAATGGCTTGTTCGGATATAGGGCACTCGTTGTGGAAATTGGTCGTGTGTGAGGAATAGATGAGTAACTCAATGTATTACACAACTTTAATAAACAATAAAGACATAGAATAACACACGATACAACTTTAACATATTGAATAGCGGGTTAACCGTTAGCGGAGCGACGAGGAAGTATATACATAGAATCTAGCAGTAAGTGACTGACTGGTAAACACACTCGATTCCGCTAGGAGTCGATCAGCTGAATCGCTTCTTCCGTTAACTCAGGTGGGGGGCTCCTAAACAAGGTGACGTCACGATCGCGATCCCAGCGAGACGGAGCGAATAGGTGATGGTTTGCCGGAACATGGCTATTTAGCCCGTGATTCAACGGCGAAGTGACGTCGCACGAACTGCAACGTCACACTCCTCATCAGGAGCCTCAATAACAATCTAAAGTCCAACAAGTTCTGCTCAGTAAAAATCTAAAGTCCAACAAGTTCTGCACAGTAAAAATCTAAAGTCCAACAAGTTCTGCTCAGTTAAAAGTATACAGTCCAACAAGTAAAATACATCTAAACCATAGTTCAGAGTTAAGATACACTGTTCAAGTTCAGTTAAGTGAAGTCAAGTTAATTAGCGAGATTAACCCGTTGGAATTTCTAACAACAATAACAACAACAACAGCAGCAGCAGCAGCTACGAAGATTAATCAGCGCAACATCTCGAAAGCGAATCGAAAACCAAAAGCGAAAGGTCATCTATCGGTAAATACTAATCCGCAATTATTGTAAAACTACTAATCCGCAATTATAGTTGTTCTATTTCAGTTAATTTTCGTGAGAAGAAACCAACGGGTCTCCAAATATTATCCTCAAATTGTTCAAGAACTGCCCCGATGGCTGTGTTGGAGGCGTCTGTAGTAAGCATGAGTGGTGCATCATGACTTAAATAAACAGGACTGACCGCCTTAATAATGCTCCTTTTGCATTTCAGAAAAGCTTGATCTGCATCTGGTGTCCAAGTCAACAGTTTTTTGGAACATTTAGTGGTTCCTTTAAGGAGATCGTTGAGAGGTACTTGAATGTTTGCAGCACCTGGGATGCAACGTCTGTAATAATTAATCATCCCTAGAAAACGTCGAAGTTGAGCATTCGTTTCAGGCTTAGGAAAATATTCAATGGCCTTGACTTTAGCGGGAGGAGGACAGTAACCTTCTTTGGAGACATGATAGCCTACATATATGACCTCAGACTGTGCGAAAACACATTTCTGGAGATTAATTGACAATTTGGCCTTCCGTAATGTCTCAAATACAAGTCGAAGATGATATAAATGTTCTTTGATTGACTTGGACATCACAAAAAGGTCATCAAGATAGCATCGAACAAATGGCATAGTACGAAATAGCGAATCCATGAAGCGCTGAAAGGTTTGAGCAGCATTCCGAAGACCAAAGGGCATGCCTAGACATTCGAACATACCAAAAGGTGTTGTAATGGCTGTCTTGGCAATGTCTTCAGAAGCAACCGGAATCTGATGATAAGCCTTTTGCAGATCGATGGTAGTGAAAACAGAACAACCGTGACAGTGTTGGAAAAAATCTTCGATGACTGGCAAAGGGTAACGGTCAGGGATGGTTATTGCGTTTAAACGACGATAGTCACCTGTGGGACGCCACGTCCCATTAGATTTTCGCACCATATGCAGAGGACTGGCCCATTGACTAGATGATGGACGAATGATGCCTTCATCAAGAAGTCTATTGAATTCTTCTTTAGCTGCCGTCAGTAATTCTCCAGAAAGTCTGCGAGGACGTTCGAACACCGGAGGTCCTTCAGTATGAATGTGATGATGTACTAAAGGGTCCTTTAATCGGGCAGCAGAACTGTTGAAAACGGTAAGATCACTAAACTCTGTAATCAATTTTGAGATTACTTCTCGGGGAACAAAATCTAATGAAATATCGCTCTCTACTAAAGAGACAGAATGCACACAGGCTCGTGCCATGCTACCTTCCGCAGCAATAGAAGTCAATAGATCCATGATACGACGACGTTTGACATCTACTAGAAGACCATAATGAGCTAATAGATCAGCCCCGATTATGGCGGAAGTTACCCCTGCAATTAAGAAAGGCCATCTAATTGATCGATGTAGACCGAGGTTAAGTTCAATCATCTGGAGACCATAAGTCGGAATGGATGTTGAATTTGCCGCTGACAAAGTGAGACTCTGAGAAGTCAATGGTCTTTTGATTACTGAACGTGGTAGGAGAGAAACAACAGAACCAGAGTCTACTAAAAATCGCATGCCTGATTGTCTGTCATAAACATGAAGGCGATTTTCTAGAAATTCGTTGCCGACGTCGGTCGCCTGTACTAGTGCCGGTGCACTTAGTTTTCCGATTGACCAGTTTGAGAAATCATAGGTTTGAAAGAACAAGGTTGTTCACATTTGTGGGCATCCATACCGTATCGTCTATGATAGAAACAGTATCCATTGGCGAGAGGTTTAGGTGAACGAGTGCGAGCTGGACTACGTCCACGATCATTCCAACGTTGATTAAAACTTCCATTTGATTGACTGGAAACTTTGTCCAAAATTTGACGATTTAAGTCTATAAGATGTGTCAACGAAGTGCTGATAGAAGTGAGTGTCGTCATGTATTCATTCCGACCAGCAGTGGACATAAAAGGAGAATGGTTTCGACGTGCAGGAGACGGTGAGCGGGTACGTGTGTAAGACTCTACAGCCGAAATTGAGGTGATGGCCGGTGAGTTCCCAATGAGTTCATCAGCAGCGATGGATAGTTCTTCAAGATCAGCTGCCTTGAAAATTCTTAAAGGACGTTGGACATTTCCAGGAAGCAAATCCAACCACTTCACTCGAAGTAATTCATCAGGAACACGATCACCTGCCAAGGCCTTCATGCGACGAAGCAACTGTGAAGGTTTTTTATCACCGAGTTCGAGTTGTGTTAGTAATTTATGTAATTGACGGTCTGTAGTGTCTACTAAACGGCGTAAAATAGCTGCTTTGATATTTTCATACTTTCCTGAATTTGGTGGTGATTTGACTATGTCAGCTACTTCTTGAAGTGAGTCTTGATCTAATTTTGATAGTACAAGGTTGTATTTAGAATCATCTGAACGTATCCTATAAATTCCGAATGCAGATTCTACTTGGGAAAACCAAAGTTCTGGATTCGACTTCCAGAAAGGAGGGAGACGACAGCTATTTATAGCACCTACTCCAGGAACTGTCAGTGTGTCACATATTTCCGGGTCTGAGAAACTGCTTTCAAATGAGTCTCTTCGTCTAGCGTCTTCAACTTCAGGAACAACATGGCTTGTCGACGGTTCATGAATTCCTGCTGGATCTTGTTGAGTTTGAATTGAAGAGCGTGATATCGGCATAATTATGATGTATTATTAAACAGCGTTTAATAAAAAATCACGTCGGGGTCACCAGTTTAGATTACGTATTCAAATAAATTGTATAAGAACTTTTATTATTTAATAAATTGACAATTATTTAATTTTGAAATATAATGATTGTAAGAACTTTATTTTATACTAGCTACTCGTGGCGTGCCTGCGGCACGCCCTCGCAGCCAGGCCCTTCTCTCTCTCTCTCTCTCTCTCTCTCTCTCTCTCTCTCTCTCTCTCTCTCTCTCTCACTCACTCACTCACTCACTTACTCACTGGCTCACTCACTCTCCTTCTCATTCTTCATTTTCTTTCCTGGGCTCTTCTTTTCTTCTCTTTATCCTTCGCTTCTTCCTTCTTGGATTTCCTCTCTCTCCGTATCCAATCTCTTCAACCATTCCTCTCCACTCCCGTCCTCAGCTAATATTTCTTTCACTATCTCTTGTATCCCTGCCTCCTTTCTTCCCTCTCCTCTGCATCTCTCCAGCACGTGTTCCCACGTCTCCTCTTCGTAGCCACATCGCCTACACAGCCTTTCCTCTTCCTTCTCCCAGTACTTCCCTCCCCTCATCTCGTTTCCTAGCCTGTATCTAGCAATTCTCCTCCATTTCTCTTCCTTATTACCTTTCTCTAGATACTCTGGCGTGTCCTTCACTCTTATCTCCTTGTACCGTTTATTGTACCTAGATTCTCTCGCCATTCTCCAATTCTCCTCTTCCTCTATCCCCTTCTCTCTGTCTACTATCTTTTCCCATTCTTCCTCTCTCTTTTCCCTCTCTTCCCTCTCTAACATTCTTCTATTCCCTCTCTCTTCTATGTATTTCTTTCTTCCTTCTTCCCATTTGGATAGTTTCACTCCCTCTCTAACTCTCTCTTCCATCTCTTTCAGACATTGCCTTGCCCATTCACTTCCTCTCCCTCCTCTTAGTCTCTCTTCGAATTTCCATGCTCTCCTCGCCCCTCTCGCTCTCAATTTCTCTCTTTTTGTTTCCTCCCTTACCATATATCCTGGCGTCACCCTCTCTACTCCTAGCACCCATCTAGTATACCTTTCTTGCATAGCCTCTACTCTCTTCCATTCCTCCCATCCCCATATCTCTACTCCGTAAGCTATTACTGGCCATACCAGTGCATCAAAGAACCACATCCTTCTCTTGTATTTATCTCTGAGGTACCTCTTTCCTATTCCCCAAACACTCCTCATTACCTCTCCTCCCTTCCTCGTTCTTTCGTCTATTTGCCTTTCCTGACCTTCGTTCTTCTTAAATATATATCCAAGATATTTAACTTTATCTACCTCCTCTACTTCTCCGTCCCCCCATCTTCACCTCCTTTTCCCCTGCCTTCTTCTCTCGAATCTCACTACTTTCGTCTTTTCCCTATTTACCTCCAGCCCCTTCTTTCTTATGTAGCGCCTAAATTCTTCAATCATTAACTTCATTCCGCTCTCTTCCTTTGCCAACATCACCAGGTCATCTGCATATTGTAGCGTGTAATTCTTTTTCCCTCTTATATCCACTCCACCTTTCCCTCTCTTCTTCATCCTCTCCTCTAGGTCTGCCATGAACAGAATAAAAAGCTTAGCGCTTAACGGGCATCCTTGCCTTACTCCTCTTCCTACCCAGAATTTCTCTCCCGTCTCTCCTCCTACTCTTACCCTGGCTGTTGTTTCCCCATACACCTCATTCACTCTTTCCCTTATTCCTTCGCTCACTCCTCTTTCCTTTAGTGCTTCCCATCGCTTTTCTCTGTTCACGCTGTCAAACGCTGCCTTCAGGTCTATAAAGCAACCTATCATTTTTCCTTTCTTTTTCGCTAGCTCCCTGTTTATCACGTAGTTTAGCACATATATATTGTCTATTTTCCCGTAGAAGGGTAGGGAATTACAGAGGGTAGAAGGGTGGGGAATTACAGAGGGGTAACACTAACTCAAACAGCTTACAAGATATACCCGGCGGTTTTGGCGGAAAGACTAAGGGAGGAGGTAGATAGGAAGGGGTTGCTCCCAGCAAGTCAAGCGGGTTTTAGGAAAGGTATGGGTTGTATAGATAACATATATGTGTTAAATTACATAGTGAACAGGCAGGTCAAGAGGAAAGAAAAGAAGTTGGTGATTATGTTTGTAGACTTGAAGGCCGCTTTCGACTCGGTGAATAGGGAGGTTTTGTTAGAGGCGATGAGGAAAAGGGGGGTGAGGGAGGGACTGGTGAGAAGGTGTAAGGAGGTGTTAAGGGAAACAAAGAATAAAGTAAGAGTAGGGGAGGAAGAGGGGGATGTTTTTTGGACAGCCAGAGGGGTTAGACAAGGCTGCCCTTTAAGCCCCTTGTTGTTTACGCTGTTGTTGGCGGATATGGACGAGGTGCTGGAAAGGGGAGGATGGGGAGAGGTCAAAGTGGGAGGAAGAAAGATTTGTTCTCTAGCCTACGCGGATGATGTGGCGATATTAGCGGAAGAGGAGGACGGGATGAGGGGTATGATGGGAGTACTGGAAAAGTATTTGGAGGGGAAAAAGCTACATTTAAACATAGAAAAGTCCAAGGTCATGAGATGTAGGAGGGGAGGGGGGAGGTGGAAGAAAGTGGTCTGGAGGTGGAAAGGGAGGGTAATTGAGGAGGGGGGGGAATACAAATACTTGGTATATACGATTTCGAGGGATGGGAGCCAGAAAGCACATGTCGAAGATAGAGTAAGGAAGGGAGAGGCGATTATGGGGCAAGTATGGGTGATAAGGAAGAGGAGATTTGGAAAAGATTGGGGCAGAAGATTGTGGTTGTTTGACAAACTAGTATGGGCGGTAGTAAGCTATGGTGTGGAAATTTGGGGCTGGAAGGAAAGGGAAAGACTAGAGAGACTGCAGGAAAGGTTTTTGAAATGGGTGATGGGGGTAGGAAGGTACACGCCAGTTTATATGGTGAGGGAAGAGCTGCAAAGGGATTTACTGAGGGGGAAGGCTGGGTTGAGGGCATGGGGGTATGAGAAGAAGTTAGGGGTGGGTAAAGGGGGGGAACTGGCGCGTTTATGCTGGGAGGAGATAAGAAGGAGGAATAGGAGGGGTGGGGTAAGAGACGGGTGGGAAAAGGAGAGAGAGGACTATTTTGTGGGAAAAGGGTGGTCGTTGGAGGAATGGAATGAGAGTCTAGAGGAAAGGAGGGAGTTAGTGAGCGAGGAAATTATAAAAAGAGAAAAAATTGCAGAGAGAGAAAAGGTGGGAGAAGATTAGAAATTCAGAGTACAATAAGTGGTACGGGTTGGTGAAGAAACAAGGGCTGCCGGGGTACCTAAAGAAAGGGTGGGGTGAGAGTAGGTGGCAAAGGGTGGCCAAATTTAGGTTGGGGAATGGAATGAAGGGGGGGAGATACTGGTTTGAAGAAGAGGGGAGAAAATGTAGAGTGTGTGGTTGGGTGAATGAGACATGGGAGCATGTGTGGGAGGAATGTATGAGAGTGGATGAGGGAAAGAGATGGCAGGGCTGGGCATGGGATGTGTTGGATGATGAGGGGGGAGGGGAGGAGTGGATGAGGAAAGTGGAAGAATGGAGAGAGGGAATAAATAGAATTGGTGTGAATGAGAATGAAAGGGGGAGAGGAGGTATAATTTGGGGAGATTGAGCGAGAGATTAAAGAATGGAATGTATGAAGGAATGAATGTTTGAAGCATGAAAAGTTGGAGGGGTGACTGAGTGGAAACGGGGGCCAGAGGTTTAGGGAAAAGAGGGGAAAAGGGGGAGGAGGACATGGCAAGGTAAAGGGTGTAAGAAGTCGCGCGCTCTCTCTCGCCAGTAACTATTGTAAATATTGTAAATATTGTAAATACTGTAAATATTGTAAATTGATGTAACTTATGTAATTTCTGTTTTTTCTTGTAAACTTGTAACCGTGCAATGTAAGTAAATGTACATAAAAAGAATAAATATTATAGTAAGTAAGTAATAGGTAAGGAGTAGGCGTAAGAGTTTAGGTTAAGTATAGGATAAGAGTTTAGATATAAGGCTTAGATTTAAGGTATTATGTATTGAAGTAGGGAGTAAAAAGAGGAAAGAGTATGCGAATTTGTAACCCTGCGGGGATCAAAATAAAGATTTATAAATTATATTATTGTCTATTGTCCCCTTCTCTTTCCTGAATCCCGTCTGGTTCTCCGGCACCATTTTCTTCATTTCTGCTTCTCTTTCCAATCTCTCCTCTAGTATCACCGTGTATATCTTGTACAGAGTGTTCAATAGCGTCACCCCTCTGTAACAGCCTACTTTCTTGCCATCTCCTTTCTTCTTTATTCGAATTATTATCCCCGTTTTCCACTCTTTCGGCCATCCTCCTCCCTTCCATATCTCGTTGCATATTCTCCATGCCTCCTTCCTCACATTCTCACCTCCATACTTCCATACCTCGTTCTCCATCCCATCCTCTCCTGCTGCTTTCCCCCTTTCATCTTTTTTATTACTCTCTCTCTATCTCTTCCATCTTTATTTCTTCCTCATCCCCCTCTCTCTTCTTTTTCCTGCTCCCTCCCACCACTTTTGTTTCCACTCCTCCCAGCAATCCCATAAAGTAATCTTTCCATTATTCGTTCTTTATTTCTCTCTCTACTCCTTTTCCCTGCCCTCCTCTCATTCTTCTTAAAACGTCCTACACCTTTCCTTCTGTATTCGCTCTCCCTGCTTCCTGCAATATCCTCTCTTTTTCTTGTTCTTTCTTCTCCTTGCAAGTCTTTTTATATTCACTTCTCATTCTTCTGTATATCTCACCATCTTCCTTCTCCCTTTTCCACCTCCTTAACACCTTCCTCAGATCCTTCTTTCTTTCCATGCACTCTCTGTCCCACCAGCCTCTCCTTTTCCTCTCTTTGTTGCTTTCCATCCTTCTTATTTCTTCCTTTACTTCCTTGATCTTCCTTTCCAGTTCTTCTAGTTTTCCCCCTATACTTTCCCCTGCTAGTTCTATTCCTTCCGTTTTGACTCTAAATATTTCCTTTACCTCTCCCTTCCATTCCACTTTTGCCACTCCCCTCTTTAGTGCCTTCCTTTCTTCCCCATCCTCCCCTTTCCATCCTTTCTTCATTGTCACTACTATCGGTAGATGATCAGAATCAACTCTCTCTTCTATTACCATTCTTTCTATCCCCTCCCTCGTCCTTTCATCCCCTATCACATAGTCTATCACCGTTCTTCCCCTCTGCCCTACATGGATGATTCCAGGAGTGGCGATCGATCCCGTATGTCAGTAAACGTTCACAGTTGCACGCAGACTTACTTACTCAGAATCGGCAGAGCACGATAACGTGGTCGTGGCAATTCTGTGGTAATCTGGATACCTCTGCTATTTGTATGATTGAATCCCTTACGTTCTTGCTAGAAAATCTCGCTAGACAATACAGTGTCTCGATCGGTACTGCTGAATGATTACAGGAGTGGTGATCGATCCCGTATGTCAGTAAACGTTCACAGTTGCACGCAGACTTGCTTACTTAGAATCGGCAGAGCACGATAACGTGGTCGTGGCGAGACTGAGGCAATCTGGATGCTCCTGCTATTTGTACAATTGAATTCCTTGGATTGTGATAATATAAATCCAACACCGGGTTGATTACGAGACCCGATGTCCCTGTTGAAAAGGATTCGTGCCTCCAGGCACTGGATGGCGGAAAGGTGATAACAAAACTAAATAATTGTTGGAGATTTAAATCGGGTAGAACAAAATATATTCTCTTTGTTTGGAGTATACAAGTGAGATCCACTGGAACCCTTCCACAATGGATTGTACTGTTATAATAACGCGGTTGTTGTCATTCGCTACGACAACACGCGAGTAAATAGCAACGTCAACACCTAAAAGAAAGGCGACGACCGCGCTTCGGAGACCCAAGATTCCTTGAATTGGAATGGTTATAAGAAACCGAAATCGCATGTACCAGTATTCGAGGTTCTCATTCGTTCTCGGAAGATTTCTGCATCATTATTATCGACGATGCACACATTTTAAGAATGCTATATTTAAATACACATTACAAATCAAATTAATGAACATAGACAACCGATCGGTCTTGCCGGACATTTCCGGGAAGGATAATCAGCCTCTACTCACAAAATGATTGTACTTTCGAATGAAAACAGACAGAGAGTCTAGGCAGAGCACAAGATCGTGGTCATGGTGACTCTCCCCGTCCAAACGAGTATATGCTCTTAGCAGGATCAATTGGAATCAACCTCGTTAAGAACCAGGCTAGCAAACTCAGGCAAACGATTGGTCTTGCCGGATATTTCCGGGAAGGGCAATCGGCTCCTTCTCTATTAGGCGATCACAAAACGTGGTGGAAGAAATTACAGATATCTAGGCAGAGCACGCAAGCATGGTCATGGCGATATATGAATTTTTCCGATTGTCCATTCTGAGCAAGATTCACAAAGTGAATCCAGTTGTGTAGATTTCGATATTTATCTGTCTATAAATATCGACCAACACGAACCCACTCTTAATTCAATGCAGATGTACAAAGTCTGTGTAACGCGATTCGCTATTACCTTCTCAGAATTCAATGCGTATTTTCGCTTACTCCCGATAAACGAAACCTCTGAGCTACTCTATTCGCAATTCTAATTGCTCTTGAAACTGCAAGAAAAACCATTTGACAGCGCATTCGTATAAACCAATAATTAATTTAATTAACTTTTCATGACCAGCATGGAACACAATCGCGGCAAACTGCCTTTCTCTTAATAATAAGCGAACCGCAAGATAAGTAGAGCTAAACTGCTCTATTGAATATATTCAACATTTAAATTAAATCACAATATAACGCATTCTTAAGGCTTATTACACAATTGAAACGGATCTTTCCGATGGCCTGTGTTCAGGCGTAGAATAAATATCTCAATAATAAAGGAATTTGCCCTTCACGCAGGCTTACACAGTAACTTCAATGTAACGCTATACTCTCACAACGCAAAACCCATTTGATACGGTTTCAATCTCAAATGAAAATTTTAATGTAGCGCAAAACTATCTGCTTTCGCATCAACTCACAATTTATAAATGTTGAAACTATTATAATTCAGTAGTTATAATTTAATTGCAAACAATTGCAATAAACTTAGAAATGCTTTCGTTACGCGAACTTTTCAAATAACTTTTTTGAAAACTTCAAATTCAATTTGAAGCGATTGCCTGCTTGGCAATGTACGAAATTTTTAACGTTAACTACGCGACTATGCGAGAACGCTCTGACTAGCGCGTGTTGTCTGGATCGTATCCAGTCGCAGGGATCGATGCGTGCGCATCTTGATGTATATCACATCTGCGATCCTTATCTATGACAAGGATCATGTACGACGTCACAGTCATCGCGGTGGGGATCGATATTGAATCGTACGATCTCTTGGTGTGTAACCAGGATGGTTACACACTCTCACCTTTTCCCACTACCTAACCTCACTTTCTACTCTTTATCTCACTTCTCTCCTCGTTTCACTTTTCTCGCCGGTCTTCTTATATCCAACTACTCCTCTCCTCTTCCTCCACCCACTAAACCACTCTCTCTAACTTTCCTGCTCTTTCCTTTCTCAATCTCTTTCCTTATCTGCCACTTATATCACTCGCGTCTACTCTCTAAGCTACCGGAAACGGATCCCCCGTTATGTAAAGTGTTCTATTATCCTTAATGGCGTATGCGCTTATAATGTAGAGTTTGTTATTGCTGTTCAAATCTATTTTAATGATTGAGTATTCTAGGATTTGGTTGGTCGTTGAGGAGGGATAGTTGACAGGTTGGAAGTTGATATCATTCCTTATTAGGATTGCGGTTCCGCCACCTTGTGTTGCATTGGGCCTATCTTTTCGAATTATGCTACAATTTTGGATTGAGCTGGATTTCGGAGAGAAGGATGATGTCGTAGTTATGTGTTTGGAGAAATTGGATGAGGTCGAGTTTACGGTGGTGTGCTATTAGCGAGTTGACATTGATCGCTGCTATTTTGATGAGAGGGTCGTGACGGTTACATTCCTCCAGGCGCGAAACCGTCCCCAAATTAAAACAAACACCACCGGAGCCCCGCGCCTGCCGCACCCACAAACCAGCCGCGAGCCCGCGACGCACGATCGCGATCCGCGACCGCAAGAGGGCCGCCACGCCAAACCGGTTTCTCGCGAGAGGAAACATGCACACGCGGGGATAAGTATCCCGGGCGAGCTTCGGTAAGGCAAGTTGAGCGTACTACTGTCTACCGTCAGTAGTCTTTGTGACGAACACCGACCGACACCGAGTGCCCGTCTTTGGAAGGCTGATTGAGGGAATGCAAGAGTGTGTGAACCATATCCTATCCGTCCACCGATACCTCCGTCCGTCCGACCACCGTTTCCCGATACCAGGCCCGAGCGGTGAAACACCCACGGGAGTCCCTCCGCCTCAGCGGCAAAACGCCGAGCAGACACCGTCCGGACCCCAGCAGCGAAAGCCGAGCGGGAATCCCCTCACCAGCACCTCCGCCGATACCGAGCATTCTAGTTAGGTAACTTCACTTTTCTTCAATTCCACTATTCATTCGCGACATTTACACAGTTGTAACATATTCTTCAATTAGAATATATTTGTGTTCTTTGATAATTTCGTGTACTCATTAAACCCGTAATTACTGTTCCACAATCCTAATCAAGTAGTTGAACGTCCCGCACGATACAATCTTACCGCTCTGATTGTATCAATTTAGATTATACTATGCCGCAGTTGATAAACGGTCGACTCTCGGTAACGCGGGCTGCGGGCAAATTTCTCATGATGTATTCAACTTCTTGTGGATTGACTCGAAAACATCGCACACATTGACGAATGAGTTGTCGTGTTGTGTTTTCCCCGTCTATCGGCCAATATAATTGCCGCACATCATACAGAGTTGTGATTACAGCGTGATGATTCTTTAGATGAGAATCGCGGATAAGTTTGGTGATGTGGTGTCCCCGAGGCAATGGAATTTTGCAATCGTCCTCCTACACGAAGAATTCCTTGTTGGTCGAGGAATGGACGTAGCGGTTGGAGTTTATTTTTGTTAGATAATGTGCCTGTTCTTATCTCTTGAATGTCGAGTGCGAAAGAGGTGGCTTGTAAAAGTTTCATTATGCGACGATTGGCTTCGTGGAGTTCTTTGACAGACAAATGCCCCGTGCGGCGATATTTTGGCAGGAAACGTAAACAGTACGCAACGACTCGCCTGAGTATCCGAATACATGAATAACGTGAAAGAATCTCATCGTTTTTTGTGATCGAACCGACTAAACAAGTTATCTTTCGCAACTCCGGTATTTCGTTAAAAATAACGAATCGAGAGACCGGCCAGGTAGATTGCTCCTCGGCGAGCCATTTTGGTCCGTGACGCCAAATGTTATTATGTGTGAACTCTGCGGATGTTATTCCTCGCGATGAGATCAGCTGGGTTGTCGGAAGATTTGATATGACGCCAAGAATTTATGTCGGTTTTTCGTTGAATATCAGCCACACGGTTTACAACGAAAGTTTTCAAAGTTGAGGGTTGTTTGGTCAACCAATTCAATACTATAGTAGAGTCAGTCCAAAGAAACGTTTCGTGTACGCGATATATAAGAGCGTTTTGAACTGTTCGATATAGTGTGGCCAATAATGCGGCATCGCATAATTCCAAACGTGCGAGGGTGATCTGGCTTAATGGCGCGACGCGTGATTTTGCGCAAAGCAAGTTGGTATCGATGGAACCTATGTACCTCACCTGGATTGCCCCGAGAACGCAAGACCGAACTCGCTCGGGTGGCCAGCGACCTGGAAGCGTCGGAGGCCGGGTCGACTCGCACTGCACGGCCGGAGAATCGGAGGATGCCGTATCGTTCCCGCCGAAGGACCGGGGAGACACGGTACGGAAGCACGCTCCTCGGGGGTTCCCGAGTTACGCGTGTTTCACCTCTCCGAGACGACGGGATCGCGTCAGGTCGGTTGTCGGCACGACGATTCCTGGCGCCGGAGGATCTCGTTGAGGAGCTTGTCTGCGAGCCTGTGAGCGCCAGCTGCGTTTCTGGCCGGTCGGTTACCCAGGTGGTCCTGTTTGCCCTGAAAAGGACTGGTAGAGCTCGATCCGCTCACGTCGGCCGCTCCCGACAAACTCCGTTCGCCCGGCGTTTCGGAGCGACTTTTATACCGCTTCGGAGAGGTGCACGTAACGGTTACCGTACGTGGGGAACGCGGACTCCGTATTGGCGCGTGTCGATTCGCGTCAGTGATTGGCGCGCGATGGTGTACGCGAGAGTCTATAAATATACATCGTTCCCGGCCGCCGGTTATTTGATACTTCGCGACAAGTCGACGGCTCGTTGCATGATGAGAAGCGTTGCGAAAATGTTTGAAAATATCTGTCACGTTGGGCATGCGAGTGTCAGTCAAAGTTTGTTGTGAATCTTGATATTCTTCAAGTTGTTTCCTAAGGATCGCGATTTGAGATTTGAACACCTTACATTTGGTTTTCAAAGTGCGAAATCTTTGGCTACTCCCGTTCTGCTTAGACATATTTGTTTCGAAAAATATGGAATAGGGTGTTTGACACAGGAACCGGGCCGATTGGTAACTCAAATAACGTGTCTACATTGACTGATGGTGTGTGACTGCTACGGTCCTGGACTCTTCTCAGCGAGGTTAGCAGCTCACTTCGTGAAGGTTGGATGAAACGGCTTCTTCCGAATCGACGACGGATTGCGAAGATAACACAAGTAACCACTACGAAAACGTCTGTGTGCGTAGTACACTCGATAGACTATCCGCCTCGAAGGACCAAAATGTTCGTTCGCGACTTTCACCCGCCAAATTAAGTTTAGGTGAATAGTTCAAAGTTTGAAGAAGCCGCGTTTCGTCCCGAATCTGCCAGAAGGACTCGTCAGCAAGGCTGCCCTGGCAAACTCTGCCTTATACGCGTGGGAATGGCGCGACGAATTCCCAAATCTTCTTAATAGAAAAGATAATATGTCCGACCACGACAGGTGACAAGAAAATATATGTTCGTTTCGTATGAAAATACGATTGCGAGTGAGCTGGTTCTCGAAATTGGTCGTAATTGTTTTTTTGGGAGAACATTTTGTTTCGAGGGATCTTTGTTTTAGTTCGTGTGGGGGGACCTTCTCCATCGTGAAGAAGGCTTCTAATCAGTCTGTGGGCTGATTTCAATGACGTTTCATTTGATTTACGCAAGGCGATGTGTTGATTGGGTATTGCCGAACACTGTATTTCCCGTTCAACACACCCTTGATGACTCGTCATCCTCCACGGCCGACTCGAGCAGCCTTCGGGTGGTAGGAGAGAGACAGAAGGAATGAAGTAAACGATATTACTCTAATGGACGATCCCTAGCGATCGAACACACTAATACAACTTTCTTTATGAATATCTCAACAATTATTGAGTGTTTGCCCCTATAATGGTATATATTCGTAATACTATATGTATACAAAATCTCAACTAAATCGGTGACCCGAAGGCCTTGCCTTCTCCTTGTCAGGCGTTCGAACCTAGGAACGTGAAAATCGAAGGAACCGCGTCGGTGTCAATCAGTCGAGATGTAGTTCACACGGACAGAGCAGAGGTAAGGCCTTTGCACACTAGACCGCCGCTCCGCCAGCTCAGCACAGCGCCGCCTCGCCGTTTGCACTTTCTTCTGTTAGTTTCAATGGGGACGCGCACACTGTACCTGCAGCGGCACAGCGCCAGCACGCCTACGTATCGCCGCGGAAAAGTGCGCACACTAGACCGCCGCCCCGTCGGCCCTGCACAGCGTCGCTACGCCGTTTGCACTTTCTTCTATGAGTTTCAATGGGAACGCGCACACTGTACCTGCAGCGGCACAGCGCCAGCACCCCCCTGCATTGCCGAGACCGAAGGAACATTCTGGGCGAGAATGTTCTGCCGGCGGCACGGCGCGGCTGGATGTACTTTTCGTACGGTATACGAAAAACTATTCGTAAAAATGACTAAAATAAAGAGTGCAAACAATAAAATTGGTTCGTCGATTTCGTATATTTGTAAATTAATGATAATTTTTGTTAAACTAATTTTCAATTTGTAAATATTTATATAATATAAATTATATTCACGCAACTTATACCGCCAATTTTGCGATAGTTGTTATCCGGACGTCATAAAAAATAGGTGTTTTTAATTTAATTCCAAAAAAATCATTTGCAGAAAGCAAAAAAAAATTGAGGATTGAGAAATTGAGGAACGGGTTGCTTTCTGAGGGGGAAGCGAAAATTGAATAGCGGGTTGCCTTCTGAGGGGAACCGAAAATTGAAGAGCGGGTTGCCTTCTGAGAGGGAACCGAAAATTGAAGAACGGGTTGCCATCTGAAGGGGAACCGAAAAATGAAGAGCGGGTTGCCTTCTGAAGGGGAACCGAAAATTGAAGAGCGGGTTGCCTTCTGAGGGGGAACCGAAAATTGAAGAGCGGGTTGCCTTCTGAAAGGGAACCGAAAATTGAAGAGCGGGTTGCCTTCTGATGGGGAACCGAAAATTGCGGAACGGGTTGGGAGGCTACTTTTTGGGCTCGAGCATTTTTCTACAGGTACAGCAATCACCTTGGATGAAGTTTTTTTAAGAATGTTTTAATGGCTGAGAGATTGCAAACAAACACAGCTCTTTTTCGTTGTGTCTGCAAATCCCTGTTTTCCCCCTCTTTACTCAATTTTCTATTCAATCGTTCTGGAATATATTGTAGGAGCGAGATTCTGAAGATCTTTTGTATGTGTTCAATTGTATTTGTATGAGTGTATTCTGTGAGTATACGTGAGTCAATAGATACATCGATTGATTACGTAACCAACGGCGTAAACAAACATCAGAAAGATTTGGAAAAAGAGACAAACGGAACGCATGTAAAACATTAGAGCGACAACATATGTAAAGGACGCGTTCACGCGGTTAGGTTCTCTATAATTTAAAAAGAAATTCTTCCAACGCATATTCGAGGAACGGTGGGAACTATAATTGAATATTTGTTCGGGTAAGGATAACCGTTTATTTAGAGTTGTTCCACGCTAAAAGTAAAAATCTAACCCTGAAAAAGGCTGATTTGATAAAATAGGATTTTCCACCCCAACTTTGATAGCAATTCATGAGCCTTCTGGAAATAATACAGAGTCCTATTTATTTTTAGTTTAACACCTTTACTCTTACAATATAAAAAGAGCAGAAAAATGGATTCGGAGAAATTAATTGAAATAGTGCGAGAGTATAACATGCTGTACGATTTGAGGCATCCGAAGTACAGTGATACGAAGGCTAAAGAATTAATTTGGCTTAAGGTTGCGGAAAGGATGGAGAAGTCAGGTAAGTATATTTGAACTATATTTTTAATTAAAACAGACAATATAATATGTAAATTGCATACTATTTTGCCAGTCAACTGCTCTATGTGAGTTGACAAAATATATTCAAATAATCACGATTATTGTTTTTTAGTGGGCGCATGCAAAAGGACGTGGGCCAACCTACGTGAGGCATATAGGCGAGCGCTTAAAAGAAAAGCGACAAAGAGCGGACAGTCAGCAGGAATTATTCGGACCTGGAAGTATGAGCAGGAAATGTCATTTCTCGCCCGCAACAACGAGGAGCGGCCGACACTATCGTCTATAGACGATGTGATCTCGGACGAGGATATGTTTGACGCAAATTATAACGGACCTGCCGATCCAATAACGCCGGATCAAGCATCGCCGAGTCAAGCATCGCCGAGTCAAGCATCGCCGGATCAAGCAACGCCGGATCAAGCAATGCCGGATCAAGCAACGCTAGATGAAGCAAGGCCAAGCCTATCGCGCCCCGAACCCGCTTCCACGGAACGTCCGTGGAAAAAGAAGAGGATGGCGGAGCAGAAGAGCGTTTCCGTGACAGTCATGGAGTATTTGCTTCAAATGAACAATGCGAAGGAGAAGGAAAAGGAGAAGGAAAAGGAGAAGGAAAAGGAAAAGGAACTCGACGACGTCGAAATGTTTCTTCGGTCCGTCGCGGTCGAATTACGAAAATTAAATCCGCTTAATTTATCGCGGATGAAACAAAACATTTATACGATGGTATCGGAATCGTACCGCCAGCAATTGGAAGGCGGCAGCAGTTCTCCAGACGCCTCATGAATTGCTTTCAAAGTTGGGGTGGAAAATTCTATTTTATCAAATCACTTCGGATGCCTCAAATCGTACAGCATGTTATACTCTCGCACTATCTCAATTAATTTCTCCGAATCCATTTTTCTGCTCTTTTTATATTGTAAGAGTAAAGATGTTAAATTACAAATAAATTGAATTTTGTATTATCTACAGAAGGCTCATGAATTGCTTTCAAAGTTGGAGTGGAAAATCCTATTTTATCAAATCAGCCCTTTTCAGGGCTACCACATTACTTTTAGCGTGGAACAACTCCAAATAAAAGGTTATCTTTACCCGAACAAAATTTCAATTACGGTCGCCACCGTACCTCGCATAAGCGCGTTGGAATATAATATGAACATAATATGAACATAACCAAAATTTCATTAAAATCGAAAAACCTAAGATGTAAATGTTAACTCATTAATTTGAATGAAAAAACATTGAAATATTTTTTATTTCTTGTCACTGTCGCGTTATGTACATATCATACAGTGTTCTGCCACTCGATGGCTCCTTGTGGCGACTGGAAATAGCCAGCTAGAATCTCGCGCACGAAGAAGGCACGATTAGTTGCGCTTCCTCCCTGACGCTCCAGAGGGAGATAACTCCGGCCACTCCGTCCATTTTGGTCGCTTTGTTCGGTGTGAGCTGCTTCACCGGGCCCAGCAGCCGTGTCTCGAATAAAGTTGTGGAGCACGCATGTCGTCAGAACAATTAAATTAGCAAATTCACGATCTACGTTCAGTCGCCTGTCGTAAATCCTAAATTTTTGTGCCAGGATTCCAAAAGTGTTCTCGACGACCCTTCTGGCCCGGGACAGTCGATAATTAAATATCCTCTTGGCCTCGTTGACCATAACTGACCCTGGATACGGCCGCATTATATATTCTTTTAAAGGGAATGCCTCGTCAGCCACCATTGCGAATGGCACTTTTATATTTGTTCCTGGCAATTCCCTCTCCTCTGGAACGTGCATTTTTGCGGCAGCCATGGCTCTGCCCAGGCGCGAATTGGCAAAAATTCCACCGTCGCTGCTTTTGCCGTAAGCGCCCACGTCCACAGAAATGAATTTATAATTCGCGTCCACTAGGGCCAAGAGCACGATAGAAAACGTCTTTTTATAGTTATGATATAAGGATCCGCTGTTTTTGGGCGCTTTGATTTGGACGTGTTTCCCGTCCATGGCACCCAAGCAATTGGGAAGTTCCAATTCACACAAAATTGGTCGGCGATGGTCTCCCACTGCTTCCTCGTCGGTTTCGGCAAACATTGAGACTTCATCGTGCCGACAATGGACTCACACACGTCTTTAACTATCCCTCTCACCGTCGATTCGCCCAAGCGGTAGCTGAAGGCGATCGTCCTAAAACTATCGCCTGTCGCTAAAAACCTGCACAAAAATAAATTCAATCAGTTAATAGTGGTACTTTATTGCACTTTACATCTAATTTTAGAAGACGTCGATTCGTCTAGTAGTAAATATCAATAATGAAAATTGTATCTACATACCTTAGGCAAACTGCCAACTTCTCCGGTGGAGACACGGCATCTCGAAAATGGGTGTTTTTTCTCCTTATTTTTGGGGATATTTTTCGCAATAGCATGCGATGCTGTACGAATGACATCCGAAAGTACTGCATAAATTTCTCTTCATCTCTTAACAATTCTTTATACAATGTATGGAATTCGCCCTCATCTGTCCTGAAACGTAGACTCTGGTGTACCCAGAATCTACGTTTCACTCTTCGCTCCTCCCGCTCCTCCTCTTCCAACAGTGCGGCGATGCACAGCACCTCATCCACATTAAAACTTGCCATTTTTCTGAAGAGTGAAGGGTTAGGTTTTTACTTCTAACGTGGAAATGACTCCAAATAAACGGGTATCCTTACACGAACAAATTTTCACTTACAGTACCCACCGTACCTCGAATAAGTGTTGTAACTTTTTTCAATCGTGATCGTATATCCTACCGTACAAACTTTGACGGGGACAGACGTTCGTTTATCGAGAGAATGTCCTGTAACCGCGTGAACGCGACCTTTACATATGTTGTCGCTCTAATGTTTTACATGCGTTCCGTTTGTCTCTTTTTCCAAATCTTTCTGATGTTTGTTTACGCCGTTGGTTACGTAATCAATCGATGTATCTATTGACTCACGTATACTCACAGAATACACTCATACAAATACAATTGAACACATACAAAAGATCTTCAGAATCTCGCTCCTACAATATATTCCAGAACGATTGAATAGAAAATTGAGTAAAGAGGGGGAAAACAGGGATTTGCAGACACAACGAAAAAGAGCTGTGTTTGTTTGCAATCTCTCAGCCATTAAAACATTCTTAAAAAAACTTCATCCAAGGTGATTGCTGTACCTGTAGAAAAATGCTCGAGCCCAAAAAGTAGCCTCCCAACCCGTTCCGCAATTTTCGGTTCCCCATCAGAAGGCAACCCGCTCTTCAATTTTCGGTTCCCTTTCAGAAGGCAACCCGCTCTTCAATTTTCGGTTCCCCCTCAGAAGGCAACCCGCTCTTCAATTTTCGGTTCCCCTTCAGAAGGCAACCCGCTCTTCATTTTTCGGTTCCCCTTCAGATGGCAACCCGTTCTTCAATTTTCGGTTCCCTCTCAGAAGGCAACCCGCTCTTCAATTTTCGGTTCCCCTCAGAAGGCAACCCGCTATTCAATTTTCGCTTCCCCCTCAGAAAGCAACCCGTTCCTCAATTTCTCAATCCTCAATTTTTTTTTGCTTTCTGCAAATGATTTTTTTGGAATTAAATTAAAAACACCTATTTTTTATGACGTCCGGATAACAACTATCGCAAAATTGGCGGTATAAGTTGCGTGAATATAATTTATATTATATAAATATTTACAAATTGAAAATTAGTTTAACAAAAATTATCATTAATTTACAAATATACGAAATCGACGAACCAATTTTATTGTTTGCACTCTTTATTTTAGTCATTTTTACGAATAGTTTTTCGTATACCGTACGAGAAGTACATCCAGCCGCGCCGTGCCGCCGGCAGAACATTCTCGCCCAGAATGTTCCTTCGGTCTCGGCAATGCAGGGGGGTGCTGGCGCTGTGCCGCTGCAGGTACAGTGTGCGCGTTCCCATTGAAACTCATAGAAGAAAGTGCAAACGGCGTAGCGACGCTGTGCAGGGCCGACGGGGCGGCGGTCCAGTGTTGTGATTGAGGCCTCAATTTCTCGCGCATGCGCGACCGAAACAGTGGCGTATCTACAATGAAGCAAAAGAGCGGCCAGAGCCCTGTCGCCCTGAGGCAGTTATATTGGCGGGAGTGTACCGGTGTTATTGGCGGGACGAGTGTTCTGTCTTAAAACTTAATTGCTAACGTTTTAAGGGTAGCTTAACCCCTTGCCTTTTCAATGTATACACTAATAATTTTTTAAAAGTCGCGTGGTGCTCTAGCTACCCGATTTCATCGAAAAGGTTACGTCACTGAGGCTGAAATTGCCGCGCATGCGCGTGAAATTGAGGCCTCAATCACAACACTGCGGCGGTCTAGTGTGCGCACTTTTCCGCGGCGATACGTAGGCGTGCTGGCGCTGTGCCGCTGCAGGTACAGTGTGCGCGTCCCCATTGAAACTAACAGAAGAAAGTGCAAACGGCGAGGCGGCGCTGTGCTGAGCTGGCGGAGCGGCGGTCTAGTGTGCAAAGGCCTTTAATCGGCTATCAAACGGCACACGAATATTACGAAAAAATGAAATGTTTCGCTATTCTCTTATTTCCCACACCACAGTTAAATTCCGACTTCCAAACTGAACATAATTTCTAAAAGTCCTAAGGAATTGTAAATAGTACCTTATACATTTTCTAGTTTGTTGGAAGTAGAGCTAAAATGTTGTTCGATCTTTTTTGTTGAGTATGATGAGGCTACTTCTGAAATCCTTCCTTTCATTTGACTTTATTAAATAATTATTTTCTGCAGTTATTTTAATACAGGATATATTCTTTATTTCAGGAAAGAGAGAGAGAGAGCGAGAGAGACTGAACTTAGAGAACATATTTAGATAAAAATTGTTTGATACGAAAGGGGATATAATACGGGTGCTGCGAATCAATCAATATAAACTTTTTGTTCTAATCATGACCTAAAATGATGTTTCCGAACTGAGAGACACTGAGAGTCGATGTAGGGTCTTGTTCGGACTGCGAGTCGATGTGCAGCCAAAAGTGGCACGGCCAAAACCGGGCCGTAAGCACTCTCGTTTACTCTCTGATCATAATGATTTTTTTTAAAATTAATTAAAAAAAGAACAGAAATTTCCACCGTTGCTTTCAACATTTATTTTATTCTTTCGAAAATGCTTCTGAATCGACAATTTATCCACTGTTCTTATTTCGTTATATATTTAGTGTTGTCGATTTGATTCATATTTTCCAAGAATTGGCCATTGAACTTCTTTATTTATAATAATCCCCAGTATTCACAGCTTTGAAGGGGTAGCTTTTATTAACTGTTTGTTCAATGTTATTCCCAGTTGATTTACTGAAATGCATCTCACAGGACAAGAAAAAGAGGAATACGGAAGTAATACACAATGTTTATACAATATAGTATATTGTCACAGTTCGCTTGTCCTTTAGACCCTCCTATTTTTATTCCTCGAACTTATTTAGATCCTAAGCTACTGCTTCATGCGAGCCATTTTCTTTCTCGAATGTCTCATAAACGTCACCAAAACAAAAACATAGACGCGTCTAGTTCCTTCTGAATCGCACGCATGACAAAATGGTTGTAGAATGCTCACCTTTCGTTCTCAGTGGCGGATCTAACGGTAAGTGAACTAAGCGGCCGCGTGGAGCCCCAGAATACCATAGGGCCCCGAATTATCAAAGAAATTTATTTAATGTGGAACAGTATGAAATTTTTCATTATTTTTCTTGTTTGTTAAATAAGTTTAGGAGAGTTTTCTTGCAACGGATATTTCTAACTTGAGTTCGAGGGTCCCAAAATTTTTACCGCTTGTAACCTCCACTGGACTTGAACCGTCACTGGGCCCCGGGATACCATAGGGCTCCGAATTCGCAGCATTCATTTTGTTGTACAAAAAAAATTCAATTTATTTAGGAAAAATTAAGTTTAGGAGAGTTTTCTTGCAACTGTCATTTCTAACTTGAGTTCTAGAGCCCAAAAATCTTTACCGCTTAGGACCTCCACTTGACCTGAGCCGCCACTGTTCGTTCTACAATTTGTTTGCTACAATCATGCGTTTCTCACTGGCGAAAAAAGAATTGTACGCTGTCATATTACTGATATATATGTACAATATAAAAATAATACAACGTTCTTATCTTCTTGATTCTAATGTCAAAGTTCGCGCGTTCGAGCATAAACGATGCAACCACGGGTCATGACACAGCAGTCAGACAACAAACTTCTTCCTCTGCTTCTTCTTCTTCTTTATCTTCTTCTTCAAGTACAGGCTAATATTTCGCAAACTCGGAACATAAAGGAAAGAAAAAGAAAGAAATAAGAAAAAGGATTAATAGAAAAATGCGTTCGGTATCTGGTTTCACTCGTGTTCGTCACTTGCTCAGTTTCTCCGACTACCTATAATTAGTAGATGCTTATTGTCGTCACGCATGTCGGAGTGTCTATCGGCTACTGGTCAATTCCAATGCAAAATAATACGATCTTCGTTTAAAGTAACGCTTTACCATCACCAAATTGCTGTAACAATTGGATTCGTACTCAAATAAATTCTCTCGTAGCAACGTAATGTAACAGCTTTTTCCCGAGATTATTACTTGTAGGAAAATGATTGAAAATGCGGTAGCCAAACTTTTAACTTATTTGAAAGAATATCTAATTCTACTGTCAGTCCTCGAGCGCGTGAGGCTCTCCCTTCCTCCCTCTCTCTCTCTCTCTCCCTCTCTCTCTCTCCCACTCCCTCCCTCTCTTTCCCTCCCTCTCCCTCCCCCTCTCCCCCCCACCCAATCTCTTCTTCTTATTTTCTATTCGAAAGCCGTAAAACTAATCAATTGAAGAATATAGTGATCGATATCCAATAGTGATCAACCTGCATCGGTTAATAACAATATTTGCTTTGGGATAATTATCAAAATCTGCTGCAAAGAGATCGAATTTGTAAAACCCGTTGGCGTGATGTATTAGCACGTATTAACATATAATATCTACGTCAACAATATTCATTTTGAAATATGTTTCAAGTTCCTTTAAAACTGAACATTTTATAATTACACGTAAATGTAGAATATGCTGAGCTACAAAGGATCACAATTTCACTCCGATAGACACTCTGACGTATAAATATGCGGTTTTGTCGATCGTAAATAATGAATAGAATTTAGGTTATGTTGTCGGCGCAACGGGTTCGATCAATTATTGAAACAAAGCAATTTTGCAATTTAAATAGTTCTCGACATTTTGATCCAGGTGTGGACCATTTTCAAGAGCAACTTTGCGTCTATAAAATAATATATAAAGTAATGTACGTTGAACAAATTGGGTAATAGCCAAACAAACAATTTTCCATACTTGCTATGTGTGAACGAAAACTATATCTGCAATATTGGAAAAATATACACTTAGTTGATTCTTATTCCCAGAAAACGGGTTCTGTATTATAGCCCGCAATAATACAGAGAATATTTCAATGCAAAAAGAGCATTTGGAGAAAGTATACAGAAAATAATTTCTTCTATAAAAACGTATACTATTATTGTTTATAAAGTTTCGAGAGACAATTTGCAAACTGGGCTCCGTACGCTACCCCGCAATAATTCAGGGAATATTTCAACACAAAGAGCATCCAAAAATATTGCTTCTTCGCTAAATGCATGAAGAATAGGCACATCGAAAAAACAAGCTGTTTCGTATTCTCTGTCTTTGTCTCTCATGCAAGAAACACTCTTCCTCTCTGTCTGGTTCGTAGTTCACCTCTATGCCGCAATGTTGGCACCGGCGCACCCGTTGCGCCGACAACATAACCTAAATTCTCCTCTGATGCATGTTTGATGGGAATCCATGACGGACGAAACGTGTCTTGTATACATAAAGAAAGAAAGAAAGAGAGAGAGAGAGAGAGAGAGAGAGAGAGAGAGAGAGAGAGAAAGAGAGAGAGAAAGAGAGAGAGAGAGAGAGAATATACATATACACATACATATATATATACACGTACAGAGCGGAATGACGGAAACGATTGCAACGGATCTCTATCGGTTCTATCGGTATAGAGCTCCGGCAATGTATGTATCTGCATTTTGATAAGAACATTTTGTTGACATTAGGAAGAGTCGCTGATTCGTTATTATCGAACTTCGTCTCTAAACTTCAATAAAAATGCTTCCGATGAATCGCCGAAGCTAACTCGTTCATAGCTCCGTGCAGAAACGGAACAAGACGTTTCGTAGATTATACTGATGAAACAGGAAAGTATAACCTGCCAAGGCGTCGCTCCCCTGCTGTGCCCTACTCTACATATACGCAATCGGAGAATAGAAAATATTTCTGTAATTATTATGTTTAGGGGAGGCAGCTCCGATGACCTTGACCTTGAAATATGTTGTCAAGGACAACATTCTGAACAACTTTTGTCATTACATCTACCCGGTGCTCGGTCTTAGTTTGTCAGATATTTGCAAAAAAATATTGCTAATATTGTATTGAATTTTCCGTATTCTTCCACACTCCGTAGCAACGTAAGCCTGCTTCGACGCAGCGTCAGTTTACTGTTTTCGTAAACACGTTGTGAACATGACAGAGAAAACAGGGTAGTTGTAATAACAAAAGTTGTTCAGAATGTTGTCCTTGACTACATATGTCAAGGTCAAGGTCATCAGAGCTGCCTTCCCTAAACGTAATAATTACCAATATTTCAAGTATGTACAATTGGAGAAATTATCAGAAGGATATTATTTGCATAAGAATATAAATATTAGCATAATATTTGTGAAAGGGAAGAGATCACCTTGACAAGATAGTAATTCGTTAATCTGTTCCGGTTTTCTAGAACACCTTATAGAAAATAGTTGGTCCGAAAAATGTTTCACTACCGATATGCTCGTACATTTTCCGAATTATGCACTTGAATAATTCTTCGAAATTTCATGAAATTTCAGTTTCATTCCAATTCGACGTTCTCTGTTTCAAGCTGCGCATACATACAGCGTTTAATATACGGCTGTGTTGTTTTTACATTGCCTAAAATGTATTATTGTTTACAGTCGCACAATAGTACATTTTCCCGCAGTTCATATCCGTAACGACAATAATTTATCGTTTCTAGAGGATCTGCTTTGAAATGTCTATGATGTCGACTATTGTTTCCAGAAATCAACGATGACTTGCGAAAATGAACGTGCGCGCACGATATGAATTCACGATGATGGTGGATGAGGAGAAAGCTCGAGTCTTTGTCAATGATGGAAAGCGCGATGACGGTTGCGAGATTCAACTAAATGACTTAGACAAATAAGAACAGGATCTTACGAGCTCTGTGGCATTCTAAATCGTCCACCTACATAATAGATCGTTAGCATCTTCTGTGCTGCGAAAGAAAAACATTAACTAATATCAAGCCAAATAAATTCCTTCAACTCCCTCTGGCAGCTAGATATAATAATGTAAGCATTCTCTAAATAATTTTTCAAAACATCACCCGATTAACAGATCCACACTATACACGGTTAATGATCTTCAAAGGAAAAAAATGAACCGAAAAGTGACCGGGTTCCAAATAAAAGACTCGATTCAAGTAATTTCGAACCGATGCAGACATCGTTAGCTCCAAAGTTCAGGGACAGAGAGTGCAAATAACTGCCGCAATATGTTCGTCAAATTAGGAATTCTATCCCACGCTGAAAGAAACTAGAATTAATGAGCTAATCGTTAGAAGTATTCACCGCCAACGAAGACGAGAAGGCGTACAAATGATAACTCGTAATTGATTTAATCTACAGTAAAGAGAACACGGGTTTGTTTCGACAGCGCTTGTAAACGTATAGAAAAAATAGAAACTGTGGCATTTCCGTGATTAACCCTAAATAATACGCTCCACGGATAAGATTATCCTAGATAGCTGATAATCGTAAAGGAAAGAAGAATCGTAAAGCGATGAAGGACTGATGTACATGAACTATACAACGGACTAAAGGAGAGAGAACGTCTTACCAGAAAAAACACATACATCATGCATACAGTTTGTACAAAAATACCCGAAACGATAAATAAGAAAACGGGGAACGAAAATGAAACGATTCAATTCGATCCGACGAACCGTCTAAAAACCTGTCTACCACAGATCTAGACTTAAAAAAGTATAAAAAATCTAAATTCTCGAACGACGCAAGTATTATGGGTAGTATGCTCGCGTGAGATATATGTTCTCTTACAATTATACATATGTATAGCAAACACGCGCATTCTTGTGCGCGCTCGTAAGTTTGTCTGCGATCAATTCGAGATAGAGATAGAGATAGAGATAGAGAGAGAGAGAGAGAGAGAGAGAGAGAGAGAGAACCTCTCGGGTTCCGTAATTAATTCATTAACACAAGTGTGTCCGTTAAACCTACACGCATCCTGAATAGTCAGAATCACTTCTGTGGTTGTACGTTCGAGATTCGTCGTTCGCAGCGAATCAGATTTGAACCAGCGATCTTTTTGTTAATGAAAAAGTTGCTCGTCGGACGCGGTACAGTGGCCTCCATGCTGGGGCGTGCATTGTTTCTTCGTACTGTACATAACATTCGATCATTTTTAATACATACTTTTCGGTTTTGTATAGTTGCGAGACAGAAAATGAAAATTTAGGTAGAACGTGTTGATTTGGTTAAAAATTGGCTCAATTAGAATTTAGTAAGTCTCTAAAATTTCTAAAACGTGAAATAAATAGACTGCCTGTTTACATTAATATTCTATCAACACACACTATTTGTAGAACTTGCTGCGTCATTGTTAGTACTTGAACGTGCAATTAATAACAAAGATTCCGAAGCGACAAAACGACATGCTATTTTTTCAAGCAATGCCTGCAGACAGAAAAAGTCCGCGATTTTGCTCTAATACCATCGAATTCACAGATCACACGTAAACTCATAAAATAATCTTTTAAAACTTGAAGCAATGTTTATAATACATCTCCGAATCTTTGAAATCACTGACACACTCCTTGCATACGTACATAATACATATGTATACCCGCCGCACGCCGCCATCAATAGAGCAGTAAATGCAAATACAATATTATTATTATCATTATCAGTATTATTATGCGACTTCGACAATAAATGTCAGCGCGTAACGTTAGCGTTGTCGCGTCCTTCGTTTTTCGGTCCCTGATTTGCGGAAATGATCAAATCGAAACCGAGGTACATGAATGGCAGAACGCTTGTTCGGTGTTCCAAGAAATGGCGAATAGTTAAAGAAAAGTAATAAATTATCGATTAAGATACTATTAAAAAAAAGATTGAACTCTTAATTGAAATACGAGCTAGACATAATGGAAAATAAGGAAGGGTCGCAATAAAACAAAAATAATGATGTGTGTAATGCAGGATCAAGGAAAACAACACCGTCAAGAATGTCCGCCATATTGCGATGGGTGGGAATAGTTTATCCAGCAGAGGAAAATATTACGCACAATATTATTCGAATACCTTCTTGCGAATGTTTCGATTGGAATTTCCTTCTGTAAGGAAAGTTTCAAGACTGTAATATTGCACCTCCAGTGGATTCGTTTTGGTCATACATCACCGCGGATACATCTTGAAGCCTGTTCGACACGGCGTCCAGAGGACGACATCCGGAGCAAACGAGATCTGTTGGCGCGCGTACACATTGTTGAGCAACTTTCGACGCGTTCTCACAAGACGTCCTGCTTCAATATGGCTGCCTCTTGTCAGGACGTCCTCGCGTTTTGCTCGGAGAACGATATCCAAATTGTATATTTCTATTCGACTATTTGAGGATCTAATATGTTGATTCAGTTGTATTTCGGAAAGCCCACTCGTACGATTTCTTTGAATTTCATCGACGGTCTGGCTTGTAAATTTAATGATAAAATTCAGGTCCAGCCTAAAATTAAATCGACCCCGTGCAGTCCTACTTGAAGAAATATTTGTACATCCACTTTTTCGTAGACGCGCATATACAATAGGAACGTCCTCCTAGCGCGAGCGTCCGAAAAATTTCCCTCCGCCATTTCTCGTTTCCTTTGAACCGGAAGTCGTCTCTGAAGAAGTTGAAGACGCGTTGTGACTGCGGTTAAACCTGAGCGGGTTTCGACTTGCCGACGACCAGCATTATCTTCTGCAGGAACTTGGTGGTGCTTACTGCAATGAAACAATAACAAACGTTGTATTAATGCCTTATACCAAAATCAAAACAATAGCCTGTTTTTCAAAAGCGAAACACCTGACGTGTACACGGCCATACGTCGTAATTCAATTGCATTGTTTATACTTATTTATGGAGTTTATTGCAGGCCTCGGAATTGTTTACTCGCGACGGCTGAAACTCGAAGGATACGCCCCCGCGCATCAACCTCCCTATGGCGGTCCTAGTTCTCCTAGACGCCATGAATAGCGCCTCAATTGGCTCGAGAATCAAGCCCTGATATGCAGTGGTTGCAGTGTTCCGATTACAACTGATTACAGCCGCCTTTTTTGGCGTATGCGCGGCCAAAACAGTAGCATACCTACAATGACGCAGCAGAGCGGCCAGAGCCCGGAAAGAATTTGTTTTTTTTTTCCTTTTATTCTAGCTTGAGGCTATCCAAATTCGCAATTTAGTCTCTTACAATCCTACGAAGAGAAATTACATTCTCTCACGTTTTTACAGATAGTTTCCTATTCGCAATTCTCGCACTATACTAGAAACGCTTTTAGAGTCGGTGCAAATTAGCGGACTGCCTAAAGGGCGCTATTGGGCGCTTACGTTCAACGAAAATCGGTTTTTCTCGCTTACTACTGAGGATTTCGACTCGAAAATGTTCTGAACGTCTTAGATGGAAGATTACCTCATAAAACGAGTACCAACAAGGCCTATCTAAAAAAAATTTCAAATTTTGAAACACCCTGTGGTGTTTTATATTATTCCATAAGTGTATTATTTTCGGAGCAAGTGTTCCGTCTTGAAACTTAATTGCTAACGTTTCCCGAGTAACTTAACCTCTTGCCTTTTCATATGTATATATGTACTAATCATTTTTTCAAAGTCTGCGGGGTGCTCAAAGTACCCCATTTTATCGAGTAGGTTACGTTACAGAGGCTGAAATCGCCGCTCATGCGCGAAACAAGGCGGTTGTAATGGGAACACTGAGTGGGTGTAGAAAGTATTCGTACACTGATAAATTTCAAACAAAACTGTGAAATTGTTATTTATTAACTATTTTTTGCTGGAAACAATGAATATGTACATATTCTGAGAAGTCTATAGAATAGATACAATGCAAAAAAATTGATTTCTTGATGAACTTGCGAATGTAATAACGAAAAACAAACAATCGACTGAAATACACCAGCAAATTTTATTCGTACACTCCTCAATTTGAACTGGTTAGGGAACAGTTTTTAACGTAAACATACAATTTAAACATAAACAAATTGCGGTGTAAGTATGATTGACCTCCTCAGTATATTTAAAAACGTTGTTGGCATCAATAGCATTAAAAAATTCCGAAATATTCAAAGTTATCGTTGAAAAATGGGACAGAAACGTACGGAAACAACGATAGAAGAAAGAAAAATTATTATTAACTTGCACAATCAGTGTATAAGTTTAGCAAAAATTACGCGTATTGTAAGTAGACATCTCGATCTACTATAGAAAGTTTAATTTACAGGTATGGGCTATGAAAACGACTATAACATAAATCAAGAAGTGGACGTCCACGAAAAATCAATCAATACACTGGTAGAGTTATTATTAGAATGGTAAAGACAAATCCAAGAATAAGTGCAATAAAAATAGTTGAACACATTAAAAATAATTTAAACGTTGATGTATCTGCTAGCACTGTGCGCAGTTTTATACAAAATTCAGAAAAAATTTTCGTTAGTGAAAGTGAAACAAATAGAAAGAAAAGTTTGAAATTTGCAAATAATAATGTAACTACACCAATGGAGTACTGGAATAGAGTGATCTTCACAGATGAATGTAAGTTCAACATTTTTGGGTCAGGTGGACCTTGTACCGTTTGGACGAAAAAACATGCAGAATTGAAACCACAAAACTTAAAACCTACAGTCAAACACGGTGAAAGTTCAGTCCTTGTTTGGGGCTGGATGAGTGCAGCTGGTGTTGGCTCATTAGAATTTATTGATGGAACAATGAACCACAGGGTCTATATTGACATTTTGAAACGCAATCTTGATCTCATTGTCAGTGCAGAGAAAATGAATATTAAAGATGATTTCGTTTTCATGCACGTTAATGATCTGAAACATACTGCGTATAATACCAAAATGTGGATGTGGATACCAGCGGCGCACCCAGGATTTAATCTTGGGGGGGGGACAAGTTGAACAAAATGACCTTCTTATATATATACAGGGTGGGGCGCAAATTAGTCCCCACGATTTTTCAGCCCCTTCGGATGGTCGGACAGGAAAATGTTTCTTACTTAGTTAATCAGTATTTAACCGACAAGAAATTGCAATTTTTTAAAATAAAAAAAAATCTATTTTCAACAAAAAAATCAAGGTCGCCGTCATATCTTTTAATGGTACTGGGTATTTTGAACTAATATATATATATATATATATATATAGGGAAAAGTTGTTAAAAATGTTTAGTTTTACATATAACATATCCAAAAATCATCGAAATCGGAAAGGAAGGCGCTATTCTACGGTTCAGCTAATTTTTCAGTGTATTGTTTTCTTTTTCTTGGCCCCCAGCCCCCCCCCCCCCCCACCCTACTGGGTGCGCCACTGGTGGATACTACATAACAAACTGGCGTATCTGAAAGCACCGTCACAATCTCCCGATATCAATGTTATAGAACACCTGTGGGATTATTTAGAACGACAGATCAGAAAACATGAAATTTCGTGAAAAGAGAGCTTAAAAAATGCACTGAAGGAAGAGTGGAACAAGATTCCACAAAACGTTACCTCAAAGTTAGCAAATTCAATGCCGAGAAGAATTGCAGCAGTTATAAAGGCCAAAGGCTATCCAACCAAATATTAATTAATAATTATTTAATGTCACATTAATTTACATTACGTTCTTTTGCCTCAAATTGTAAAAAGTTCTAAACTGTACGAATAAAATTTGCAGGTGTATTTCAGTCGATTTTTTTGTTTTTCCTTATTACATTCGCAAGTTAATCAAGCAATTGATTTCTTTTTGCATTGTATCTATATACTTCTCAGAATATGTACATATTCATTGTTTACAGAAGAAATAATTAATAAACAACAATTTCAGTTTTGTTTGAAATTTATCAGTGAACGAATACTTTCTACACCCACAAATAAACTGATAATTGCTGGTAATTTTGAATATAAAAACCAATAGATGATACATAGTACATGTATGTATACTGTATACAGTATACAGTATAAATAGAATACACGTATACAATGAATAGAGTAACAGTGAAAACATCAGAAGAATTTAAGAATACGGTTTATCGATTTTCTATCTGCGTTAAAACAATTCAAAAACAGTCATCGTGTACAATTGTAATGTGACGTATATGATGCACCTCAGGTATTTTTTATTTCGAAAAAGCGGATCATACAATTTTTTCATTTCTACGTGCAGTCGTCACACCGAATACAAAACTACGAGATTACGAATCAATAAAAATTGGGAATTTTTCTTTCCCTTCTTTAAAAACAATTTCAATTTAATCCTACGGAAATCGCGATACATTTTATAGATGTATAATCATCGTGTCTCGAATCAATACTACAACACTAATATTTTGTTAAAGAAAACACTAGTATACAAGAATTGTAATGAAAACATTTCGATATCCACAGTAATTGTGAGATAAGTAATCGGACAAATTTTAATTCGTCCGGTAATTCCAACGATCGTAAAGTTCCTACGTTCCACAAGAAATTTTATGAAAGTTGTTTTGTCATACTCGGACGACTGTCGGTATCTTGCCAGTCACCTGTCATCAGGTGACGACCACACGAAAGTGGACAGACGAGATTTAGTTAGCGAGAGAGAAGAGCGGTTAGACTCCCCTGCAGAATGACTCCCACAATAATAAATTGGATACGCTCGTCGTTACTGGTGCACCGGAGTGTGTACAAGTTAGTGTGCGTTGTTCTGTGAGTGCAGCATGCAAAATCAACAGTTAAACATGTTTTAGCAAACAGAGACGATGGATAATGATAATATGTAATATGTTATTGTTTGCAGCACGGATGAAATCGGGATTATCGAAAAGTCGTAAAAATGTAATTGCTGAGACGTCAATTCGGGCTTAGTAACATAAAATCTGTTTACTCGCTCGATAGTGTGGTTCAAAGAGTCAAGAATGAGGCACATGGAGTACACTTGTCGCTACGTTGGCTTTCTTTTCTTCTTTTAGAATAGGGGAGACCGAGAGGCAGATGGATTTTTCAGAGTTTCATTCTTGAAATTTCGTTTTCGCTTGAATCGATTACATAAATTACGCTGTGTTAAGGATGTTCTGGAGGTATATAAAAACGCAATAAAATCTTTGAAAATTTGATAAGATATAATTCTTACTAAATTAATGCAATTACCAGAGTTTGGGTTCGATTCACTACACCGTTTAATATTTATAGCACCTTAAAGTTTGCACATTTTAACACGTGTTCTTATGGAGAATTCATAAAATTTCACTTCAAACCCTACTTAAACCTTGAAGAAACGCAACTAGAAACTCCAGTTTTTTTATATATATAGTAAAAATTATGTAATTAATTATGTTCAAAATTTATTACAATTCATTAAACAGTTACAGAGCAAAAAATTATAAACTGTTACAAAACATCATCGTGTTATTATCTCACTAGCATGAAAATGCGACAACAGTGTAGACCACTGAATATAGCTACTATATCATCTATAATGCAGACGATGCAGACGATGATTGCGCGCGACGTTTGAATCTTTGTTTTCCGTAATATTCGAGGTTACCTTTGATTTTCTACTTTTTAAACCATTTTGCTGTGGAGCAAGCCGCCACAAATAAACATTCTCTGACACTATTTTACCTTTCCAACGGTATGTTTTCGCTTTTAAAGTATCAGATATTGCATTGCTCAAAATCACGATAGTTTTAAAACTACACAATACTACCAACTCTCAAATATAAAAATACAGCTAATTACAGTGTTGTCACGTTTTTTGTTATTATCAGAACATAATTTTACGCAAATTTCACATGTTTATTTTCAATAATAATCATGAATACTGCTTTATGAAGTATTTTTAATTTATTTAAATATTTATTTTCAACTTTTTATTGCGTAATTATATATATTGAATATCACAAATTTATTATCTTAAAGTTGAAATCAGTGGGTACAATCATCGCAAAAGTCACTTACAATTTTTTATAATATAAAGACAATTCGATTAAACAAATAAATATAACATGAAATTTACTAATTAAACAAAACTTTTTAAATTAATCTATTTTTGTAATGCAAAATATACTCATGAATGGCATTCATTGCCAATATATTGATAAATTTCGAATTTCTTGTACTTTTGTCTCCCATTGTACCTCCAGAACATCCTTAACCATGCTAATAGCATTAAGGGAGTAGGCATACCTCTTCCTAGTCTATTTATCAGTGATTTATCAGTGTCACCAATCTCCGCGTGGAAAAAAAGATTTTTGTGTGGTAACACTGATAAACATACATATATGTATCAGCCTAACGCTTCAATTTTGCTATGATTTCGCGGTTTTTTTTTTTTTATTAATATCTTTATTGCTATTAATAGATCCGAGTAGATTCAAGCCCTATATATTTTCGTGGTTATGATTTCACGTTGACAGCTCTGACGAGGCGCCATCTGGTCCAACTAGCTTAACTAAAATTGGCTCTAGACTTGCTATAGATTCTGGCTTCATGAACGGAATATGGGGAAATTGAATGCAATCACGGGCGGCTATTATTTGTCGTTATACGAGCATATTCTGAGCTGCACAAGGGTTCATTTGATAGAGGAAGGTTAATTGCACCGCGCTGTGCCCCATCATATGAGTCAAAAAAGTCTTTTTGTAATAGAAAAATTCATCGGAATCTGTGGATGTTGTTTCTCGATTTTCGCTCTACTTTGGACTTAGTTTTCTGTCAGAAAGAGACTTTTTTGACTCATAAGATGGGGCACAGCGCGGTGCAATTAACCTTCCTCTATCAAATGAACCCTTGTGCAGCTCAGAATATGCTCGTATAACGACAAATAACAGCCGCCCGCAAACCCATGTTTCGACATAAAATCTAGTAAGATTCTAGTTATTTTCTAGTTATGTCACGTGGTGCGCCTACCCCCTACGCTTGACCCCCATCTGGGAATTTTTTGGCGTACATAGCGACATTGCGGCGAAACCTGAAAGCTCCTCGACAAGGATAGATCCTCCTTGTCTCTCCTGTAGGGCTGCAACAGAGACAGACATGCGCGCTCGCAGGAGACAAAGACAGAGATTACGAAGCAGCTTGTTTTCCGATGCGCCTACTACAAAAGCATTCAGCGAGGAAGCAATATTTTTTGATGCTCTTTGCGTAGAAATGTTCTCCGAATTATTGCGCGTCGCCGTACAGAGCCCTTTTTTGCAATTTGTCTCCTGAATCTTTATAAACAATAATTTTGTATGTTTTTTATAGAAAATTTTTTTTTCTGTACACTTTTTCCAAAAAAGGGCTCTGTACGGCGACGCGCAATAATTCGGAGAACATTTCTACGCAAAGAGCATCAAAAAATATTGCTTCCTCGCTGAATGCTTTTGTAGTAGGCGCATCGGAAAACAAGCTGCTTCGTAATCTCTGTCTTTATCTCCTGCGAGCGCGCATGTCTGTCTCTGTTGCAGCCCTACAGGAGAGACAAGGAGGATCTATCCTTGTCGAGGAGCTTTCAGGTTTCGCCGCAATGTCGCTATGTACGCCAAAAAATTCCCAGATGGGGGTCAAGCGTACCCTTAATTAAACGTTCCCCTTTATTTAATCAGACCTTAGTTATACTTGGCGAAAATTATTTCGCAGATTTTTTTGTAGGATAACCCCTAGAATTGTGCCACTGGACGAAAAAATAATCTGTGGAAAAGAAATTGATCGAATAACGGGAAATGCTGCCGTATCGACTTTGAAAATTTTCTAATTTTCTAACTCGCTTTTCTCCACTGCAGTATACTATCAGTATATGTATATTTTTATATATCATTAAATTTGACTTTTTACGCACTACAACAATATAGAAATAAAATGTAATATTGATTTAGCCGACGAATCATGTAAAAAATATGAAGTAACTCCTGAAGACTTAAAAAACTATGCTGATAAAGGAATTGAACATTTTATTTCCCACGAAACACTAAGATTTTTTGAAAGATTCTCAATTCCTATAGAATATTTAAACAAAGATCCCGGTTCATGGGAAGATGACGAGGATTTTAAATCTGGATTAAACATTGTAGAAAACTTAAAAGTTGTTAACGACACTGCTGTGCGTGGTATTAAACTTATTCAGGACTATAATCAGTTATTATCGAAAAATGAAGAGGAGAAACAATATACATTTTACAAATTATTTCCGCAACCAGAAAACAATTTCCATATGTATCGAAACAATCATGAAGAGACATAAAATATTTCAACGAAATTGTCTAGAGGGATCTATTTTTATTGCTATAAAAATACTTTTAATAGCTTTTTGTAAGATGTACTATATCATATGTATAACGTATATGTATTATGTATAATGTATATTGTATATGTACCTATTAATAATGTATTATGTATAAGCATATGTATGTATATACAGGGTGGTCCGTTTAAATAACACCTAAATCTCTTCAGGTTATTGTGATGCAAAAAATATTTGTTACGTAAAGTGCATGCTGTCAATGCACCATATATTTGGTACGTATATTTTTTTCCGAGTGTCATTTTTTTCGGAGTTGTCAAGGTCATCGATGTTTTTTGGTACATAACTACATTTTTTTTTTTATTGCACCGTGTAACCGATGGAAAAATACATTCAGATATGTATAATAACATGACCTTGAAATGACCTTGATCCTCGAAAATTAAAGTTATACCTAGAACTGATGTCGAATATCTTCGGCCACGACTCCTGAACCTATGAATGCAAAGAAAATATTTTTCACGTTTGAATTGTCTTAAACTCACTTGTGGAGTTTCGTTAGCTTTATTGTCAATAATTATTTTGTTTCTTTCGTTCGTAACAGTTCTGATTCTTACACGCGTTTTGACAACAGTACCAGTTACACGAAAATGACTGATCAACTTTTATAAGTAGAAAGTGATGTACAATTACGGTCTGGAAATTTATCTTTATACATTCTAACACAATTCTAACTGCTTGTCTTAAACAATGATCAGCTTTTCCGTAAATGAAGACCATATCAATTTTCTCTTGCATTGAGTAATTCATTTCAAACAGCACGTCGATATACAGATAGATAAATTGAAACTGATCGGAATTTCAAATCGTTAGGTATCATCAGTATTGTGACAGTAAACATGTTTATTTACATTCACGCTCTTGATGTAGAGTCTTGGTCGAAGCCTACGATCTCAATAGACATCAGTTCTAGATATAACTTTAATTTTCGAGGATCACGGTCATTTCAAGGTCATGTTATTATACATATCTGAATGTATTTTTCCATCGGTTACACGATGCAATAAAAAAAAAATGTAGTTATGTACCAAAAAACATCGATGACCTTGACAACTCCGAAAAAAATGACACTCGGAAAAAATATTCGTGCCAAATATATGGTGCATTGACAGCATGCACTTTACGTAACAAATATTTTTTGCATCACAATAACCTGAAGAGATATTTAGGTGTTCTTATTTAAACGGACCACCCTGTATATACAGGATGGGGCAATAACTATGTCCAGTTTGAATATTGCCGTTATTTGTAATAATATGAAAAAATGTTATATAGAAAACTTACACGGTATAGAGGGGGACATATTGTGACACAAACATTTTCTGCGTGGGTGGAGGCATAGAGGAGATTTCAAGGTCATCTCTATTCTTTTTAATGGAATGCTATGTTTTTTTTATCACGATGTGATAGTCAGTGTTGAGACGAATTCAGCGAGCTATCATTGTAGGTCATACAAGGTCAAATATGGTAGTTATTAATATTATTATATTATGGTATATATATATACACACATATGTCTTTGCTACTTAGAAAAATATAAAAAAATTTCTTAGACAAAAGTTATACTATTTAATAAATTAAATATAATGCAAAGAAAGAACAAATTTTTTAAGATCAATTTTTGAGATTTCAAGATCACGAATACTTTTTTAAATCAATATTACATTTTGTTTCTGTATTGTTGTATTAGTGCGTAAAAAGACAAATTGAATATATATAAAAATATATACTAATAACATACTGCAGTGGAGAAAAGCGAGTTGGAAAATTTATAAAATTTCAAAATCGATGCAGCAGCATTTCCAGTTATTCGATCAATTTCAAATTTTCCACAGATTATTTTTATGTCCAATGGCACAATTCTACGAGTTGTCCCGCAAAAAATTCGTTAGTTAGTCGAAAAATAAGGTCCACCTTAATGTACAGACGTAAATGGCAAATGTACTGGGTGTACAAAAAGTAATGGTTATCCTTCGTAGGGGTGAATCTACATGGCCTCTCCCGAGGCCAGGCAACACGGTGTTATTGTACAATTAAAGGAAAGGAAATACATATGAATTGCATATTGCATCGCACCAACCCTCCCTGATCTCTCCTACTTAGGATAATCGTGCGTGTCGTGCAACGCGTACGGCGAGATGTCGGCGTTTCAGAAATGAGTTGCATCGCGAATGTAGCATGCACGGCGAACGAAAAAGCAACAAGCCCCCGCGAGAACCTGACCGTGATTCGAAAATCAATGCTAAGCATGCGTGGCATGACCAGAGTAAAATTATGTTAGAGAGTGTATTCTGAACCTTAGTCTTTGGTCCGACGACTACCATCAGCTTCTGCAAGGTTTTGGTAGCGGCGCCTGCGGGAATAAATTAGTTAACCAGAAAAACAGAACAAAATAATTGGTTGACTTATTCTTCTTCGTCCTAATCGATCGATTCTAGCCAGGAAGAAGCGAACATAGTATGTAACGGGGAAAACTCAACAAACTCAATAAACGATTTAATCGATTAAAATGCTAAGATTAAAAAATTTTTAACATTAAATTATCTACCACTGCCAGTCGAATGTTACTGGCATTGTTTAATCTATCGAGATTCTTTCATCGGAAAGAACGCGAAAGAAGAAATGAAGAATATTTTTCCTTTATTCATGAACACATTATACTCGAACATCTCGTACATCTCGTACATAATAAAAATCTCACAAAATGTGAATCATTTGAATAGTGTAATTTTGTTGAAGCGACACATGTCGGTACTCTACAGCGCGTTTACGACAAGAAAAGTGCGATGACTCAAATTCGAATAACATGGAAATTTGGAAACTAATCATTTGACCAACAGTGCCAGACCAACACTAAACCTTAATGTGTAATGGATTCCTCAACTTACCGACTCCTTTTTGGAAGAATTTTGGTTTGTTTTTCCATGCGACGAACACGAAATACACTGGCACGGATGTTAGAATCATCAGGCAACCGTAACCTGGAACCGTAACCGTATCGAATGAATAGATTTGTCGAAGAACAACCGTGTTTTCGATCAATTAGGATACATTGTTTGTTTACCTGTTTCCTTTGGACTGGCGTACATGGGCACGATTGTCACGAATAAAGTGGCAAGAATGTAGAGGACTGGGAACACGAGGTTCACTTTGATCGGCCTATGAAGATTCGGCTGCGCCCATCTCAGCCATGGAAGACAGAGCACCGACACGCCGATGCTCAGCTGTAAACAAACAACAGATTCTATAATTCGCTCTGCTGCAAGTGCAACCTATGTATGATTTGTCGTTAAATTATACGTTTATTTCTTAAACGTGATTGTCTGATTAAATTGTTCTCTGATCGTCCAAGAAACGTACAGTGACTCCCAAAAATATTCGAACATTAGGTATAACTAACTTTACGACTTGATAATTCGTTTGTTGATAAACCAATCGCCCTGGGAATTGTTTCTAGCAATAAAACATTTATTAATGTTGATAAGCATATATAATTTATTTGAAAAATATACATATCTTTCATAATAAAAATTATTTAACAAAATAATGTACCATTTGTGGTTCACAAAAACATTCGGACAATATTAATTTTTCTATTTAGATAATGTAATTTAGCATTGCAAAATTCGTTTAATACTTTGTGGCATAACCATTTTGTTTAAGAAATTTGTTAAGAACATGTCTTAACCTGTTTAGCATATTATTTTCAATTTGTTTTAAATATTCAACAGTTATAACCACTCATTGTCAGTTGCATGTCTTTGTTTTAATTCGGCTATCGATGTAATTGGGGTTTTTTCAAATTCTTCTATCCAATTCATTCCATAAATTCTCGATAGGATTAAGGTCCGGCGATTGGGGCAACGGATGAAGAATTTTGGGGCATCGGTATAATAAAATTCTTCCACAATACGTGACTTGTGCTTGTGGTCGTTGTCTTGGTAAAACTTAAAATTATTATTAAATCCCATTCTTCCAGCACTTAATACTAAATTATTTTTGAGTATATTTAAACAACGAATTTTGTCCACGATACCGTCAATAAACACTAGGTTTGCCGACTCCATTCGACGAAATGCAACTCCAAACCTTGCTGCCCTCCGCCGTGTTTCACTGTGCCTCTTGTATTTTAAAAAAAGCACTAATAAAAAAAGATATGAAAAAAACAAAAAACGAAAATGTACTAAAAAGTATGAAATAATTTCCATTTCATTTATGTGAATACACACGAACTGTTAATATAAAAATAAAAACAAAAATACACTAAAAAGTATGAAATAATTTCATTTTGATTTCTATGAATACACACCAACTGTTGATAAAACTAAATTAAAATAAAATATTAAATACCACATTAAATACAATAAATCTTTTCGGAGGCGGCGCAAAATCGAAAATTTTCCAAATGACAGATATTGCTGATTATGATTTCATTGGAATATGGTGGACTTGGAAATCAGTAGGTGGGAAGAGAAGATATATTAATATGGAGGAAAGCATGTAGAAGAATTTAAGAATTTTCATAATGTCCAGTGTCGAAAATTTTCGATTTTGCGCCACCTCCGAAGAGATTTATTGTATTTAATGTGGTATTTAATATTTTATTTTTATGAATTTTATTTTAATTAATTTTATCAACAGTTGGTGTATATTCATAGAAATCAAAATGAAATTACGTGTGTATTCAAATAAATGAAATGGAAATTATTTCATACTTTTTAGTACATTTTCGTTTTTTTCATATCTTTTCTTATTAGTGCTTTTTTCATACCTTTTTTTGTTTTTTGTTCATTCCATTTCTTCGAAGGTGGTTTTATTTAAAAAAAAAAAAAATTTTATTTCACACTTTTTAGTAGAACATGCAGTATTTATATAGATACCGTGAGGTGATTTTGTGATTGTTTTTCCTTAGCTAATAGCTAATAATCATCAAAAATATATTCACCGAATTTAGATGGTAAACCATCTCCAGTGGGATCTTCGCGGATACATCTCCTACTAAATGTGAAAGGTTTCACCGCGATCGGTACATTCCTTGATGAAAAAACGCTGAAGAAGTCGATTAAATATAAATGAAGCATTACGTTTTTTTTTGCAATAAAAGTCGTTAGGAATGAAAAAAAAAATTTATAACGGGACTACCCCGGGGACATACTCTACAATTTGCAAAAAGTTTCGTACCGATTGGTCCATCCATCACGGCGTAATCGGTGAACATAAATAGAAAAAAAAGCTAAAAAAAAAGGCACATACAGGTCGAATTGAGTAACCTCTTCCTTTTCCGAAGTCGGTTAAAAAATTAAACTTTTTATTTGCTTTCCGCCACATCATAGTTCTTCCGTCGGAATTGTACAGATTGAATTTGTTTTCATCAGCAAATATGACATCCTTCCACCATGTCTCATCCTTAGAAATTAGCTCTCTTGCAAAGGTTTTTCGTTTATTCATCTTCTTTCGTTGATAAATGGTTTCTTTCTAGCTACTCTTCCATCGTAACCAGCTTCCCTCAGCGTTCTTCGAACTGTTTTGGCTGACACATTTTTGGAGCTTTCACCTCACCTAGCTCACTAACTAGTTTTGGAGCACTTAAGCGTGGATTTTTTTCACTCTTCGAATAATTTGGATTTTCTCCCTCGTGCACAAGAGACTTGGTCTTCCAGTTTGCGGAATAGAATCAATTCGATTTTCAATATAAAATCGTTGACAGATATCTGCAACAATATTCTTACTTATACGAAGCAGTGTGCTAATTTCGCGATAGGTTTTTCCTTTCTCTCGATTGAAAATTACAAGCTGTCGCACGATTGATCGAAACTCGTATTCTTTCCTTTACAACCCATTTTGAACGAATTCACGTTTACTAGTGATAGTAGTGAGGTGGCATGGACATCTAATGGTCCACGAGATTCTGTTTGTAAACAAACGTTTTCGCGTTCTTGGAACATCGCGTTCCCAGAAGGCGATTGTCAAAGAAATATAATACGTGTCCGAATATTTTTGGGAGTCACTGTCTATTAAATGAAAGCGAAGGTACCTAGAAATTCAGAGATTGGATACGTACCCAGGTAGCGAAGCCAACATAGTTGATTAGAGCGAAGATGTCGGAAGAGCAAAGGTACAGCATGGAGAGGAGAGCCTGGAAGAAAAAAAAAACAAGATTTCAGATAGCAGTTCCCGGTGTTCTCATATTTCCTCCGATTTCTACAGGCTCGAGAATCTCTATTGCACAACCCTTATCGAGTCGTTCGAGGGGATGCAGAGCATCAGAGTAGAAAATTGGAGGCGGTAACTTGGGACATGACATTGGAAATGACTTTCGATTATTTATTAGACACCTAAGATCGCGTGAACCGATGGTTTTTGGCCTAGTTACAATTCTCTACTTGTTCCACTCATTTTTCAACATTTCTATGATGGTTTGGTATGGTGTTAGTAGTAGTTGTATTCAATTTTTCCAAATTCTTCAAGATACTGGAACAATGCTGGCGTAAATATTATATCCATATATCGAAAGGATTTCAAATCTAATGTAGAACTTTGTTGGCAATTAGTAGTTAACTATTTTCATAACATCTATCGGTATTATCTCTTCTTTAGAACAGTGTAAATGTTCAGATAAGCTTCTCGGAAAGCTACATTCCCTGCTACCTCGAACTTGATATATCCGAGAGTCTGTAATTATTGCGCGACCGACGCAACGCGCTGCTTCAAAGTGCAATTGTTTATTAATTGTAGATAGCAGTAAAACAATATCTGAAACGTCGACGTACCATGCAGAGAACAGCTGGTGTTGGAGTAACCCTCGACGTTTGGATCATTGTCAGTATTTCAGGCATCTGACCCTCGCAAGCTCCTGCGTAGAAGAGACGAGAAGACGTCAGAAGAATTCCATTTACTGCTCCGAACGTCGAAAGGGCCACGAACACGGGGATTGTCCAGGAGAACCAGCCGAAGAGACGATTCGCGAACGTCTGTCACATACAACATAGAACAGCTACAGTGACAAGCAAAAGTGCAAACATACTTCGCTGGTTTTCCATAAAACATGATAATGCAACCTATTCTTCAATTGATGGACAAAGCTTGGAGAATATTAATCGTATGGTGAATATGATAAACATAATATCACAATTTATTTTCGTTAATATTAACATTATATAGAATATTTTACAAAAGTAAAGATTTATAGCAATGTTTACAGTTTTGCACTTTAATCGTGCTCGACGAAATAAAGATTTAAATTAATATTTTCTCCATTTTTCTCTACTTTTTTCTACTGCTTCTAGCCTGTGTGGCATACTATTTACTAAATTATTAATAATTTCCGGCTCAATATTCTACCATTCTTGTTGTGTTCTTTCCACAACTCATAAACACCTGCAGGTGGATTGTCATATTTTGCTAGCCTTCTTTTCACAATTGACCACAAATTTTCGATTGGGTTCATATCCGGATTTTGTGCTGGCCACGGAAGTCACAGAAAATTTTTGATTTCTTAGCCAGGATTTTACTATCTTTGCAGTATGTTTAGGATTCCCGTCTTGTTGAAATACTACTTCATCTACAGGAAATTCTCAAGAGAATCAACAGCGGAAGGTAAATTATTTTGCAAAATATTTAAATAATGCTCAATGCACATGATACCTTCTATCCGAACTAAGGGATGAGTAAAACCCTTATGACCAAGTCCAGTTCCAGAATCTTCCGTCAGATTCAAATCTATTACTTTTGTTTCGTCAGACCATGTAACTCTTTTCCAATCTTCTGTTGTTCATTCTTTGTATGTATGAACAAACTTTTGTCGTAGTTTAATATTTTTATCTGAAAGAGTTAGTTTGCGTTTCTTTTCTTTCGCTTTCAACCCGATATTCTTTTTAAGGATTGTATGGCCAGCCGAATGGTCCAGACACTTGTATTTACTCCAACGTCTTGAGCCGCGATTTTTCGAGTTTTATGACTTTCAGACAGAGGTGGACATTACGTATTCGGCGAAACAAATATTTCAAGTATTATTTAATATTTTAGACTTTATTTTGCTTGAAGAAAATTGTATTTTAAATAAGATATACAATATCAAAAATAAAATATTTCTGTTTTAACAATCGAAACCACAAAATCGCATTACTTACAGATAATTTGATGTTTCTTATCTTAACAATAATTGAAAGCAGAAATGGAATTAATATAAAAAACTATATCATTTGCCACATTTTCGGTTTATTTTTTGTTTAACTGCTGCTATTCGCAGAGAACACGGTGCAGAGTTTGGTATCTGATAGGGTGCTCCTTCGAGGACACAGAATTCGAGGTCCAACAAAGCTAAAAGGTCTCTCAACTGAAGCAGAGGACGAATAGCTGTGTTGTATTTGAAAAATAATGTTTTCTTGTCTTTGTACTTTGCAATACTTTCAATTCGTGTATCACTATCGCTCAACTATCGAAATAATCCGAATTCTGTAATGTTTATATGACTGGGGTATCATTTGTTTCTTTTTACGTAAAGGAAAAAAAAGTCATTTACTTCTTTGTTTTGTGAAGTTAATTGAGGTCGTGACTCTGAATCTGGATTTGCTATTTGTTTCAAAGCATTTAATACATACGGTTTCTACTCATATTTCTATCACTAATATTTCCACTCATAAATATATTGAATGCGAACCATTATATTCAGCAATAATATTTCAAATTGAAATTGAAAATAAAGACAAAGTCCATATATATTCAATATTATTCAAATAAGATACTATTTTCAAATACTGTCTTCAAAAATGACTGCCTCAAATAAATTATTTTATTCTGAAAAATTACTAAGGAACAACTTGCGTTTACTCCAACATCTTGAGCAGCGATTTGTTTTAGTTTTATGATATACTTACTTTCAGACCGAAGACGATGTGCAATTTGACGTGCAGCTTTGTCAGAAACAAGTGGCGGTCTATCATCTCTTGAAGAAGTTGACGCACTACCGCAGGTTTTCTTAATTTTTGCAACTATCGTATGACTTATACCACATTTTACTGCAATTTGCCATGGTGAAAATCCTTTATCGCATAATGAAATTATACTACTGTTTCTCTTGTCTGCACTAAGTGGTTTCACCTTGCCTCTCACGTGTCAAGTTACTTTCAAACTGAAGAATAACTACGTAAACACTAGTCAATACGTGTCTTACGACAGTTTCTAGTATTTGAATACTATCTTAACTGTTTCTGAGAAAACGTACAAAACTGTTAACATTCCTACAAATCCTTATTTTTGTAAAATATTTCATATATTGTTAATATCAACGAAAATAAACTGTGATTTAATATTTATCATATTCACCGTATAATTATTATTGCCTAAGCTTTATTATTTAATTGAAAAATAGATTATATTATCACGTTTTATGTAAAACTAGCGAAGTATGTTTACACATTTGCCCGTCACTAAACAATAAGAATCGTTGCATCGTCTACTCTCGAAATCGAGAATTTCAACACGAAAAAATTTTAGAAACATTCTACATGTATGTATGTGTGTATGTATGTATGTATGTATGTATGTATGTATGTTTGTGTGTATGCATGCAGAGGGCCGGCGTGACCTTTTGCGGGGCCGGGTTCAAAAATTTCGCGGGGCCAGAATACACATTAAGATCCTATACTTAAATTTCATAATAAGGAATTATTTATTATAAGTACAAAGTATGTTACATAAAATTTTTGGAAGATGAATATTAAATAATTTTTCTCGCTTTTTCCGCCGCAAAATCTGTGATTACGTCATCAAACGTGATTGAATTTGCTACTTCGCTTTCTATTGAAAGAATATCCAGAGATGATGAATATTCAATCTACTATACAGAGGGTCCTGCAAAATGTCTGATGAGTTTTCGTAGACCGCGGGGCCCTACAAAACGCGGGGCCGGGTTCCGCGAACGCGCTGAACCCGCCTCGCGCCGGCCCTGTGTATGCATGTATTGTATACGTGTGTATGCAACTTGGTTCCATTTGATTCCATTCGGATCCATTCGATTCCATGCCACACCATTTGATCCTTCTCCAAGATCCTTCTCGCGCGGAGAAAGAACTGTACGAACACGCAATTACCATTGTTTGTTCATTCAAACGTATCGTTGCCCATTGCCAATTTATCGAGGCTATAAATGCGACGTAATTACCAATGTGATTGATGTTTGACTACGCTTCAGTTGACTTACCACTGCCACGGCCTCGCTCCCCAACACTTCGACAGGACTAAGCGTCGTGTAGAAGGCCACATTGGCGAAAACGTAGACGAGAGTGACGAGGATGCAGGAGATGCCTATGGCTTTCGGTAAATTTCTAGGATCACAATAGAAACAATCAAATATTAATACTTTACTAAACCTCGTACATAGCATCGAATTCGACAACTCGAGATCGTGAAAACTCTCGAGATAGAAGAATAAAGATATTTTCATTAATGTAACGAATATCAAATGTGTCTATTTTTTCTTCTTATAATTGATAACTGAGAATTTGTAAGACATGGAAATAGAACTCCTTCCGTTTCCAATTTTATTGTTAAAATCAGATTTGTTTCACCATTCAAACTGATACGAACTGTATCTCTATTTGAAAAATCACAAGTCAAGATATGATAATGAAACTAGAAACGTGTACCCCGTGTACAATAGTGTATGTACATAAACACGGTTGCGACGTTGGTAATTGAACGTCGAGAGTAAGGCAGAGCAAGTTCATTGATCGTTTAAATGATTCTAATGGATCTCGGTGATCGATAGTAGAAAATATTTGACCTTGAGGGGCTTAGGACATGGAACAAGAGCCCTTGTTTGACCACCAGTGTCGGAGTCAATAGATTTGAGCATTGCGACCCCCTCTTTTAATTAATGGATACACAAGATCGGCTGTTGCAATCTCTATTAATCGTTGCACGAGATTTCATCGAACACCGGGGTTAGACGAGTTAATTCCTCTTTCAAGCGGTGTTCTTTCAACCAGTTCTTATTCCTTTATTTATTGTATCAAGATTTCCATAGTTCTGTTTAGCTTCAGTTTACGGTGTCTCAAAATTCCTTCAACATTCGGAAATTGGAGGTTCTTGAGATCGTTTGAAGCATCATTTTCTTTTTCAAAAGTAGCTTCCACGGCTTTGTAAGGAGTTATTAACGAAAAATACGGACCAATCAGAGCGCGAACTAGAAGCGTGTTGGCACAGTCGGCCAATTGACAGTTGGCGCGTCACGCCGGGCCGACTGTTCCAACACGCGTCTATATCGCTCTGATTGGTCTGTGTTTTTCGTTAATAACTGCTTAACAAAGTCGCGGACGCCATTTTTGCAAAGGAAAATGTTGTTTCGAATGAACTCAAGAACCTCCAATTTCCGGATTTTGAAGGAATTTTGAGACACCCGTATATTGTACTAGAAAATGCGATGCAAAATTGAATTTCCACGGTTGCTGCGTCTGAAGAATTCTTTTTACTCTTAAATTTACTCTTAAACTCTCAAAATTTACTCTTACCAAACTTTTTAGAGCTTGAAAATTTCCAATTCTCAAATATCGAAATGAATATGTATTTGAGAAAAGTTCCTCGACCAAATTCCTCTCTCATTAACCATTTCGTTCAAAGCGATTTCCTTTCTCCTCGTTCTCACAATCTCAATGCACAATGGATTCTTGTCTAATTGGGATCAAAAAAATTCGGCCGAAGCAGCTGTTCCCACTTGCGTTTAATTTTTATCGTTACTTGTGTCAATTCGACACAGTTTTCCCGAAATAAGTTATACTGTTCTGTTATTTGTAAGTAAAGTCCGAAACTTGGTGACTCACATTTTTTTTATTTTGTCGATTTCTGTCATCACTATGTCAATTTGACACCAAGGCGCGAGGGACTGATTCAGTTCGTGAAATGCAGAACGGATGAGGGTTAAGATTTCCCCTGAACGAGCGTCTCTTCTGATTAACAAGAATCGAGGAGACGCGTCCCTATTAATCGGTCTCTTGTCTTATCGTTCGATCAGTTTTCGGCCAAACTAGAAAAACTGCCGCGAAATCGATTCCGAAAAGATCACGGGTACTCGTTCTAGATCACGCTTAATCGTTGGTCAATCGATGAGCTTGTCGAGGCTTTGAAAAAAAAAAAACAAAATGGATCGGTTGCATACTTGACGGGGTCCTTTAGCTCCTCGATGATAAAGTTCAAGTAGTTCCAGCCATTGTAAGCGAACAGTCCCGAATAAAAGCTGAGTGCTATAGACGTCACTTCTGTGTTCGTATTCTCGAACGTGAAGTACTGCACGTTTCCTGCAAAGCAAAATGCACACCATCGATCAAACGCGAATCGGTCGGACCGAACCTTCGAAACATTAATATTTCTCTCGTATAGTCAATTATTTTCAATTGTTTTCGATTGTTTTCAATTGTTTTCAATTTTTTCTATTCGACTTAATTCTATCGATATTAAAACGTTTGAAGATTCGTGCAGTAACACATATTGCTAGCTTGGTTTTACGATTGTCTTGAACTGCCGCTCTTCGTACAGAAAATGCCGGGTTTTCAACTGCAACAAATTCATTTCTTTTTTTTTTTAAATATTGTTTTGTCTTGCGTACGTAATAGATAGAACAGGTGAGCTAATTTATCGGAATCAGAGGAGTTCTCACGACAACGTTAGTCTCAAAGGAGCCATTTGCAGGGCTAAATAGGTCAATTCAAGTGATTCCTTGCAACGAATCGTCCCCGCCTGTTTAATCCACCTTTTTGATTGGGCAAATTGTCTCGTCCGGCACGTGAAAAGACGCTTAACCGTCTTACGTTGCGGATCAGGGTGGCGTGGGCGACGGAACATTAACTTCTTCCTCGTTCTTGCGTTTGCTGTTGCTGTGCACCCGACTAAATCATTCTTAAAACACGAGCATTGTCGAATCAGTTGCTATCGCTAGTCATCGATCTCGAGCAACACTTTGCAACGACAGATACCACACGAAAACTCTGAGAATAAAGATTGTACGATTGTATTCTAGTATGTTTCGATGATTCGCAGGAAACACTGCGAGACCATGCAGTCCGATATGAAGGTCGATCGAACGAAAGAGAAAAAAGATTAGCGTACGCTTCTCTCCGAGGAGAAATAAAAACGTCGAAGGACATCGTGCACCGGAAAATTTCGACAGTCCGTTCCCGAAGATAGTTCGTTGAACTTACCGGCGAATAGCTGATAAGCACCGGCGAAGATGATGACGAAGAGAGCCAAAAGCTTCGCATACGTGAAGATGTCTTGTACTCGCGTTGCCCATTTCACGTCCCAGCAATTTATGAATGCTAGGATGCCTGGAACAATGTCGAACATTTCTTATTTTCTAAGGCCTTCGTTAACATTTGAATTCTTAGTAACATTGTGACAATAACACTCGAAATTAGTGGCAATTATTCAATTTATTAAGCAACGATCAATTTGTAAACTGCAAGAACCCGAATATGTACCGTGTTACTCCACCCAACCGATACTAACCCTCCGCTCCACAGTTCTTAAGAAAATAATAATAATTTTAAAATAACACGGTCCAACAAATTGAATGAAACTTATTTTTGACGTTTCGATTCTTACTATGCGACTCTTGTAGAGTTTTTCTGACCTTAATTTTCCCCCTAGGCGCACAAGTTTTGAGAAATTTGAGTTTGAAAGAGGACATATTTTTTCACTTTGAACAAATATTGTGATGTTATTATAACAGATATTGTATTGTTCTTTACAGCAAAAGATTCGTTCCACGGGATACGGCGCACAGTGTGACATTTCGATCATTTAGCGGCATTAAATTCTTAATGTTGTTTCCTTTTTTTATCATGTATTTTGCTAAAACTACTCAAAATATGATGATTTCTAATCACTTTAACATGACTTTCATTCTATTGGCCGAAAATATGTATTTTAACTCTTGCAAATTACTGTTTGAAAGGGTATTTAATTTAAATGCTTTTAATTGAAATATATCTGCATTTTCATATGTACGTAAAATGAAAGAATGTCATGCATTAAATCGTTCCTCTTTTCTCCTGGAATACCAAATGTCGGATAAGGTGGCTCGAGAAATACTAGAACACATCCAGAAAACGAAAGATCACTCTCACGATCCCAAATACATTCGATACAATTTTATTTTCATTTCTGCCTACATAATATCACAACTTCGATATTCAATGAAGAATGAAATTCATATTCGCTAAACAATGAACAGTGTTCTTCAATTTTGTGTGGTCACTGTTTGTTACTAGTCATAAATTATGTAGGGCCTCAAAAGTATATGTCAGATGGTTAAATCTAAAATATTGCGAATTTACCTTAAGGTGTGAAATAATCGCCAGAATAAAGAATATGTTAAATAATAGTAGTCAAACAAAAGGTAAAAAACTATGAAATGTAATAACAATAAAACACAACAACAATTAAACAATAACGAAAAAAAAAACAATATAATCACCGCGTAGAAAACCACGCGCGGGAGAAGTGAAACTTCTTGCAGTCTTCAGTAATGAACGATCAGCGACGCAAAGAAGGAGAGCGTATGGGAAATGCTATGAACTACGTCTCTTTCTTTCGCATACGCTCTCCTTCTTTGCGAAGCAAATTTTGATCGTTCGTTATGTTTGAAATGAAACTTTTTCTATGATTTTTTTGTATTAGTTGTTCCTGATTTTGTTTTTTTTAACATTTACAATCTTAATATGCTTCTAAACATTACTAGACTGCAAGTAGTTTCACTTCTACCGCGCATGGTTTTCCACACATATATTTTTTTTTTGTTTACACTTTTCTCTACACTTTTGGCTCCTGTTTGTAAGAAATAAGTTTTCATGAAAGTTACGTTAGCACAACCCTGTATATGTATTCAGTTTGATTGAAAACGTGGGATTCTACTTAGATTTTGGTAAACACACATTAGTATAATAATACTTTGTAAACACAAAATTTTTTTAACAAAATTTTTTTAATTAAAAAAAAATTTTTTTTTTTTTTAAATTGCTTTTTTCCAATTATGCAACTAATGCGACGCCATATAGCAAACATTTTGATAAGTAGAAAACTATTGAAATTCCCTGGAAACATATAATCATCTTAAATCGTGCACTAAATAAATAATGATACTAATATACTACAACTAACGAGTCGGGAAGTTCTTTGTGTGGCTCGTGGAGAGTCACACACCAAACAACATCCCTACCACTAACCCTCTCGCGGGGTCGCAATGCGAGCTACAACTCCCCCACCTGCGAAGCTCGCGAAGCGAGCGAGCAACAACCCCCCTCTAGTTTTTTTATGGAACTTTCACCAACATATTCCTGGCATTTTTCTAATGCAAAATCATACCAAACATGATATAATTCCGATAATATTTACTTAAGTAATGGACAATTAAAGTTTCGAGCGCAAGGAACGATAGCGTATGGGAAAGAAAGAGACGCCGAGAGTCGGAGTCGGCGGCACAGTTCAAAGGCTCAAGCGTCAACACAATGCAATACCAAGGGATAACTTTTTTATTATTACTTATTTTTTTATAGGACTTTTTTTAATAGATTTGTGACATTTTTTCTGATTAAAATGATACCAAACACGATATAATTCGGATCATATACAGGTGTATGGACATATAAAACTTACTCTATTGTCAATTTAAAAAATAGATATGTATGTATAATCAGAAAAATTTTCATCAGAGAAATATTATAAATATGACGGTAGAAGTCTCATAAAAGATTAATTAAAAATAAAAAAGTGTCATCATTGCATTACTGTTACCTCACCGATGTACATATGTACCTGATCCTTATATGTCTATACACCTGTATATGATCCGAATTATATCGTGTTTGGTATCATTTTTAACAGAAAAAATGTCACAAATCTATTAAAAAAAGTCCTATAAAAAAATAAGTAATAATAAAAAAGTTATCCCTTGGTATTGCATTGTGTTGACGCTTGAGCCTTTAAACTATGCCGCCGACTCCGACTCTCGGCGTCTCTTTCTTTCCCATACGCTATCCTTCCTTGCGCTCGAAACTTTAATTGTCCATTACTTAAGTAAATATTATCGGAATTATATCATGTTTGGTATGATTTTGCATTAGAAAAATGCCAGGAATATGTTGGTGAAAGTTCCATCAAAAAATAATGAAGAATAAGGAAGTTGGCAATTTGGATTAGGCGATCTCACGGAGACACACGAGCCGCATGATGTCATACTTCTCGGCGACCGAGGCTTCTCGAGTTTCATGGCCCCTCAAGGGGGTACACCCCGCAGTAGTGGGGATAGCTTCGGGACTTTTAAAGGCTACACTTTTAAGACTCTTATGGATACTTTACTGTATGTATCACGTTAACTAATAGATTTAGGACATACGAAGGTCAACCGTTTTATACTCAAAATTCAACATTCTATCGATCTATGGTATAAAAAATAAGAGATTCCATTTATAAAAATGGAAGTGACCTTCAAATGTCCGAAGTACCTCCAGATGCAAAAAAATTATGATCGCCACATTACAGTCCCTATTGTCCCATGCATCTTTTGTTTCGAAAACTTTTCTGCTACTTTCATACTTTCGGAGTTATTGTAGGTGGCATAAAGTAAGTTAATGCCTCATCCTGTATAGGACAGCTGGCAGCGACAGGAAAACGCGTCACGCGTAACGCGCTGGTCTTACTCACCACTTTGAACGGTGAGAAGAGGGGGTGTATAGGGCGCAACCCCCACTTTTCACCGTTACGGTTTTTCATGTCGCGAATTCCGTGACGCGCATTAGGCTTACACCCTGCCAAAAGAAGTTTCACTTCGACAATTCAATACGTAACAATCAAAGTGCAGATTTATGAATAACAGACGCGTTATTGCTCGGATAAATCGTGTTATCGCTGTTGAAAACAAATAAAAACTCCCATAGACGCAGACAAACGCATTTGTATTCACATCCGACTAGACCAGCCTTCAATGTATACATTCAGTGTAAGTTAAAGTCCATATTCGTCCATATAATAAAGTTTTACTTTGGTGAATACTGAAAAGTTATTCGATTTTGCATGATTATTAACCATGATAAATTATATGTTTTAAAAATTCAAAATATTGAAAACACACTACAAAGGATTGAATAATCACTGAAACAAATACAATAAAAATTGAGGTTCAAATACACTTATATTCGGATAAATCATTTCTGACGATTAATGTAGTTTCATCATTTATGTAGGCAGAATTGTTCACTTGAGGCTAATTTTTTCTTATCTGAATGCGATGAAAAGTTAAAAACAATAACGATTCTGAGTTACGGAGGTATTTCTTTCAAGATAAAAGTAAATACGCAATTTTTTTTTTTAAAATGCTCAATTTCGGAATTATATTCCCCTAAATGATCGAAATATTACACTGTGAGCACCTTTCCGTCTTTAATGATTGTTTAAACATCTTCTAATCTTTTGCTGTAAAGAACAATACAATATCTTTTATAATAACATCACAATATTTGTTCAAAGTCAAAAAATATGTCTTTTTTTCAAACTTTCTCAAAACTAGTGCGCCTAGGGGGAAATTTAAGGTCAGAAAAACTCTACAAGAGTCGCGTAGTGAGAATCGAAACATGTTTTGGCTTGTGGATAGTGTAACTGATATAACGATTCGACCAATCCGATCTTCAATCTAATTTATTCGACATTTAATGTTCTATTTGAACAAGAAAGGGGTTTCCTTATCTATCATTTACCAGATGCATAGATACAATAAATAGCTGTTGAAAAACTCGTGAGAACCAGCAAGATTGTATGTATGTATAACAACGACAAATGATTGATCGAAGAATCCGTTGCTCAGAATGAACTGGTTGATTAAACGAATAAAGGTCGCTTCATAGTCGATCGTTCCGGACGTCCGGCAAAATATAAATACATAGGTTTAGATGGGACCGTTCACGACCGATAATCCGGCCCGGATTTCTCACAATATTTTTCCGTCTAGCCGGTTGGACCATATATCACTGGTGGGTTGACGGCTCCCTGCGGTGCGTGGCAGAAAAAAAGGTGTCTATGGGCACCCCTACGACTCCTCAGCTAAACTATCGGTAGCTCTCTTTACAACATCATGTAAATGAGAAACGTTTCTGCCACTTGGTAAATACTTCTTATAAATAATAATTTCAAATAATTATTAAAAAAATATTAGACATGTCTTTGTTCTGCAAATTTTTTCATCGTTTCAAGTGTGAAAATTTTTTTTAAAAATATGGTCGTATTCTACAATTCTTCCTTTTTGAAATTCTGTTTTTTTCCCACAATTTGTAACAACTTGTTGCCATCTTTCTGGTGACCTGTCGATTCCCGTATCCCACTGACTAATTAGAATCATGTGTCTTCGATGTACAAACAAAATATTCTATTAAACTATAAACAGCTGTTAGGTTTGAATTGTTTGTTATTTCAGGTCCATGAAATTGCTGAATATTCTTTAAATATTCTCAAATAAGGGTCGACGGCGTTCATCCTAAAATTACACCTTTCACAAAGTGAAAAACAATGTAGCGTGCAACGTTCAAGTCGAACCCTTGAGACTGTGGGCGCGCGGCTGTTGAGGGGATGGACAGACTTCATGATAGGCGCGATTTGTTTAGGTGCCGTTCCCGGGGGCTGCCCTGTATCGAGAGCTTTATGACAGGTCATTACTATTGAGCGGGAAATCGGCTCTTATCCTATCTTAATAAAATTGATTAAAAGAAAATATTAAATAGCATATTAAATATAATACAATCTTTTCGGAGACAGCACGAAATTCAAAGTTTTCCAATTGACAAATGTTGCTGATCATGATTTCATTGGAGTATGGTGGAGTTAGAAATCAGTTGGTGGGATGGGAAGATACATTAATATGTGAAAGCATGTAGAAGATTTTTGCGCTGCCTCCGAAAATATTGTATTGTATTTAATATTTTAATCAATTTTCTTCACAGTTGGTGTGTATTCAAACAAATCGAAAGGAAATTATTCCATGCTCTTTAGTGCGTTTTTTTAATGCGCATCGAAGCCCATTTAATTTTTTTTTACGAAATTTTTTTATTAAATTAATTATCTCAATTTTTTATTCGTTTGGGGCACATTTTCCTGTTACCCGACCGAGCTGAATCTTTCCACAGTTTGTTGAATTATTAAGAAATGTCGTAGAACACCGTAGGATGGTTTTTCTTTCTTATTGCTTAGGAAATATACAAATAAACAATATACTTATATAATCACAATATATATATATATATATATATATATATATATATATATAAAATAGTTTTTCTCGAAATATTAAGACACTGTAATTTGTTTAAAATTACTTTAACGTATTGAACAAACCAGAACGTGCAGAACCTCCACCGGAGTTTGACAAATTGTTTTTTACCGTACACTTTGTTAGATGATATACTTTTTTTGCGTTATCATGATAATAAATTGTTATTGTTTTTCGTTATAACGTTTAAAAATTCCTTAACATCGTATTTTCCACCAATTAGCACGACGAACTCTGATAATTTCTAGTTAATAGCTTTTTAGATAAATGTTATATTCTGCCTTCGTGTCGTCGGATTTCCGGACAAGTTGCCTCTAGATCAATCCTTCCGAATTTCTGGAGACACGGACCATAGGCTGCTCCTGAAGCGTAGAGGGGAGTAAACAGTTCTTGGAACCCCTGGGGTTAGGGTTGTAAATTACACAATCTTCGGCTCTGGGCCTTTGTCGAGCTTCTCGAAACCTTCTAAAGTTGCCTGAAAATCCTGACGGAAATGTCTAAATGCCCAAAAACGCCGTCCGGCACCTTCCGGTTTTGTATGAACCGGGCTTTAGTAGGTAGAGACAACCAGTAGAATGTTATGGCGACTGGCACGCGACACGCGACCCTCGAGTACATACATACAGTGACAAGCAAAAGTGTAAACATACTTTGCTAGTTTTCCACAAAACGTGATAATACAACCTATGTATTCTTCAATTGAATGATACAGCTTAAGCAATAATAATTATATGGTGAATATGACAAACATAATATCACAGTTTATTTTCGTTAATATTAACAATATATGGAATATTTTACAAAAATAAGGATTTGTAGGAATGTTGACAGTTTTGTACGTTTTCTCAGAAACGGTTAAGATAGTATTCAAATAATAGGGAAATTAAGTTATCGACGAACACTGAGAAGCCAACTGTCGTAAGACACGTTTAGACTAGTGTTTACGTAGTTATTCTTCAATGTGAAAGTAACTTGACACGTGAGAGGCAAGCTGAAACCACTTAGTGCAGACAAGAGGAACAGTTATAATTTCATTATGCGATAAAGGATTTTCACCACGGCAAATTGCAGTAAAATGTGGAGTAAGTCATACGATAGTTGTAAAATTTAAGAAAACCTGCGGTAGTGCGTCGACTTCTTCAAGAAACGATAGACCACCACTTGTTTCTGATAGAGCTGCACGTGAAATTGAACATCGTCTTTGGTCTGAAAGTAAGTATATCATAAAACTCAAAAAATCGCAGCTCAAGACATTGGAGTAAATGCAATCGACTGGACCATTCGTCGTTCCTTAGTAATTTTTGAGAATAAAATAATTTATTTGAGGCTGTTACGAGCCGAGGTTCGGCAGCTTGCGGAAACCGAGGGAGTTTAGGTTTTTGAAGAGTTTTGGGGTATAGGTAGGAAGGGTACATGGAGGACTAGCCGATGCCTGTTTCATCACCGGGGCGCCTCAAATGTGGAACAAGGGAGTGGACTAGCCGATGTCTATTTCACCACCGGGGCGCCACAATTAAGGTACACAAGGACTAGCCGATGTCTGTTTCACCACCGGGGCGCCTTGTGTGTGGAATTGTGGAAAAGTGAACGTGCCGGTGTCTATTTCACCACCGGGTAGCCACTGTCGGTTACCAAAGGACTTTTTGGGATAGGATTGTGGTTCTGCTGACTCCTAACTTATAAATTTGATTCTGACACACCTCGAGCGGTAAAGGTGTATCGTCGTAAAATACTAACGACTGGACATCGAATGAGGAATAATGTGGTTAAAATTGAATTACAAGTGAATTCACGGACAATGATATAATCTTAATTATTTGGAATACAAATGTTTAGTGTCAAAATGTCGCGAACTAAGTCTCTCTGTTAACGCACCGAGGAGTGCGGGGGCTATGCTACTACGGAATAAATGTAATGATGGGGAATCTATACCCGATTTTGTTTAAAAGAAATCGCGACGTGGACCGACGCGCACAACGTGAAGTCTACAGATGAAAAGCCCGCTGTGGGAAAAATCCGCGCCCTTATATAGTCAAAAACCCCAGCTAGAATTAGATCAGGCAAGGGTGGGGATCACAGAAAAACCCGATTCCCGGAAACGGAGACTCTAGTATAGCCGCGGCATCTGCATGTTCTTATCTCCGTAGAAACTCGTGGGAAAGGTCCTTAGAGTTTTTAAAAAGGCCATGTGTTTCAATTGTTACGAGCCAAGGCCGCGAGCAGCACGAGTGGCCGGCGAAGGGTTATGACCCTAGGAATAAGGAATGAATTTGATAGAAGAAGGTAAGCGGACGAACCCAATGCGAAATTGGGGAGCCGCTAGGATGATAGACGACGAGGACGAACCCGATCGGAAATCGGGGAGCCTCTAAGGATAGAGTCAAGCGCAGACGAACCTGATGCGTAATCAGGGAGCTGCTAGGAAGGTGGAACTTCGTGAACGAACCCAATGCGAAATTGGGGAGTCACTAGGAGAGAGAAACACAGACGAACCCGATGCGAAATCGGGGAGCTGCTAGGAAATTGTAGCAAGACACGGACGAACCCAATGCGAAATTGGGGAGCCGTTAGGAGGTTGGAAAGAATGCAGACGAACCTGATGCGAAATCAGGGAGCTGCAAGGATACGGACGAACCTGATGTGTAATCAGGGAGCCGCTAGGAGGGTGAAGTTGCGTGGACGAACCCAATCGGAATTGGGGAGCCACTAGGTAGTGTGAATCTTGTTTGGGAAAGGTAGAAAGGATGCGAACGAACCTGATGCGAAATCAGGGAGTCGCAAGGTGGTTAAGGCCTCGTAACTATTATAATCTAATTGATACAACCTGAGCGGTAAGGTTGTATCTTGTGGGAACGTTCAACTATTAGATTAGGATACTGGACGATAATTAAGGGTATACACAAGATTATCGTGTAACACAAATATATTCTACTATAAAGATCTGTGGTACAAATGTATCTGTCGCGATAGCGCATGTGTAAAAGAACAGAAATGAGAAAGAAAATTACCTATTTTAACGCAATGGCAATGCGGGGGCTTGGAAGTGACCTTAATAATGCCTAACAGATTTTATGCCGAACACGCGGAATCCGTATGGTTAACTTTGACTCGAAAGGGATCTTTAGCCCGATCTAACTGAAAGTCGACTTCTCAAAAGTACAGCAAGATGTGACGCGATTCGTGTCTACTGAAGTACTAGCCCCCAAGAGCAAGAATCAGAGGGTTTATATACCCTTATCATGAATGGGCTGCTTTGTCCATAATCTAATCAGGCACTTAGGGCCAGACTAATAACTCTAGTTTTTGTGACTTTCAATTAAATCAGAGCCAGAGCTCAGTCCCAATGAAAGGGTTCAACCAAGATATCAAAGGTTATCTAGGACGCTTCCCTCCAGAGACGATCTGGAAGAGATTCCAGTGAGGAAATGAACGGAAGATTTTCTGTATCCGTAACACAATCCATATGTCCAGAAGGGCCAAAAGCCGGTAACGGTCGCGGCCGCATACGTAACAGAGGCAGTCATTTTTGAAGACAGTATTTGAAAATAGTATCTTATTTGAATAATATTGAAAATATTTGGACTTTGTCTTTATTTTCAATTTCAATTTTAAATATTATTGCTGAATATAATGGTTTGCATTCAATATATTTATGAGTGGAAATATTAGTGGTAGAAAACAAATAGCAAATCCAGATTCAGAGTCACGACCTCAATTAACTTCACAAAACAAAGAAGTAAATGACTTTTGTTTCCTTTACGTAAAAAGAAACAAATGATACCCCAGTCATATAAACATTACAGAATTCGGATTATTTCGATAGTTGAGCGATAGTGATACACGAATTGAAAGTATTGCAAAGCACAAAGACAGGAAAACATTATTTTTCAAATACAACACAGCTATTCGTCCTCTGCCACAGTTGAGAGACCCTTTAGCTTTGTTGAACCTCGAATTCTGTGTCCTCAAAGGAGCACCCCATCAGATACCGAACTCTGCACCTTGTTCTCTGCGAATAGCAGCAGTTAAACAAAAAATAAACCGGACTTGTGGCAAATGATATAGTTTTTTTATATTAAATACCATTTCTTCTTTCAATTATTACTACGATGAGAAATATCAAATTACCTATAAGTAATGCGATTTCTGAAAGTATTAGGTATAACGACGCACAAAATACAATATTCTATTTTGTGTTCCAGAGTATTACAATAGAAATATTTGATTTTGTGGTTTCGATTGTTAACACAGAAATATTTTATTTTCGATATTGTATATCTTATTTAAAATACTATTTTCTTGAAGCAAAATAAAGTCTAAAATATTAAATAATATTTGAAATATTTGTTTCGCCAAATACTTAATGCCCATCACTGTCTGAAAGTCATAAAACTCGAGAAATCGCGGCTCAAGACGTTGGAATTATTAAAAATCAAAGAATTATTCAATATTATGATTGATATAACACAATTTATAAATTGCTGTTCTGTACGAAAGATGAAGTTCTAAAAACAAATGCTTCAAAAGAATAGTATTACAATGGATTATTTTCTCTATAACGGAGTATTTAAAATTCGGAGACACGTATAGATTTACTGCAGAAAATATTTAATACTATCAGAATTATTAAGATGCATAACTAAAAATTGATGATAATAACAATTGCTCCAAAATATTTTTTTGGAAATTTTACCTTAAAATATTTTTTGAATATTTAAATATTTTTTCTAAAAGAAATCTACAAAAGTACCATTGATTATTATATAGTTAGACATAAAAAAAAGAATTAATCAAGTAAAAAAAAGGTATACGTATGAAGGGTGCGAGAACCTAATATAAGCATGTCGACAGTCAAAAGCCTATAACGCTGAGCCATCCGAGCTGTTGAAAATGTCGTTAATACTTTCAGATGTAAGCTGACATATTAAAAATACTAATCAAGCCGATTTCATTGTTTAATTAGTTTTGAGAAATGTTCAAGGTTTATCAGTGCCTGATAGACTAACAAAATAAATTGAACGTAATAATTTTAAGGTTAGCTTAGTTCTTCGCGGAAAAAACGTCGAAAAACTCGGTTTTTATTTCTTTTAACAACGGCGCGCCAAACCAAAAAATCTGAAAAAATTCATGAACAATACCTGTAACAATATATACCTACTGTAAAAATATAAATCTTGCCAATTCAGAACTTTCATGTGAAATCTGAATTTTTTCCATTTTTTTGAGATTTTTGATTTTTTACAAGCAGGATTTTCAATTTAACCCTTTCCACTCGGAGCTATTTTAACTCGAAAATTAAACGTTTCTTCTGACCAACAATATTTCCATTCTCTATGATTTTTTAAATTTGATAAATATGAAATTGATATAATACCTCATACAATACTTAAATGTGTAGTAATTGGTTAGATACCGACATATCTGATAGTGTAAACAATTATTTAAAAAATAGTATAGCAATTTTTAGTGGCGCCTCAGAGGCGCCACTCGAGTGCTAAGGGTTAAAAATCTGAAACCAATTGCGAAGTATGCATTTGGATACTTGACATGTGTCAGATTTTTCTCAGAATTTCTAAACATAATTACCTATGGAAAATGGGCCAAAAACTGATTTTTCGATTTTACCCCACAACTACCCTCCCGATCGAGATACAAGGTTGACACTTTGCACAGTATGTTTTTTCTTGCCTGTTAGAAGTTAGCCCCCCACTTGTAAAATTAAACAATTTCAACAGTTGTGCTGAATTGTGCTATGTTTGTGCTATATTGTGCTCGAATATTATAACTATAATACGAAAAATAAGATGAAAAATTGAAAAAATCGATTTTTTGAGTAGCCCCCCACTTTTCATTTTTTTCAATTTTCTCAATTGTGCTAAGTTGTGCTAGGTTGTGCTAAGATTGTGCTAAAGTATTATTTCAAAAAAATTATAAACAAAGAAGTTATAGCGAAAAATCGATTTCGACATGTAATTAACGTTAAAGTAAGAAAAACTTATCCAAACAGCATATAATCGTATATCTGAGTTGTGCTAGCCTAGCACAAGTCAGCACAACTTTTAATTTCTCCAGCACAACGATATAAAGGGCACTTTACTCTTGTGCGCTGCCCTTCGCGCTAAGGTACTCTATCATTTTTGGACTTTCCGGTAATCCGAACATAGTATAATTGCATATCTGAGTTGTGCTAGCCTAGCACAATCCTACTATGTTCGGATTACCGGAAAGTCCAAAAATGATAGAGTACCTTAGCGCGAAGGGCAGCGCACAAGAGTAAAGTGCCCTTTATATCGTTGTGCTGGAGAAATTAAAAGTTGTGCTGACTTGTGCTAGGCTAGCACAACTCAGATATGCAATTATACTATGTTCGGATTACCGGAAAGTCCAAAAATGATAGAGTACCTTAGCGCGAAGGGCAGTGCACAAGAGTAAAGTGCCCTTTATATCGTTGTGCTGGAGAAATTAAAAGTTGTGCTGACTTGTGCTAGGCTAGCACAACTCAGATATGCAATTATACTATGTTCGGATTACCAGAAAGTCCAAAAATGATAGTGTACCTTAGCGCGAAGGGCAGCGCACAAGAGTAAAGTGCCCTTTATATCGTTGTGCTGGAGAAATTAAATGTTGTGCTGACTTGTGCTAGGCTAGCACAACTCAGATATGCAATTATACTATGTTCGGATTACCGGAAAGTCCAAAAATGATAGAGTACCTTAGCGCGAAGGGCAGCGCACAAGAGTAAAGTGCCCTTTATATCGTTGTGCTGGAGAAATTAAAAGTTGTGCTGACTTGTGCTAGGCTAGCACAACTCAGATATACGATTATATGCTGTTTGGATAAGTTTTTCTTACTTTAACGTTAATTACATGTCGAAATCGATTTTTCGCTATAACTTCTTTATTTATAATTTTTTTGAAATAATACTTTAGCACAATCTTAGCACAACCTAGCACAACTTAGCACAATTGAGAAAATTGAAAAAAATGAAAAGTGGGGGGCTACTCAAAAAATCGATTTTTTCAATTTCTCATCTTATTTTTCGTATTATAGTTATAATATTCGAGCACAATATAGCACAAACATAGCACAATTCAGCACAACTGTTGAAATTGTTTAATTTTACAAGTGGGGGGCTAACTTCTAACAGGCTTTTTTCTTGGTGCCCTATCAAATGACGCATCGTCGATACAATTCGGTTCAAGAGCATTTTTGACTATCTTATCCGGCTATACCCTTTGTGGTTAATTGTGAAAAGAAGGCTAGCAAAATATGACCATCCACCTTCAGGTGTTTATGAATTGTGGAAAAGAACAGGACAAGAATGGTACAATATTGAACCGGAAATTATTAAAAAGTTAATAAATAACATGGCTACGCAGGCTAGAAGCAGTACAAAGAAGTAAAAGAAAATGGAGAAAATATTAATTTAAATCTTTATTTGGACGAGCACAATTAAAGTGCAAAAATGCAAACATTGCTAGAAATCCTTATTTTTGTAAAATATTCTATGTATTGTTAATATTAACGAAAATAAACTGTGATATTATGTTTATGATATTCACAATATAATAATTATTGCCTATGCTGTATCATTCAATTGAAAAATAGGTTGCATAATCACGTTTTATGTAAAACTAGCGAAGTATGTTTACACTTTTGCTCGTCACTATATGTATGTATATATAGAGTGTGACACACAGTATAGTTTCAACTATCGGCCGACTATCGGCCGACTATCGCGACTACATACTATAAGCTAGGATCTCCATGTGCGTTGATTGCTTTCGTCGTGATAAGAAAAGGTTAGCAAATGTTAATGAGCGATGATAACATAATGCAACGGCAACGGTGACTGTGGACTTCTGTCCTGTAATTTGATTGATTGGTGTCGCGAAACGTTGATTGTTGATGACACGTAAATTGCGTATTCGATGGTTTAAAGGGTAGCGCTCTCCTCTCATTACTACTCATTGTCAGCCGCCATAGCACTGTTTTTTAAGTGGGGCACTCCTTTCGTCACGAGATATGTAGCTAAACACTTAGTAGCCAAATAGGTATATTTGTTGTCGTGTGACAAAGTATCAAACTATTTGCTTTTTCTTTTCTCGTACAAATCAATACTTGGCTAAGTGTCTACACATTGATAAGTCCTATTTTTTTTTATCAATGAGCACTGTTTGAAACTTTATAGTTGGGGATTTGATAATATCGTACAGGTCGAGATAGAAAATTGAGATTGTCTCAATTTCGACAAGCTACAGCTAAGCAACAAATGCCGAAATTTCTAGTGAACGTGTGCATTGTATAGTCAACAGGGGCCACCATAGATTTTATGGAGTTGTTCAGGAACACTCCACAGTTGATTAAGCGTCCATCAAACAGGATCGCTTGCATTCGAACCATGATAGACGAATGTGATTATCATTCTCGATATCGCACGAAACCGGTTACGGAACCGGTTACGGTAGCGGTAGCTCAACGCTGGAGACTAACTGGCACCAGCTTAGCGAACCATGACGCTTGACAGGGCAAAAAGAAGTGTGGAGTTATCGACCTATCCGTTGGCAAACCAGTAGGGTAGTTCACCCTAACCGGGCCACCGATATACATACGGAGACAACCACCAATTGTCAAAGATCAGATTCGGTTCGGAACATTGCTGCTGGGAAGATTGGTATCGACGATCCAGAGACAGCATAGCGGTAGATACCTGTACTCTTTTTACATTATCTGCATTTTTCAGACTAACGTTTTATAAAAGTGTTGCTTAGGTAGTCTGGCCCTGCGTGTCCTCGGCAGATTGGTTGGCAACAAGAAAGAAAAATAAAAAAACGCCTGCTGATGCAACATCTCGAGGAATATCGCGAGATTCTTTCCGCCTGGTCCCCTCGTGTCTCTTCCATCATCCGGCTCGCCGTTCAGCAACGATCGTTCCTCTTTCTTTGGTCGATCGTCTTCGTCGAAGTCGTCTTCGTCGAAGTCGTCGCCGTCGCGTCGCGCCGCGTCAGTTCTCTTAGTTGGACTATTGCCGGTTCTCGGTCTCGTTCCGTCTTGTACCCGCCTTGTACCCCCCTTGACGAATTATACTGTTGTACCCAACAGTTGACACGTTATTAAAAGATTGCATTTAATCGCAATTGGACGTGATTGCTGGCCGCGGTCTTTTCGTTCGGCCGAAGTAGTCGCACACGAGACTGAGCGACCACTCCGTGGACCCCAAATCTGCATTTAGATAGTCGGAAGTCGGAACCGATGCAATTGTGTAGATTGTAGATTATTCCAACAGTCTAAGAGAGGCAGAGCCAGTTCCCCTAACGTCGCACCGGACGGTAGGGATTATGACAACGTGTCTATACATATTTATACAATATGCAATCAGTGATTCGAAATCAGGATTTAACAAGTCAGAATCGCAACGTACGCAAGTACCCGTTTTTAAGAATTTCGGCAGAGACCTTACATCTGTAAGAGTTTAAGACTGGGTTTGTAGATAGTGCATCATTTTGCCTGGTAATCCGAAATTCGAACGTAGATACGATGGACGAAAAATGTATAATAGCATTAAAACAAATAGAGAATCGAAGAGATTTGAAAAAGGTGAAAAGGGGGGATTGGGCGGTTCGTTATGGTGCATCTTGACAAAACGATTTTTATGCATCGATGCATCGGAGAAACGCAGCCGTATCTTTTTTTCCGAATGGATAGCTCAGACTTCGGAATGCGCCAGTCGATGTAGTTCTGACAGTTCTGTACGCCCATCCTCTTTCTCCCTACACAGATTCCTGCACACTCTGGACCTATATTTCATTCCGAGGCCCGAGGCGCATTAGGAAGAAAACTTTGCATCTGGTTCTGAGAACCGAAAGGCGGATTGGCCCGAAAATAAAACAAACAATGGCGAGAGAAACCCTGTTCGCCGCGCAGCGATGCGACGCACAGTGGACAATTCGAACGAAATCGACGACAAAATCAAAGAACTTTCGATAGAAATGAGACAGAGCGATGAAATTTTTTAAAAATTAAAGCTGAAACTTTGTAGAATATGGGAGAAATAGGGAGATTATGGTACGAACGTTGTTTAACCTTGATAAAATTCGTTAAACTTGCACAATTTCAAGAAAATCGTGGTTTTTCCAATACCACGCGCAGAACAAATTTTTTTGGAACATACTATACATTATTTTCGTAGATTTTTTCATGCTGATTTCAAATCTGGTCTCGAAATTTGTCTACGACCTCCGGATTTTGCAAAAAGTCGAATTATTGTTAAAAATTTACATTTTTATTTCTTCAAGGTTATAAGAAACGTTCGTACCATAATCTCTCTATTTTTCCCATATTCTACAAAGTTTCAGCTTTAATTTACAAAAAATTTCATCACTCTGTCTCATTTCTATCTAAAGTTCTTTGATTTTGTCGTCAATTTCGTTCGAATTGTCTTCTGTGCGCCGCACCGTTGAATATTATGGTGGATGCTGCTGGCGAGCATTCATATTTTCAGATCATTAATGTATAGCATCTTGTAAAAAATGAAGAAGCTACTGTCTGTGACTGTCACTGTCACTGCGTCGTTTTTTATTGACGTAAAAGTAACTTGTTGAGCTGGGGCAGCTTATCCTCAATATTTATTGATGTTATTTATAAGAAATTTGAGACAGGACAAATAGTGAAATACTTGGTAGGAAGTTAATTTAGTATCGTGTACAGTGTACAGTATGAAATTAACTCTTTGCACTCGGAGCTATTTTAACTTGAAAATTAAACATTTCTTTCACCTAGAATATTTCCATTCTCTACGATCTGTTAAATTTCCTTAAAGTATGAAATTGATGTAATAACTCGTACAACACTTAAATGTTTAGCAATTGATTAGATACCATATTTTGAATAATGGTATACTAATTTTTAGTGGTGCCTCAGAGTCACCACTCGAGTGCTAAGGGTTAATGTGATACCTATTTGTCGAACAAGTAGCACCTTCTATTCGTATTGAACGTATAGTTTTTAGGAGTCTAATGATTCCTCTATGCTCTGTGTTTCCTACTATTTTTGTATACGAATACTGCAAAACAAATAGCTACGATCTGTGAGACGCTACGTCGCTGCTCAAGGACTAAACAAATTATAGCATCCAAAACCCATTTGATTTCTGCAACAGCTCGTGCAGGCCTACGACAAGCAACACATCGATTTATACTATGAAAGTATCCACGCAGCAAATTGATCCCGATCGTCGATGATTTTACGATACACGTAATGATCGCGAAACCTAACGATTCTCTCCATAATTGTACGCCCTGGTGCAGAGATCGATTTCCCCTTGGAGTTAATCATTGATCTGCATCACTGCAAACTCGTTCCGGGTACTCTGTAATTTCCTTTCGCACCACTATGTACTAGAAACTATACACATATAATGCACTGTGATAAATGTTCCTTTCTATCGGTCGCATATTTGTTTATAAAGGATGTATTAATACTCTCGGCGCACTGGTTCGATCAATTTTTACTTAATAGTTAATCAACTAATATCAGTAGTCAATATAATAATTTTTAGTTTAATAATTTACAGACGCAATTATTGATTTCTATGCAGATGATCTCATTACAGATCGAAACATCGAAATTTGAATTTGATAAATTGCAGAATTGCTTTTAAGTAAAAATTGATCGAACCAGTGGCCGAGAGCATTAATACATCCATCTTTTATAATACACTACGTATGTAGTATGTATGCGTGCATAACGGAGAAACGACGGTAGATAATCTACATAACAATAAGCATTAATATGATAATGTTGCTTCGAAGGATAAATATAATATTTTTGTCAAAGCTTCCATTTCTTCCGAATTTCTGTAAATTTATATTCGCATGAAATTCCACGATCCGCTTAGAAATATTATTATTATTATTATTTATTATAGACGGGCCCTTTTACATAAGTGTGTACAACGAAAAAAGAGAGAAAGATACAAGACTACTCGTCTAATAACAAAGAAGGGACATGCACAAATAAAAAAGAAAAAAATAATGATGGTACAACCGATATGATATTATTATTATTATCATATAATCCTGCGTAGTTGTATTTGAAAATTTTGTAAAGATTCAATGAAAAAGTCAATACGATTATAAATAGTGCATGATTTTTCAATAATACGATTCATTGGATTAATTAATGCATAAGTAATTTTTGCTTTAGGTGTTTGAAAACTCGCTCTTGTTCTCAATTCACGTTCCGATACATAAAAATTGATTTGCGCAAGTACGGAGGAACAATGGATATGATTATTAATTAAATGAAAAATAAAGCTCTGGTCGGATACTATTCTTCGAGCAGATAATGATTCTAGGTTCGTTGTAGTTAATATTGTGGAGTAATCATGATCAAAGAATGACATTGGATTATGTAGCTTGCATGAAGAAAACCTGAGAAAATTATGCTGCAGTTAGAGCTTTTCGGAAACCGTATAGTTGATGCATATTCTAATAGCGGACGGACTAAGTGTGCGGATTTAATGAAAATCAGTGGAAAAACGAAGTATGAAACCGAGTGTTCTAGAGGCAGAGTTAACAATATAATAAATATGGTTGGAAAAGTTCAAGGTAGAGGAGAAAGAAATTGAATCGAAATCAAATATTGATCTTTGCGTAACGATAACTAACTAAGCTAAGAGGATATTCCGACGCGAAAATGTCCTGGGAAGGAAACGGAAAACGGAACGACTTCCATCCACTAGTTCCACTGTTCCTGTAGAACGAACCGTTTAATTTCCGACGAATCGCGGACCAAGCTTCCGGCTCTGGCACCGGTACGAAAGCTTAGTCTCTGATCCTTGAATCGTCGACGCGAATAGATTCCGGTGAACCGACAAGAACTCAACGAGCTCCTTTCAAGTATTTGCTCGAGTTCTTCGGAATCGTTATTAAATCCTTGGGAAATTCCTTCTCGCGTCTCGCGATCGTGCGATAGAAGTATTCGCCACGGTGCGGATATCTTTCTTGTCTCTTAATTTCTGATCGTTGCAACAGATTTTCCTTTTCGCGATATTTCGCGTTCCTTTCGTTTAATGTAGGCTCCGAGACACGTGCAATGTTGCGCTGGTAGACTGAGCATCTTTCTGCAACATTTTTTTCCTGATCCGTAATTTCTAGGAAGACTCCTGGATTTTTTAGCAACAGATAAAATGTTCTGCATCGATTGAAACCGAGACAATAGAAATTTATTCTTCCCTTAAACTTAATTTGAAAAAGAAAATATTTTTCAATTTAAAACAAACATTGTCATGTTATTATAAAAGATATTGCATTGTTCTTTGCAGCAATGGATTCTGTAGACTTTCCCGAATACAGTGGTGTATCCAATCTTATACGAGTATAATACATTTTGAATGTTTAAACATGTTCAAACAATCATTGAAGACGGAGAGACACCATTTTTACACCAATTTCTGAGGATATTTTTCAGTTTATCTTAAAAAATAAGGGTCCAGCGTAAAATCGAACTATATAACGTGATAGGGCAGACATTTATCTTGAGACTAAACCAACCTCAATCCTTTGAAGTTAGCAACGTCGATGTTTTTTTCAAACCAGAAAACAAAATATCTTCGCCCGACATGAGTTGCCGCCAGTACCACGCCGCCGCACAGTGGCCCGATAGCCCGGCAAAGAACAATGCAATATCTTTTATAATAACATGACAATGTTTGTTTAAAATTGAAAAATACATTTTCTTTCTGAAATTAAGTTTCTTAAAAACTGTGCGTGTAGGGGAATAATAAAGGGCTGATTCGGAATCAGCGTAAAAAACTCTATAAGAATCACCCAACAGTAATTGTTGAATAAATCGTGTTGGACAGTAAGTGTAAATCGAATCGGAAACTTTCTTCCAGCAGTTGTATTAATCGGAAACTTTTTTCGTTTCTTTGTTATAATACATGGATGCTTACATGTTGTTTTGTTGATTTTCATTCTTCGATAAGCCCCTTTTCATTTTCCATTAGTTATAACTACATAAAGTAATATTTATACTGCTAAAATTGTGAATGGTCTCTCGAAAATCGGTATCAATGGTTCCGATCAGAAACATTGTGTCACGGGGTGTACTTACTAATAAGTTTGCAAACTCTACGGAATAGCATGTCTCCCGTTCACAATCAACTGACAAATCGTAGATCCTGTTGGATAAAGAAAACAGGTGTATTTTTGGTGATCCCTTCTCTACAGGGAGTCACCGCAGAAATACATATCGTGTTCCCGAGACGCCCGCGCCTTCCCGTTCTTCCGCCTCGATGTCACCACCACGGCTTTGCCTATCGTTTTACAAGAACGTCGGTAACGCGTACTTGCAGAAAGGTCTTCGGTATCTCGCGAATATTCTCTACGATTCCAGGTAACGCAACAACGCGTCCAGTTCTCCGGAAAGGCGAATTACACTGTCCAACAACAAAAATGTTTCCATATAACTGTTGAGTGGATCTTATAGAGTTTTTCGCGAATGAAGATCTTATAGAGTTTTTGAGAAACATGAGTTTGAAAAAAAGACATATTTTTCGTCTTTGAACAAATATTGTGATGTTATTATACAAGATATTGTATTGTTCTTTACAGCGAAAGATTCTCTAGACTTTCCTGAATCCAGCGATGTGCTATAGTAATACATTATGATTGTTTACACATGTTTAAACAATCGTTAACGACGGAGAGGCACCACTTTTACACCATTTTTTGATGATATTTTTCAATTTATCTGAAAAATTAAGTGTCCAGCGATAAAACGAATTGCTCCACGTGATAGAGCAGTTTTTTATCTTGAGAAGCCACCCTTTCAAATTTCCAACGTCCACGTTTTTTTCGTTCCAGAAAACACACTATCTGTGCCCGACATGAGTTGCCGCCAGTAATGCTCACCACTAGAGCGAGCATTCTACGGAGTACAGAGCGGCGGACGCCCGCTCTAGTGGTGAGCGCCACTGGTGGCAACCCGTGTCGGGCACGGATATTTTGTTTTCTGGATCCAAAAAAGCCTCGAAGTTGGAAAGTTGAAAGGGTAGTTTCGCAAGATAAAAGTCTGCTCTATCACGTGGAGCAATTCGATTTATCACTGGACCCTTAATTTTTCAGATAAATTGAAAAATATCATCAAAAAATGGTGTAAAAGTGGTGCCTCTCCGTCGTTAACGATTGTTTAAACATGTGTAAACAATCATAATGTATTACTATAGCACATCGCTGGATTCAGGAAAGTCTAGAGAATCTTTCGCTGTAAAGAACAATACAATATCTTATATAATAACATCACAATATTTGTTCAAAAACCAAAAATATGCCTTTTTTCAAACTCATGTTTCTCAAAAACTGTGCGTGTAGGAGAAAAATTAAGACCAGATTAGGAATCAGCGCGAAAAACTCTATAAGATCCACCCAACAGTTATATAGAAACATGAAAAAAGTTGAAATTTGTTGGACAGTGTTATTATCAGTGCTTTGTTTCGTCGCGTTGGCCACGGGTTTTCTTAGCAAAGAAACGTGTTTTACGTGGTTTGCGCGTTGCAAACGCGTGTGCAGTGTGCACGGCTCGCGAGAACGTATGCATGTTCGAATCGAGGTTACCACGGTATTTCACGATTCCGTTTTCGGTCCGAGTAAGCGGAAAATGTTCATAAAAGTCCCGGCATTGTGCAACTTGTCGCCGTGCCGCGCTTGGCTTCGCGAACATTGCTTACGTCGGGTTCACAATTCGTTACGGAAATTTTCAAATAAAAACGTAGTTTCTAGGAGATACAGACAACGACGGAAATGGAAGCGTTTCATTCGTTCGGCGAGCTTTTACAGAACATCGTTGCGTTTCTTTAGAATTTTCAATATCTACGACATTAACGAGAACAACAGGAATCATAACTTTAGTTTTTCAACATATGTACCTACACATAATCTACATACTATGTATACCCCTTACTATGAGCCAAAAACTTGCAATTTCCTGTTAAATGTCACAAAATGTGGCTCAAAATGTCATTTTGAGAATGAGAATCCTAATTTTGAACGCCTGTCTCTCGGTACCTATTGGGTTAAAAAATACGTTTGACCAGTGAAATTTGAAGGAAATTCAATGCTCTTTCCAAAAATGAAAAAAAAGTTCTTAGGACCCATAGTTTTTTAGTAAAAGGCGAAAAACCAAAAAAAGGTAATAAAAATCGTGGTTTTTTCCCCCTTCACAAGTTAGCAAAGAGACCTCGAGGTCGAAAACAGATTCGACTCCCCGGAGTACCCCTAAATGCTGTGTCAAAGTTTAATTAAGTTCGGAATACTATCTAGGTAGACGCTCTTTTTTCGACCTGGCGACTGGACTATACGTAAGAATGCCCAAAGCGAGCAAACGTGTTCAACAAAGCCCTCATTAATTTCTACTAAGAATGATACACGTAATAAACATCAGATGGACTTATCGATCCCCTCGGCTTCGGATCCTGGAATTCAGGTCGCAGGAGAAAAACAAGTAGTCCATCCAATCAGCGATGAACAGCGAATTGCTTTATGCGCAGAACCGAGGAACAATTCCCTGAAGGATTCATTAGACCTTGCTGTGTTACTTGCTAAATTCCCGTAAGACCTCCACAGGAGAACAACAATATCCCAGAGAAAATGGGAAAGCAAGATGCTCCAAGGCTGGGCTTATTCAGAGAATCGCAAACTGTTCGCGTAACGAGGAACTGTATCAACGTTTAAAAACTTCCCGAAGGACGCCTTCGCCTACGGTTCGCGACAAAAGAGTCCGGTTAGTGAACGGAGAAAACATTGGAGAAAGAGACGAGGACTCAATCCCACCAACCATTACCGGTATTGTCGATCATTTTGTTTTGCCGAAGCAGCAGTCGGACGGAAGTGGAACAAGCTCCTCTCAATTCGACAAACTGTCCTCGAGGAGCCCACGGATCGCAGCCGATAGCATAATCGCCTTTTCCAAAGAAAATCCGGAAAGGAAACAGAAAGGGTCAGCGTGGCAGACCATACCCCCCCCCTTTCTCTCTCTCTCTCTCTCTCTATTTATTATATTGAACTATTTATTATATTGAAAAGAAGGGAGAGCTGGAAAAATTTGAGTCAATTACGACAGAACAGTTAGGCGCAATCATTAGGAATTATCAAAAAAGAAAGGTATAGAAGAAGGAATATACTAGTGATATATTAAGAACAGCGTTTAGTGCGATAGGAGAAGAATATTGTGATATAATAAATAAGTCTCTGAGTGAGGTTTGTTTTTTGAAAGAGTGGAAAACATCCACGATAATTCCAATACCAAAAGTAGAAAAACCAAAGAAGGCAAGTGACTATAGGCCTATTAATATACTACCAATATATGAAAAGGTATTAGAGATAATAGTGAAAAAACAAATTGATGATTACCTGGAAAGTTATAGATGAAACAGTTATAGATGAATGGAAATTGTCTATTAGTGAGCGGCAAATAGTAGGAGTTATTTTTGTAGACCTTAAACGGGCATTCGAGACAATCGATAGAGGCAGATTATTAGAGAAACTATGTATATCAGTACGGTATTACAGGAACGGCTCTAGAATGGTTCAGGTCTTACTTAAGAGATAGAATGCAGCAAGTTCGATTGAATAATGGATGGTCTAAGATATTGACAACGGAATATGGAGTGCCACAGGGTTCGGTATTGGGCTCATTGTTGTTTATAATATGTATATATGAATGACATTGTTAAATTTTGCTCGGAAGTGTGTAATATAAAAATGTTTGCGGACGACAACGCCTTTGACCGACAACGCCTTTAATTGAAAACGAATGTGATCGACAACGAATTTGACCGCCAACGATTTTAGAGTCGTTGTCGGTCAAAATCGTTGTCGATCAAATTCGTTTTCAATTAAAGGCGTTGTCGGCCAAAGTTATTGTCGGTGAAATGTTGGCGGTGAAAACCGTGTCTGGGAAATTTGTGTCGGTGATTTCCATGGGACCCGTTCGATAAACCATAATATAACTGTGAACCGAATCAACTGTCGAATTAACTAGAGCAAAGCGATCAAAGGGTGCCGAGACGACATGAATACGGGCCGGCCCTGTATGAAAGAAGAAGCTGAGCAGCGATAAACCTTAAGCAAAGTAATTCGATTAACCGACAATCTGACCGTGAATTATACCGCGCGGCGCGGAACGTCTTTTCAATTACAAAAGACGACGGAGTTCTCGGAAGAGAATGGAAATTCGCGGGACAATCGGAATGGGTTTTTGGGGGGTCGGCCGACGGAAAGGACTCGGTGATTCAGCAAGCCGAAATAGGATTTAATCAGCTTGATTTCCGTGAGAATGTATTCCGTAACAACCCAACCCGGTACCAATAATTATGTATTATTTATTTATCTCGTTACGTTCTAACGGAAGTAAAGAAATAAATTGATGGGGCGGTAAGAGACGAAAAGAAAAAGAGTAATGAATGAAAAACTGAGTAAAAGTAAAACGATCGACTCACAGATGCAGCAAGCTGCGAGTATCCTGGTTGCATCATCGGGCGGCGTGCAGTCGGGAAACACCGGCTTCAGAACGTACACGCTGAAAGTCAAGGCCACGATGGCCTGGCTGCAAGGCCGCACTATCATGCACTCGACCCACAGTCTGATGAATGCCATGAAAGGTCCGAAGGTCTCCATGATATACGCGTAATCGGCGCCTGACTTTCTGATCATGCACCCGAGCTCCGCGTAACAGTACGCGCCTACCTGTTGTACAACCATAAAACATTACAACACTTCGTTAGCCGAAATCCCGTAAACGTAAACAATTCCACGAAATACGTATCGCCGCCTGAATGTAACAACTAGGTAACTTACAATCCCTTATTTTAGAGAAATTCATCGAACAGTATTTTAAGGTTTTAAGATAATGGTAGGGAAAGACCGTTATTTTAAACATAATGCCAATATCTGCTTATGTTTCTTTATTTTAAGTGGAACACTACATGAAAAAACATAATTCTGGATTAAAAAAAATTTTTAATTTTTTCTTTTTTGCAAAAAAAAACCAGAAGTTGCCTACTTTTTACATTAACAAGATCAAACTGAATTATGATTCGCTAGATGTTGTAGATTACTTTCATAGCTTACCCAGTTTTTACATTAAATTTTACTTAAATGATTTCTTCTTTAATATGAAGTAGATAACTCAAAATGTCCAAATTTCAAGTTGCCTAGTTCTTACATGCAGGCGGTCATACATATATCGTATATCGTATATCGTATTATACTATACACTATACACTATACACGCTTCACCCTTATCCTTATCGATTCACAAAACTCACGAAAAGAACAACATTTTAGGAAAGGTCTGTTGCCAACGCGCACCCAATGTACAACATACAATTCGAATCCAATTGGTAAACAGGGGTTATCATGGGTTCGTCGACAACTCATTTCACCGACACTGTTTTCATCGACACGATTTGACCGACAGTAACGTTTCGTCGACACAGTGAAATCGTCGACAAATGATTTGACCGACACTATGTTTTCATCGACGCACGGTCAAATTGTCGACATATGTTTTCATCGACAGACCGTGTTTAGCGACAGGTTTGATTCGTATCATTATTTGGCGAAACAAATATATTTCAAATACTATTTAATATTTTAGACTTTATTTTGCTTAAATAAAATAGTATTTTCAATAAGATTTACAATTTCGAAAATAAAATATTTCTATTTTAAGAACGGGAACCACAAAATAAAATATTTCTATTTTAATAATCTGAAACATAAAATAGAATATTGTATTTTTTGTGGCTACTGAGGTTTGTTAATAAACATACAGTGTATCTTATCACTAGGAAACTATTTCTACTCATAAATCTATTGAATGCGAACCAATGCAAACCATTATTTTACCACGTTCATCAATAATATTTCAAATTGAAATTGCAAATAAAGACAAAGTCCAAATATTTTCAATATTCTTCAAATAAAATACTATTTTCAAAAATTACTGCCTCAAATAAATTATTTTATTTTCAAAAATTACTGCATCAAATAAAATATTTTATTTTCAAAATTGTACACATGCTTTAAAATAAATAGGATTATTTATTATTTACTATTTAAAATACTATTTGCCCCAGCTCTGATTTGTATTTGCTAATGTTGAATAATCCTTATTATCACTGTTATGTTCTAGACGCATTACAGTTGCTTGTATAATAAATAATAAAGAGAAGTACAAAGCATTTCTTCAAATAATGAAATTTTATTAATAGGTACACACAAATGAACAAAAATCATAATATTTCATTTAATTTCAAACACTATTGTGTAAATAAATACACAAAATTTGAATAAACAGAACGAATGCTTCGAATATAGATATATAGATGACAAAACGTAAAAAAATTGTACAATAATTACACAATTATCAAGTAATGAAATTAAAGCGATATATTTTGTTGCAAAGCCTTTAAAAAAGATCTATTTCACTGTACATTTCTCGGCTCTCTAGTAGTTTTCTAATACGTTCTTCTCTTAAACGATGTTTTCTTTTCCGCTTCGGCATTGTTTCACCTCGTAATAGTTTCTGTATTTTGAACTAGTATCTGCAATATAATAATATTTTGAACTATAGATTGAACATAGACTGCCATCGTCAATGCGAAGCTTCAACATTATTCTGTATACGTGGAAAATCTTGTACATAATTGTCATAAACAGACCACGCGTCTTCTTGGAAAAGTGGAAGAGAAATAGACACTTTTCCATTAGACTTACGTATTACCCTACGATAAACACAATATGGTAATTATTTAAAAGTTGGGCTTCCTCTTCGATTTTGATGAAATTTAAATATGTTATAGATTTCTACGTTTCGAACAACATTTTCCTATACATGTTACTGCCGCTCGATTTTAGTTTTCGAGATATTCGCAAAAAACTATCGCTAATATTGTATTGAATTTTTCTTATTCCTGCACGCTCCGTGGCAACTTAAGCCTGTCCCGGCGCGGCATTTCTTTACATTTTGCTTCTAAACATGCTGTGGAGATTAGAGAGAAAACAGGATCTCACTCTGGTCATACATATATAGGATGAGCTTTCAATTTTTAAAGACTACTCCTGGATTTTTGTATGCGCGGTCGCCCCCTCCGCCACTTAACTACAACTCATTCTGATCGCATAATTTTTGCATTGCAAACAACATTAGGTCGTGGAGGAGGCGACCACGCATATGAAAATTCTTTTATATACAATCCATGTTGTATATTGTATACCTGTGTTATTCATTTTGTGTTTGGTTAGAAACGCCGTGAAGCGATCGCCTATGGCCTATGCTGATATACGAAAATCCAAGAGAGAAAATTCAATACAGTGTTAGCAATAGTGTTTTGCGAATATGTCATTAATTAAAACCGTGCGGCAGTAACATGTATAGGGAAAAGTTGTTCAGAATGTTGACCTTGACAACATATTGCAATATCATCGAAATCTGAGAGCAAGCCCAACTTCTAAATAATTATCCACAATATTTTTCAAACCATTCTATAAGTGCTGTATGTTCAGATGGGAAAAATTTTTTTAAGTGACTGAATGCATTTGGAATTTCTTCCGCTCGCAAGTATGCTAGGCATGGAATTTAGACTGTCGATAAAAACATATATCGACAATTTGACCGTGTCGATGAAAACATAGTGTTGCCATGTAATACTGATGTGCCCAAGGTGGTTCGGAACCCACCTTAATAAACTGTAGGTCTCGTCGCAAAATAATTGAAAGCGATGTCAAATTGTTATAACACAAAAAAAATTAGTGTCGATGAAAGTTACTGTCGGTCAAATCGTGCCGATACAAACAGTGTCGGTGAAATGAGTTGTCGACGAACCCATGGTAACCAGACTTTTTAATGGATCCTTCGAAAGCAATTTGAATTGAGAACCAACGATTTACCTTCAGTATTTTTGTTTGCACCGAAAATTGACTTGGTAATTATTGCGAAAGGGTCACTGTACTCCGATTTTTATTTTAAATATGTTATGCATCAACACATTTTGAACAACTTTTTCCTTCTACGATACAGTGGGATTGCTTTTAGTTTTCGAGATATTCGCAAAAAACTATTGCTACTACTGTATTGAACTTTCTGTATTCTTGTACGGTCTGTGGCAACGTAACGCTGATCCGCGCGGCGTCTGTGCACTGTTGTTTTTATGAGAGAAAACAGAGTCTCACCCTATATAGAGTGATACATATATAAGGTAAACTTTCAATTTTGAAGGCCGGCCCGACCACGCATACGAAAATCCAGGAATAGTCTTTCAAAATTGAAAGTTTACCTTATATATGTATCGCCATATATAGAGTGAGACCCTCTTTTCTATCATGAAAAAAATGTGAACAGACGCCGCGCGGATCAGCGTTACGTTGCCACGGAGCGTGCAAGACTACGGAAAATTCAATACAGTATTATCAATAGGTTTTTGCGACTATCTCGAAAACTAAAAGCGACCCCCCTATGTTAGAAAAGGAAAAAGTTGTTTAAAATGTCAAAATCTATAACATATTAAATTTCATCCAAATCGGAGTACAGTGACCCTTTCGCAATAATTCCCATTAACTTTTTGCTTGGTAATAATTGTAATATGCTATACATACTATACTACATATAGGGTTGTCTGTTGTAGATGAGATTAGATTAGGTTAGATTAAACTAGATTAGATTAACAAATGACATAGGATATGCCGATGGATAGGTGGAAGAATGAATGGGTAGATGGATGGAGGGATGAGTGATATAATAGATCTGTAAGAACAAGTCGAATTTCTTGGCCGCGAGGCCGAAATTAAATAAATTATTACATACTATACTATATACAGATATCTAGAGGATCCCACGGTTAGGATCGAAGAAGCCTGAGTGTGTACGGGTGAACAAACGCAGCAATAGAAAAAAGGAGAAAGGAAAACCGAACAGGCAATCAACCGAGTTAAAGAAGAAGAGGAACAAGGGTCGACGTACCGTGGAGAAAATGCCGGAAGCTGTCCACACCAAAAGACTGGCATTCACGCTTCCCGTGTACTTGAGGACACCGGTGGGGCTAACGAATATGCCAGAACCAATAATGGAACCAACGATCACCGTGATGCCGTTCATCAGAGACATCTTCGCCTCTAATTTGATTTCATCGTTGCCACCTTTGTCGGCGACCGGGACCGTGTCGTATGGCTCCTTCTCGCCGTCTTTGATACTTCCTGACTTCGACATCCTCTCTGAAACAGGCCCGATTAAACAGTTGGTCAATTCGCATTTTCCTCGACATCGTCACAATTTTTTATTCCAATCTTTTTCCCTGTAATTATACGTTTACGCTTTAAACCGTTTCTATTCGAAGCGTAATCCACAGAATTCAACAGCGAATTTCCCACAGTATCAATTATTCGTACCAAGAACAGTTCGCCGCGAGATTCCGTTTTCCTTGGACCATCGAGAAGCACCACCTGTTGATCGGACTGATATAAAACGAGCATTCTCGTGAAAATAGTAAATCCAAGACCCGACGAACCGTGGATTCTCCCGCGCGAAATTCATTAGATAAAAGTGCCGCCACGCCGCGCCGCGCCGCGCTGCGCCGCCGTTACATGGAACGTGAAACGAACGGATTTTTCATGTCGCGTGTTCGTTCGTTTTTCTAGACCATCCGAGAAGTTTCCTCGTTGCATTCCCCAGCGTTTCTTCTGAATAATGCATCGAGTGCTAAACGATTCACCATTCGGAGAAGAAGCTCGTTGGAGCACGAAGCTTTTACTCGTAACGAAGCCGAAGCAGAATGATTCACGTTCGAGATCTTTGGTTCGAGATAAATGAATGGCGGAGCTTGCGGAAAACATTTAAATAAATCATGAGGCTGACGATCGTTGTGGAGAAGACTTTCACTCACATAAATATGTATCCTCTACACTCTACTGTTATCTACACACCACTGTCTTTCGACAATGTCCGTCCACTGCGCCCCGATCTTATTTACCGTGGAAAGCGGAAACTAACCGTATTAGACTGTAGATTTTATTGACACTTACAAGAATCGAACGAGTCGATAAAATATCAAACGGTGGAAACTCCAGGCGACGTTGTTACGTCATTTTCATTGTAGAAAATTGATTAAGAATAGAAACGTTTGTCTATTTCATTTCTACCACTCTACTCATACTACCATATTGTGAATATCATAAACATACTATCACAGTTTATTTTCGTTAATATTAACAATACATAGAATATTTTACAAAAGTAAGGAGATCTCACAATATTTACAGTTTTGCACTTTAATCGTGCTCGTCCAAATAAAGATTTAAATTAATATTTTCTCCATTTTCCTTTACTTCTTTGTACTGCTTCTAGCCTGCGTAGCCATGCTATTTATTAAATTTTTAATAATTTCCGGTTCAATATCGTACCATTCTTGTTCTGTTCTTTTCCACAATTCATAAACACTTGAAGGTGGATTGTCATATTTTGCTAGCCTTCTTTTCACAATTGAAAACAAATTTTTGATTTCCTAGCGAGGATTTTACTATCTTTGCAGTATGTTTAGGATCCCCGTGTTGTTGAAATACTACTTCATCTACCGGAAATTCAATAGAATCAACAACAGAAGGTAAATTATTTTGCAAAATATTTAAATAATGCTCTTTGCACATGATACCTTCTATCCGAACTAAGAAATGAGTAAAACCCATATGAGTAAAACAACCCCACCGCATAATTTAACCACCCCCGAACTTCATAGTTCACTTCATTTGTTTTATGCTACTTGCTAGATTACTATTTTCGGATCAAGTCCAGTTCCAAGATCTTCCGTCAGATTCAAATCTATTAATTTTTGTTTCTTCGGACCAAATAACTCTTTTCCAATCTTCTGTTGTTCATTCTTTGTATGTCTATGTATGAACAAACTTTTGTCGTAGTTTAATATTTTTGTCTGAAGGAGCTGGTTTGCGTTTCTTTTCTTTCGCTTTCAATCCGATATTCTTTTTAAGGATTGAATGGCCAGGCGAATGGTCCATTCACTTGCATTTACTCTAACGTCTTGAGCCGCGATTTTTCGAGTTTTATGACTTTCAGACAGAGGTGGACATTACGTATTCGGCGAAACAAATATTTCAAGTATTATTTAATATTTTAGACTTTATTTTGCTTGAAGAAAATTGTATTTTAAATAAGATATACAATATCAAAAATAAAATATTTCTGTTTTAACAATCGAAACCACAAAATCGCATTACTTACAGATAATTTGATGTTTCTTATCTTAACAATAATTGAAAGCAGAAATGGAATTAATATAAAAAACTATATCATTTGCCACATTTCCAGAGAAAACGTGCAAAACTGTAAACATTCCTACAAATCCTTATTTTTGTAAAATATTCCATATATTGTTAATATTAACGAAAATGAACTGTGATTTTATGTTTATCATATTCACCATATAATTATTATTGCTTAAGCTGTATCATTCAATTGAAGAATACATAGGTTGTATTATCACGTGTTGTGGAAAACTAGCGAAGTATGTTTACACTTTTGCTCGTCACTGTATTCCCCACGCTACATTGAAGCATAATCGACCAATCGGTGCCGGGAACGTCGACACACACCTTTCTATATCACCTGGCGAACTTGTCCGAAGGTGACGAACCAGTTCTTAATCGTAATAGGCCGTCACCGTGATCGCCTTACCGGCCGTTTATTTAGCCAGATTCCGCGAATTCCCTACTCGCCCACCTGAACTGCCTGCCGATCGGCGCGATCAGCCCGTGCCTTTATGGAACACGCGTTTCAAGGTCGTTTCACACGATTCGGCCTGCATAACTGCATCTGGTGCACCTACAAAGTCGCCCTCCGATTCTTAAATATCGATTTACGTCTATTATGAGACGCCTTGTTCGTTAAGACAAGCTAATTAACATATACGTTTATTTAGTATAGATGTCACAGCATCTCCGCCATATTGAGAATACGCTTTTCCATTTCCAACCATCTAATGCGAAAAAAATATGAAAACCCATAATCGTGAAGAGAAAATTTAAAGATTTTCCGTCGTAAAAATTAAATTTGAGCATGTACATATTATTGTTCCACGTTATATTTACATACATACATATGTATACAGCATACATACCATGTATGTGGAATGGGTACATCGAGTATCCTAATCGTAAATTATTCTATAATTTGTCTGGCCTTCGCGGGTCAATGATAAAAATCGAATCGCTGGACCGATAACAAGTTATCTATTCAATTTCTTCGATTCGTATTTAGCAACCAAATTATCAACTAATAACTGCTATTAGTCTAAATTTGTCGTAATCCTGTTATCGTTATACTCTTAATTTATTCATTTATTTCTACGCGTTTTATAGTCCTAACGATATTATAATATTATTATGCTAGAGACACGTAAACCCGAAAGTTTAGAATTGATCATTACTGGTATATGTATATCGTGAACGTCGTCAAGTATGATATCGGTATTGTAGGATATTGGATAGAACTGATACGCGATGCTAAACATAACGTGTTTACGTTTATATGTACTAAACTTGGGTCGATTGTATCAGTGTGAATTTCGCTGATATAAAAGTGAAACAACTTGGAAACACACAGAATCAAGACTTGAATCGCGAGAACGCGTAACACCGATTGCGTCCCGACAATAGAATTCAATTCAATTTCGCTGGAACGAAAAGCTACCCTCCAATCGATCCACGATTTAACGAAACGACAGGCGACGGTCCTAAATCAGGGAATCGAGGAAATCTCGTATCGTATCGTATCGCATACCGAATGTCCCGTAGGTGTCGCGCATCCTTGTTCTCCATTTCCAACGATCAGCGGTGAAAAGCATCCTACTGCTTATTGCGCCCGTGGATGGACTAGTATCGAGGTACGTGGCACATGTTAACGATTTATTAGATCACTTATTGTTAGATCATCGAAGAGAACTCACGGACTGAATCGTCGCGCCGGTAACAGGATCGCACATCACACGCAAAGCGTTCCGCTCGTGATTTTATTACGCGAGCAGAGGGAGATTAACTGCTTGCTCGTATTAACGCCGAACCAAAGCGGAGAAGATAACCCTCTGTCTCTCTTTTTCTCTGTCTTTTCTTTCCGTCAGTTTTTATCGAATCATGTACGTTCGAGATGCCCGAGGAAGGGCGAGCACACGATCGATGTAATCGCATACGCGTAACCACACCGCCTAGGCAACCTGAGAATAGGACAACCGTGGATCGTCGTTTTGGATCGAGTTTTCTGCGGTGATTCGCCAACTTCCGATCGCGCTTTGTTTTCATATGCCGCAAGCCGTACCGTCGCGCGTCGCACAGTGGGTTTGGCGGCCGATTTAGCAGTGCAAAAGTCAAAAAACCAAACATGGAGTAGGTATCTTATACTATTCCTTACATCAACACACATATTTGGAGAAGTTAATTCAAATCAATTATTGTTAAGCGTAACAAACGTTGAAAGTAGCAGTATGAAAAATAGCATCGAAACAAAGAACATCGTTTTTACCTGTAATTTACTGTTTAGAACGTTAATATGGATTCTAATCATAACAGTTGTGTTCAGAAGCATTAGGAAGATATAATAATAGAATGAGAATAGAAACAATTATTCGGAAATGTTTAAATAATGTTTCTCAAGAAAGTATTAAGAAATTTATTTTTAAGTTTGTTGTAGGAAATACTAATGATATTCGCCCGTATTCGCATTAAATTTTGCATGAATATTACGAATGGAATATGCAGTTTATGGTTTCATCAAATTTTTTTACAGAATAATGCAGATTAGCAAGTTGTTTTATTTTTGATGGAACAGTTCGATGACGAGTACGCGTGGGACGTACATATACAATATCGCACTCTATTTACCTTTATTAAGATGCGGATATACATATACATACAGGGTGTCCCAAAACTACCCTAGGAGCCGAAAATGGGAGGTTCCTTGGGTGATTTGAAGCGACATTTTCCTTTACAAAAATTACGTCCGCAACTTTGTTTAGGAGTTATTAACGAAAAATACGGACCAATCAGAGCGCGACCTAGACGCGACTTGGCAAAATCGGCACGGCGCGCCAACTGTCCATTGGCCGACTGTGCCAACTCGCGTTTAGGTCGCGCTCTGATTGGTCTGTGTTTTTCGTTAATAACTCCTAAACAAAGTCGCGGATTACATTTTTGTAAAGGAAAATGTCGCTTCAAATGACCCAAGAAACCTCCCATTTTCGGCTCCTAGGGTAGTTTTGGGACACCCTGTATATTAGGCAATATGTAATGGACAAAGAATGCCTGGTGTGTGGTATTGTTCGGACAATATATATGGTATATTTACGGATACACAAAAAAAACACGAACACAGAAAGAAAGAGTATTTAAAAAGGAAATGAAAATCCTTTTATTATATGAGGATAATGACGACAATAATTTTAATGATAACGATAGTAATTTCAATAATGATAATAGTAATTTAGATGATGACGGTAGTGATTTGGATGATAACGACAGTAATTTGAATGATGAAGATAGTAATTTGGATGATGCCGACAGCAATTCAGATGAAGAAAGCGAAATAGATGAAATTTTTAGTAATAATTAGTACTAATTATGTTACGGATGACGAATGGTTCAGATGTTCAAAATCATCTCTGGCAGTAACGGTCCTAGATTAAATGCACGGATCCATCCTAGTTAAAACTACATATCTGTTTAGTTTGAAACCAAAACATACGCACGACCAACGGGAAATTGACAAAATACGAGAGTAATTCAAGGGTACTGAGAAGTACCACATGTCATTGCAGGAACATATAAGCCCTTGCGTTTCTGTTCTCGGGGGCTAGTACTTTCGTAGTCACGAATCGTGTCACGTCGTGCTTTATCTCGTAGAGTCAACTGTCAGTGAGATCGGGCTAAAGTTCCCCTTCGTATCAATCTTAACCGTACAAATTCCGCGAGTCCGGTATAAAATCTATTAGGCATTTACTAAGTTGCTCTCGAGACCCCAGCATTCGCATTGCCAGTGCGTCGACACCGTGCATCTTTCAATTCTATTCTCCATTCGCTACAATTATACAATTGTAACACAATCTTCAATTAGAATATATTTGTCTTCTTTGATAATTTCGTGTAAACTCACTAAACCCGTAATTACTGTTCCACAATCCTAATCAAGTAATTGAACGTCCCACACGATACAATCTTACCGCTCAGATTGTATCAATTTAGAATTATACTTGTTCCGAGGCCTACTAACAATCCTAGCGACTCCTTGATTTTGCATCAGGTTCGTTCGCGACTTCTCAATCGACCAAAGAAAGATCTGTCCCGATCCCTTCCTAAACCCCTGTCCTTCCGACTTAAAACTTACCTAAATGACATAAACTTAATTCCCCCTCCAATAACACCAAAATCTCCTATATCCGACACTCCTCCCTGGTTAACTCCCCCTCCTAAAATTGATCTTTCACTGAACGTCCATCCCATGGAACAAACTAATCCTCAGATCTTTAAAACTCTTTTCTATGAAATCTCCCAGAAATATCCAGATTATACACATGTAGGATTGCGTGTTAATAAGATCACGATATTTTTCGTTGTGCGAATTTATTTTTTTACAATGTATTCAGCTTGACAAAATTTGCGACCGACTCTTGTAAGACAACTGAGCTCGAGTCCGAGTGGTCTCGTCTTTTAACCTAACTTCGTTTTTGGGGGGAAGGGAAAAATCCCTTCCAACTACGCTGGTTTCCTCCAGACCTTCCGCCCGTGAGGTTCTTCCGGACGTGGACGTCCGCGGTCCTTTCGTCGAAGGTCCTTCGGTCCTCCACGATTTATGGTACCCGTATGCGCTATTGAGACTGTGACTAACGAAAGCTAAAACCCTGGCAAACTCTGAAACTAAACAGTTCTCTCAAAAATAGCTTTGTCTAGTCACGCACACCATAAATCGTGTTCAGCTGTTTTTTATGCTTACTTATTTCTAAGGACTTCGAGTTTTCACGACTGGTCCCTACACACACATCTTCACCGACGCCTCCAAAAGTAAAGAAGGTACATACTGGCTGTGCAGTTATCCTTTCCGATAAAAACATACTATACAGGGTGTCCCAAAACTACCCTAGGAGCCGAAAATGGGAGGTTCCTTGGGTCATTTTAAGCGACATTTTCCTTAGCAAAAATGTTATCCGCGGCTTTGTTTAGGAGTTATTAACGAAAAACACGGACCAATCAGAGCGCGACCTAGACGCGAGTTGGCAAAATCGCCTCGGCGCGCCAACTGTCCATTGGCCGTCTGTGCCAACTCCCGTCTAGGTCGCGCTCTGATTGGTCCGTGTTTTTCGTTAATAACTCCTAAACAAAGTCGCGGATAACATTTTTGCAAAGGAAAATGTCGCTTAAAATGACCCAAGGAACCTCCCATTTTCGGCTCCTAGGGTAGTTTTGGGACACTCTGTATAACCTCCACGACTTATGCTCCATCTTCTACAGCGAAGCGTTTGCTATTAAATCGGCTCTAAAGCTTACAAAAAATTCTTCTTACCGCAAAATTTTAATTTTTTCTGATTCTCTGAGTGTTATTTCTTGTCTGGCAAATCATGATAACAGAGAACCACTAATACAAAATATATTCTATTTAATCTCTACTCTATACAAAAAAAAAATAAAGATATTGTACTTGTCTGGATCCCCTCCCATATAGGAATCACAGGAAATGAAAAGGCCGACACAACTGCTAAAGAAGCTACAAAAGCCCCACCTCAAAATTTTCCGGTCTCGCCCAATGACTTAATTAGAGAGATCAAACTAAGAATCCAAAATAGCTGGAATAAAAAATGGACTAGTTCCCCCCCTGCCGAACTATTTAAAATACGAAAAGATATGTACAATAATAACTCCCCTAACATTACCCACAGAAGGGACCAAGTAATCTCGACGCGACTTAGAATCGGCCACTCAAATATTACTCACCTATATAAGATCACAAAAAACCCCGCAACCCTTTGTCACATGTGTAACATACCAATTTCTATAGAACATATCCTTCTCGAATGCCCAGCCCTCCAGACACAACGACAAGCCCTGAACATCCCAACAAGCCTGAGTGAATGCCTCAACGACCAAAAGACAATTGCAAATGTTCTTACCTTCCTCAAAAATGTAGACCTATACTACAAAATCTAATTATACCTACACTCATGTATTATTGCGGTAACAAAACATTGTACTTATGATTATATACCAAAGTGGTCGCTAATGACCTTGATGTTAATGCGACCTTTATAAATAAACAATAACAATAAAAAAAAAAATAAAAAAAAAGATCTGTCCCAACCTGGCGGCTACGGCTCCCTGATTAACGCATCACTTTCGTCCGCATCCTAGCACAGCTCCCTGATTACGTAATTACGCTTCAGGTTCGTCTGTATTCTCACCCAATAACCCAGCGGCTCCCTGATCAGCGCATCAGGTTCGTCTGTGCTCTGTTCCAACCTCCTAGTGACTCCCCAAGTACGCATTGGGTTCGCCGCGTACCTTAACTAACAAATTTATACTATATTTCTAGGGTAATAACCCTTCGCTGACCCCTTGTACTGCTCGCGGCTCTGGCTCGTGACAATTATAATAATTATAAGCTTAGGTAATTATTGCTTTAGTAATAATTATAATGCTTATAACACGATGTGAATAGTATAACTATAATTAGTAACTGTAATTTGTTTTTTGTTTATTGTTATTGTGTTTTTAATTTGTATTATTATTGTTTTTGTTGTAAATTTGATTTCCGGAAATTATACTTTTGAAAAAACAAAGAATTGTGTACAAGTTTCTCTTTTCTGTCATTTTGAATTAAAACTGGCATTACAAATTCAAATACGTTGCTTCCTCTGCGCTATTTTAAGAAGAAAAAATATATTTTAATAAACTTACGGAACTCTATTAGCCTTCATTATACTTACTTAATGTGTATAGAATACATGTAACACAGAATTATCGATTGTTAGAAGCGTTTAGACTTTTGCACTCCTAAGTCGGCCGTTTGCGTTAAATTGGCACTGTACGTCGCGGCGCGCCACGCGGGTTCTGCGGTCTATCCAATTTAAATAGAGACTTCGATTAGAGACACCCTTCCAAATTCATAATCGATCTTCCCATGCTGCAAGAGTAAATATACGTTAAACGCCAGCAACGCGAGTTTCACCGTCAAGAATCACGTGGTGCCATATTCCGTCTCCAGTTTGCTATGCCGCGCCGTATCCAATTTCCCGTCCTATTTCTCCTTCCTCCAATTTCTCCTACCGTGCAAAATATTTGTGATAAATCCGTTAACTGGCGGAGCTTGTCGTTTGGAATTTTGACAGTGAGTGTTTAGATAAATGGTTGATAATTCATCGACAAAACTTGATCAGTTATGTTGGTCTTTGAATGTGAAACTGTTTTACGATTAAAACGATAACGAACAATCATTGTCAACAAACCTCCGAAAACTCATTTGTATCGGATAAATGTGATAAACATGCTGATAAAAGTTTCGTAGAAGAATAACCACTGTCTATAAACGTTTGAAAAATTCATCGAGTTTTCAAGGGGTCCGGTCGTAAGTGGTCGCCGAGCTTAACCCTCATCCGTCCCTTGTGTTAATTTGACACAGTTCTCCCGAAATAAGTTATACCGTTCTGTTGTTTGTAAGTAAATCTGTCCGAAACTTGGTGACTTTTATTTTTTAACCCTTTGGTTACCCTGGACGAGATATCTCGCGCCCCGATACTTCCCGATAAACGCCTTTTGCGAGATATCTCGCGCCCCGATGCTCCCCGATAAACGCTTTTGACGAGATATCTCGCGCCCGATACTTCCCGATAAACGCTCTTGACGAGATATCTCGCCGCCCCACCTAGACACTATGGACAAATATATTTTATAAGTAACTATATCCTGATTTGTAAAAGGGAGAAATGAATGAAATCTTTATTAATTTGTTGAAATATTTTATTTACTTTCTACATGATAAACTTGAAAACATAGTGTTACACATAGAGGTACGTCAGACTTCTGACAAAAATACCTTGTTTCTTTGCGTACTCCGTTGTCTTGGGTACAAAATGACCGAACAGAACAGAAAATATTTCGTCTATAATGTCAAACCACTGGTGCTAGGTGGCGAGATATCTCGTCAAAAGCGTTTATCGGGAAGTATTGGGGCGCGAGATATCTCGCAGAAGACGTTTATCAGGAAGTATCGGGATGCGAGATATCTCGTCCAGGGTAACCAAAGGGTTAATGCCAAACATATAACCGGAAAAATACTAAGATGTAAATGTTAACGCATCGGTTGGAATGAAAAAAACATCGAAAAGTAATTGTTTTACTTGTTATTTTATTGATTTTTTTCACGGAATTCGCGACATGAAAAACCGTAACGGTAAGAAGTGGGGGTTGCGCCCTATACACCCCCTCTTCTCTCCGTTCAGAGTGGTGAGTAAGACCAGCGCGTTACGCGTTTTCCTGTCGCTGCCAGCTCACAGTGTGACGAGCCATTGACAAAAACCGGAAAAGTCATTGCTTCTAATCGATTGAAAACTATGTTCATACTATGTCAAAATGCCAAATAAATCATTTTTTGAAAAAAAAATTCAAATTTAGTAGGAAATTAATTACAAGCGAATCTGTAAGCGAAAATTTGTAAGATGAGATAGTAAATCGGTTCATAGCGTAACTTGTTTACGGTGTGTTATGAACAAAAGACGTTAGTAAAAAATAATCTGTCTAGAAAATTATGACTACCTACATCTTCAATAATTTTATAATACTTATGCGCAATATAATAATTAACCTGAAATGAAACCATTAAGTTTTATTAGTTTCCCTAATCTTTAGAAGAGGATAAAAAAAAAACACTTCATAACACTTAGGGGTTTGATTGTGTTGTATTAGTAAGATAGTATATTTTGATATTATGTAAATTTTATTATTAACTCTTGCAATAAACAGAGTTATTTAACAAAATATGTAGTAAAAACTGGTCAGCAGCCAAACACGCGGATATCCACTTGTAGAAATATGAGGTTCGACTACGGTGACATAATAAACAAAAGAATTTTGTCCTAATAATCATTGACAATTATTGACAAGAATGTTGTCCAGGTCATCACTCCGAATAATGCTGTAAATGTTTTACTCGCCGATAGTTGTTTATAAAAAAGTTATTAAAAAAAGTTAATCTACTTTTTATATATTTTAAAAACACGTTTCACATTTTCTCCTCGGCAGTTAAAGTGTATAAATTTTCCTGCAGTAAAATGAGTGTATTTACGAATTCTGATATCAGGTATAGTTTGCCAGGTTTCGAGGTACACGCTGAGGCGCACTCAGGATATATGATAGGTCGATGCTATTGAATTGGAAGTCGGTAAGAAAATAATTTTTGAGCCCTGACGAAGTATGATTGAAGAATGTTTAGTTCAGAGCGAACGGTCCTACTTTTAGTTAGTTGCGGCAGGCATAGCAGACAAAGAGTGTATGTATGTTGAGGAGGCGAATGTTATAAGAGTTTAAAACGAAGTTTCGGTTTCGGAAGAACTGAACTGAGATTCCATCTACTGAAAACCAGCAATAAAACAAAATTTTGTTTATAAATATCGTTTTACAATGTATCTTGTTGGGATTGCTTTCAATATAAATGAAAAAAAACCGCTTTGTTACATGTCTCTATCATAAACAGAACAAAAGTTATTGAATTTTGTCGAAAGAACAGGCATTTCGTGACACTTTGCAGCTGTCCTATATTGTATACAGGGTGAGACAGTAACTATTGCCACCTACAATAACTCCAAAGGTATGATACTAGCAGAAAAGCTTTCCAAACAAAAGATGCATGGAACAACCGGGGCTGTAATATGGCGATAATAGTTTTTTTGCAGATGGAGGTATTCGGACATTTGAAGGTCACCTCCATTGTTTAAATGGAATGTCCCATTTTTTATACCATAGATCGGTAGAGTATCAAATTTAGAGTATAAAAGTGTTGAGCTTCGTATGTCCTACACCTAATAGTTAACGAGATATTATCCAAAGAAGAAAGAAAACTGTTTCGACAATATCTTATTCTCTATTAGATTTAGGACATATAGAGGTCAATACATTTTTACTCAGAATTCGATAGTCTATCGATTCACGATACAGAAGTAGGTGTTTTCATTTTAAAAAATCCAGGTGACCTTGAAATGTCCTCATTACCTGCACCCACGCAGAAAATGTTTCTGTTTTGACATATCTCCCTCTGTACCGTGCAAATTTTCTTAATAACGTTTTTCCGTATTGTTATAAAAAACGGAGATATTCAAAATGGACATAGGAGTAAGCTTGTAGGGTAGGGCAACAACTAACTTCACTTTTAATATTCTAAAATTCTACAGATGAAAATGGTAGAATTGTAAATTCGGAAAGCTGCTATACTGGGAAATTCTGAAATTGAAAAATTGTAAAATTTTAGTTGAAAAGTAGAAAATTGTGAAACTGAAATTTTGTGAAATTGCAAGTTTACATTGAGGGAAATATCAATGTTTAAATTGAGGAAAATGTCAAGTTTAAATTCAGGGAAATTTTAAGTTTTAATTGAAGGAATTTTCAAGTTTAAATCGAGGGAAATGTCAAATTTAAATTTAGGGGAATTCAAGTTTTGAATTGTGAGGAATGTGGGAAATGCTAAAATTGGGAAACTCTAAAGTTGCATAGTAGAAAATTGTGAAACGGTGAAATTGTAGAATCCCAAAGCAGCAAATCATAAACTATAAAATTCTGAAGTTGCAAAGTTGAAAATAGTAAAACTGTGAAATTGCAAAATTGTACAATTTTAAAGATGGAAAGTAGAAAATTGTGAAACTGTGAAATTGTAAAGAAAGAGACATAGTCCATAGCATTTCCCATACGTTCTCCTTTGCGTCGCAAATTTTGATCGTTCATTATTTTTTTCTATGATTTTCTATGATTCTATTATTCAAACAATTGGCTTGTGATAACTAAAATATAAATATTCTTGATTCAATTTTGTCTAAATGTTTTGCAAATACTGCATCGAGAGTTGTTACTGATCTTGTTGTCATTTTGTCTTGTTTACCATTTCCAATCTTAATTTACTTCGAAACATTACTAGACTGCAAGAAGTTTCACTTCTGCGGCGCGTGGTTTTCTACGCGGTGTTTTTTTTATCACTGTGTCAATTTGACACCGAGGGACAAATTCAGTTCGTGAAACGAGGGATGGATGAGGGTTAAGAGAATTTTCTACGAATGCGCGGTGCAATTGTGTTGGACGCTAAGCGCAAAGTCTCTGGAAGTACACTCTCGGCAAAGTCGGTTAGATGGCGTGATCCCGAAGATTCAATATGGCGGCAGCCCTCTTTGGTCGATTTATACTATACTAATATATTCGCCGGAATATATGCGACCAGACATATATTCTTCAATGAATTTTAATGGAAGTACGTAGACCTACAGTAGGTGTACATGCTTTCATTAAAATCCATTGAAAAATATCTGTCCGGTCTGATATATCCGGTCCGAAATATACCAGTATAAACAGACCCTTAATTCGCCCGCGTAATACGACAGTCTGGCATTCGTACAGCTTCGAGTCCGTTCTTCGAACCATGCGCACACGTGCACGCTGTTGCACAGGTACGAAAATGCTGTTGGCCGTCATTCCTTTCTTCGTTCGCGATGCACATGGCCGAAAAACTCTGTTTGGGAACTGGCCCATAGTCTGCGCCAAACGAACCCTTTCTCAGGATTACCGGTTCCAAACTCGTCCCTCCGCGAACCTACGAATCGAGGCGCGCGATTCTTTCTTTTGCCAGAAAGCCCTTCAGGACCGCGCCGCGCCGCGTAACAACTCACAATCACGATGCAATCTTCGCTTCTGAATATCGTCCCTTAGCTTCTTTTATGATTATCCGATCGACTACCCGGCCCCCGTCAACTTATTATGTATTAACGATTCAAACATGGCGAGCGAACGCTACAACCCCTGCAGCTATCATTTTGCAACATTTTCCTCAATGTTCTTGCACCGAATTTTATACGTTCACGCATGTTTCGGCACTCGGCACTCGGCAGAAATATATTATTTATATTTTACTAGCTGACCCGACAGACGTTGTCCTGTCCAAATTTCAATTTCTTTAAACGACATTTACGGACGTAGCGAAATAAATTGGAATATAAATAAAATAACTACATGTGTTGTACAGATCGCGAAACAACACAAAAGTAAAAACAAATGTAATTTTATTTTAATTTAGGCTGCAGCGTGATTCTCTAATAAAAATTCGACGCTGAAAACTCGACGTTGTGCTCGACGATGAACTCATTGGGAACCAATAATGCAGAGCCAAACATGTCAACCTGCTGCTTGTACCGTTCCAAAAATTATGGTTTTTGCAGTATGTCCGAATTTTCCGACTTTCCTTTGTAATTGTCTCGAATTTTTTTTCTGAAAACTTTTCCAGGGCCATAATGAACTAAACGAAAAAAGAATCACGCATATCCATCGTTCGAATCGTGAGTTACGGTCCTGAGTTCATAGAAAAAAGCACTTTCATTTTTTCCGGAATTTTCCATTTTTCCGGGCAACATTTCCAATTTTTCTTTCCTTAAAAACCTTATTCAGACTATTATGAACACATTTTTTAAAAAACTAACCAAATCGGTCCAGCCGTTATCAAATGATGCGCTTACCAACGAACAGCATTTAATTTTTATTTATATGTATGTATGTATGTATAGATGTATAGATAGAAGATAGATAGATAAACAGATAGATAGATAGATAGATAGATAGATAGATAGAAGATAGAAGATAGAAGAAGAAGAAAAAGAAGATAGAAGATATTGATAACAGCAATGGGTAAATTGCAAACGTAAATGTACAAAACGGTAAATATTTTTCAACATCGGAACTCCAAATACAATGTAAATGAATTTAAACTCGATCTAGTTTTACCGAATACTCAAAATTGCGCAACCTTTGAAGGGGGAGGTAGAAGTTCGTTACAAATACACCTTTGGGGAACCTTAACGGTCTCGCTCTGCGTGTACGCACGTGCACAGAGAATCAAATTTCGAGTATCGAGGCTCCTGAAACTTTCTTGGAACGTTACGTCAGTTTTTATTGATCCTTCGCCGACAACGGCACGGCGCGTCGCTCCTCAGGCGTTCTAACGGTAATAAAACCTCAACTCGAGGCACTCGTGAATGATAACCACCTGATATTGATCCCTTCGTACAAGTTGAATCAACGACAAAATTCTTGTTAACACAAACAATTTTGACTTTGCATTAAAATCCGCGGTCTAGTTATAACTGTAGTTTCTCCATGTTACCAAAGTACGTGTGACGTATAAGTGAATTGCGATTAATTAAACTACGAGCTTGTTTGATAATCTGGTCAACAGTATTCATTTTAAGCCTAAACATTATTAGCAGAACTGGGTAAAAGACAGTAATTTTTGAAAATAGTACTTTATTTGTAGAATATTGAAAATATTTGGACTTTGTCTTCATTTTCAATTTCAATATTAAATATTATTGCTGAAAATAATGGTTTGCATTCAATAGATTTATGAGAGTAGAAATAGTTTCCTGGTGATAAGATACACTGTACGTTTATCAACAAACCTCAGTAGACACAAAAAAATACAATATTCTATTTTGTGTTTCAGATTACTAAAATAGAAATATTTTTATTTTGTGGTTTCCACTGTTAAAATAGAAATATATTATTTTGTGGTTCCGATTGTTAAAATAGAAATATTTTATTTTGTGGTTCCCATTGTTAAACTAAAAATATTTTATTTTCGAAATTGTATATCATATTTAAAATACTATTTTCTTTAAGCAAAATCAAGTCGAAAATATTAAAAATAATGCCCACCTCTGATTATTAGTTTAGCCTTTTCGGCGACCGATATCGGCAAATCACCGCAGGACATTTTCGGCACGTCACCGCCGCGCCGCGCCGTGCTGCGCTGTGTCGATCGTGCACGTGCGTATCCGTAAAGCTACAGTATCAATCAATTATACATAATAAATTATTTGAAAACACGTATCACAATCGACTCGTTGTACATTTTGAATATTGTATAAAGGAAATTATCTTATAATATAAAATTATAAGCATAATCCAATGTCGTTCTTTGATCATGATTACTCCACAATATTAACTACAATGAACCTAGAAACATTATCTGCTCAAAGATGGGTATCCGACCAGAGCTTTATTTTTAATTTCATTAATAATCATATTGATTGTTCCTCTCTACTTGCGCAAATCAATGTTTAAACACTTAAAGCAAAAACTACTTATTCGTATTGATTTTTTCATTGAATCTTTACAAAATTTTCAAATGCAACTACGCAGAATTATATGACCATATCGATTGTACCATTATTATTTTTCTTTTTTGTGCATGTCTTTGTTATTAGACGAGTAGTCTTGTATCTTTCTATTTTTTTTTATTGTAAACACTTATGTAAAAGGACTTCAGTCCGTCTATAACAAATAAATAACTAAATAATAATAAAGAATAAAATTATTTTTAAACGGAAACGTGCGTGTCCAACATGGTCGGTCAGATAGGTAGCCTCTTATCGACAGAGGGTCTTCCATTTGTAAACAATGGCTTATTCACAAAATAGCCGTCGCATGTTCTGAGTAACTGTCGTCGAAGTAAGTTTGCCGTGCAAACGATGCCAGTGACCCTGACGACCAACCAGAAATTCTACCGAACCATTTACGTTAGACATAGTGCATCGATCTGTTTGCAGGAAAGCGACAGACTGTTGTGTTAAGAAACTCGGTATGCTTGGTAACGTTAGAATGACGAATAGTCGAGCCAAACAATAATCGTGTAGTTGTACTTACACGAACCTAGTCGGAATCGAGGCAACATTTTTTTTCTTTACATTTCAGATTGGATTTCAAGCGGGAATTTGGTATTGATACGCTTATCAGAGACGAAAAATTTTGTCAAGTTTTCCGAGTCTTGATGCATACATTGATACAAACATTGGTACATACCACTACTACTACTACTACTACTACAAACATACATACATACATACATACATACATACATACATATAATCTCGAGGGTTTGGATATGTTGAGAGATTAATTTACCAATAGGGTAGTCCATTAAGCAGTCGATAGTTCGAGCACGAGGGAGAAGCGAAGAAACGAATTTTTGAACATCCTTCAGATGAGAAGGAAGGCCGTTTTAGTCGCGACATTCGCAAATCGAGGAAGAAAAGACCAGTTTCCACCAGCACGCGCGTAGTGGCGTAGCGGACAGGAAAATCAATAGGCCACGTGGGTCGCCGACCGGGTTTTCCAAATCCAGTTTTCATCCAACATTTCGCGATCTCCCGAGAATTCCACCCAACAAAACCTCCGCCTCAAAAGATCCACCGATTTTTACAAACAACAAAAAACCATCCCTCGCCAACTGCCGCATCGCCATTTTAGCAACGGGGGTAGTGACCGGTCAACCAATGGGACTCACGAAATCCAATCAGTTTCTTACATCATACCCTAATATTGATTTCTCTGAAACATTCGTTGAGAACGCACAGGAAAAGCCACTTGTCAATTATCCGTCGAACCGAGCAAACTCGTTAACCAAATCGTTACAGAAAAACAATTAAACTTATCGCAAACCAACATTAATACACGAATACACTGAATTCTAAACCCCTGAAAAAAACGGTAGGAAGCGACGAACGATACGATGTTTCCACGTGGAATTTGTTTGGTGGACAAGCCTCGGGTGAACGATGGTTGTTCGAGGAATTGTTTTCTGACCGTTCGCACCAGTTGGCATCAACTTTTCACTCAAGATTTTGTCAGAGAAGCTACCGAGAGGACGGTTGCCGTAGCGGCATGTGTCCAGAGGATCGGATTGCGTCACTTACCCGGTGGTGTCGGTGTACTCCGTGGCCAGCTGGGATGATTTGCTGAGAGAAAAAGTGTCACTGATCACGAGTCGATCGCGGGGGAGCTTGGTGGTTCGGCTCGGCGTTGGCACAGGGTCCACCCTCAGAGCATCGTTTCCCGTACACCTCGTCGTCGACCGGCGCCCGTGCTTCTTTTTCAAATTCTCTCAGCTAACTATCGAACTACCGAACCCGTTCTCAGGTTCTCGGGCGACGCGTACGGAAGCGGATCGATTTTTCGCGATCGAGCACGATGGGACACGCGAGGACGAGAGCCACCAAACCACACGAACTGAACCGAACCGAATCGAACCGAACCGCGCACCAGTCGAGCTCTGAATGACTGTTGTCGAACGGTCGTTCAGTCCGTGGGCTTCGCGCATTACATCTAACGTGCCACGAACGAGGGCTGGCGCATGTCGTCTGCTCTTTCCTTCTTTCTCTCTCCTTCTCTCTCTCCTTCTCTCTCTCTCTCTCTCTCTCTCTCTCTCTCTCTCACTCTCGGCCGCTTTCCATTTCTCTCTCTCTCTCTCTCTCTCTCTCTCTCTCTCTCTCTCTCGCTCCCTCAATTCGCCGTATAACCGTGGTGCGTCTACGTTACACACGCCACAGCGTAAGAACGATGTATGCGCACGAGCTTGTGGCGGGCTGCTGTGTTAGTTCTGTCGATCGTGAGCTTTTCGAGCACATTCTCGCCAAAAACGGTTTTTGTGGATCAAGCGTTTTATGAGTGAATACGAGGCATCTCTATCGAGCTCGCGTCTTTTTCCATGATATTAATCAACGATGTACATGTAGAATATAGACGATGTGTAGCGGTGATGCTAATGAATTAATAATTTATGAGCGAATAGTTGTTCCATATTCAGAGGTGGGCATTATTTGGCGAAACAAATATTTCAAATACTATTTATTATTGCTTAAAGAAAATAGTATTTTAAATAAGATATACAATTTCGAGAATAAAATATTTCTGTTTTAACAATCGGAACAACAGAATAAAATATTTCTATTTGAATAATCTGAAACACAAAATAGAATATTGTAGTTTTTTTTTTATATATATAACGTCGTTATACATAATACTTTCAGAAATCGCATTACTTATAGGTAATTTGATATTTCTTATCTTAGCAATAATTGAAAGAAGAAATGGTATTTAATATAAGAAACTATATCATTTGCCACATTTTCGTTTTATTTTTATCTTTGGAAATTTGTATCTGATAGGGTGCTCCTTCGAGGACACAGAATTAGTGCAGCAAAGCTAAAAGGTTTCTCAACTGGGGCAAAGGACGAATAGCTGTGTTGTATTTTAAAAATAATGTTTTCATGTCTTTGTACTTTGCAATACTTTCAATTCGTGAATCACTATCGCTCAAATATTGAGATAATTCCTTAAAGGAAAAAAAGTCATTTAATTCTTTGTTTTGTGAAATTAATTGAGATCGTGACTCTGAATCTGGATTTGCTATTTGTTTCGAAACATTTAATACGGTTTCTACTCATATTTTTACCACTAATATTTTTACTCGTAAAAATATTTAATTTAATTTAAAATTTTTTATTTTCAAAGATTACTGCATCAAATAAAATATTTTATTTTCAAAATTGTACACATACTCTAAAATGAATAGGATTATTTATTATTTAGTATTTAAAATACTATTTTCTCCAGCTCTGTTCCATATCCAGTATTTCATCACACGTATCATTGTTATCAACTTGTATCCATGTGTTTAGAAATAAAACAAGATTCAGCGGTGTACTCAAGCTGCAGCATTCTGCGGTGCATTAAACAAATTCATAATTAATACAATGATACACATTAAATTGAACTAGCCAGATCATTTTACAAAATTTATATTCTTTTATTTCGATTGTTATGTTTTTCATGGTTAAGTAATATCAATTATATTCACTTTATCTGCTGTTGAAAATGATTCGTTAAATAGGGCAATTATTGTACACCCTGTATATTATAGAGACGCGCACCTGTAACTGCATCGCACGATGCACGGGTCATCTGTATCGATTGGTCTATCGGCTGTCTACCGCGGCGTACACATAATTTCATCATATACTGCCGTATACCATACCTACAGTGGGTGTACAAAGTGTTCGTACACATTTCAAGATAGAATAACTTTTTTACAATTGTATCAAAGGACCTGATTTTTTTATGATCAATTAGAAGCATTGGTTTACGAAATGATATGCAGAAAAGATTTTGCAAAAGTTTATAGTTTACAAGGTTACATGTAAACATAAAAACGGCATTTTCTAAAACTTTTTTATTTGGGCCCTTAATGAAAATTTAAAATATATGTTTTGTAGAATCTATATTAGTTATACACATGCTGAAAATTTTATCGAAATCGGTTGACGCAGGAAAAACTGACATCGAAAGATGTACGATTCTGTGGATGTTAAGCAGAAACTGATCAAAAGTCGTGTAAAAACTACAATTTTCACCATTTTTAACCGCTTGTAGTTCGTCTTTATGTGAATCATTTTCGATGAAATTTTTAGCATATGTGTAACTGCTATAGATCTACAAACCATATATTTCAAATTTTCAGTAAGGGCCCAAATAAAAAAGTTTAAAAAACGCCTTTGCTATTTTTGCATGTAACCTTGTAAAGTATAATCTATTGGAAAATCTTTTCTGCATATCATTTCATAAACCAATGCTTCTAATTGATTAGAAAAAATCAGGTCGTTACGTACAATTGTAATAAAGTTATTCTATCTTAAAAGGTGTACGAACACTTTGTACATCCACTGTATGAAGTTGTGCATATCTCGCGGACTCGCGGCTTTTATCGATGATAAGCATCGTTTGTAATCAGTTCTCAACAAGTTGTACGTAACATTTGCACATTAAGTGAGACGTTACAATGCATTCTAATCTCGTCATCGGTGAAATTTCAAACTTGAAAATTGATATATTTCTACTGGTACTCGATATCCCTACTTCACGTGTATCTAAATATATGGGTACACGTGTATTTCACGTAAATACACGTACTTCAGTACGTGTCATTTTAGGTACATGGGTACACGTGTACTATTTTACGTATACATATTTAAATACACGTGTAATGAACGTATATGCATTTTATTTCGTTTTAATTTTTAGGATACAGTTACTAATTTTCGAAAGCAAAATGGGGGTATATATAAATTGGTAATTATTACGTTTAGGGGAGGCAGATCCGGTGATCTTGACCTTGACATATGTTGTCAAGAACAACATTCTGAAGAACTTTTCTCATTACAACTACCCGGTGCTCGGTCTTAGTTTTCGAGATAATTGGAAAAAACTATTGCTAGTACTAAATTGAATTTTCCGTATTCGTGCACGCTCCATGGCAACGTAAACCTGCTTCGACGCAGCGTCAGTTTACTGTTTTTGTAAACACGTTGTGGAGATGACAGAGAAAACAGTGTCTCACTCTATATAGGGTGATACATATACAGAGTAAGCTTTCAATTTTGAAAGACTACTCCTGGTATTTCGTATGCGTGGTCTCTTCGCCGCATCCGCAACCTAACCACACCTCACTCTGTTCGCATTATTTTTACTGTACTATTTCAATTTCTGAATGACAACTATAATGCAAAGAGTGAGGTGTGGTTAGGTCGTGGAGAGGGCGTAGAGGGCCGGCCTGACCACGCAGACAAAATTGTGAATATCTTGAAAACTAAAAGCGACCTCCCTATATTGGAAAAGGAAAAAGTTGTTCAAAATGTCGAAATCTATAACATTTAAATCTGTTAAATATGTATCTCAAAATGAGAATTTTATTCAGTATTTAAATGGTCTAATGGACACATACAGTTCATTATTTCGAAGATAGCATCAATACGTTTATCAAAATTGTACATTCTTTTAGATAAAAATTTGGCAATATAATTAGTATAATGATAGTCACGTATGCCATAGCGAGGAATGCTTGCTCTCAGGTCCCTCCACAATCTTTCAATATTTTTAGTATGAACTCCAGTTTGAGGACATCAAAATATGTAGTTTCTTGCAAATTTCTGAAAACTAAGATCGAGCACCTGGTAGATGTAATAACATAAGTTGTTCAGAATGTTGTCCTTGACAATATATGTCAAGGTCAAGGTCATCGGAGCTGCCTCCCCTAAACGAAATTATTACCCATAAATGAATATCAATGTTCGAAAAAATATACGAATTAAAATGAGAATCCATTAATATACGTGTATTCAAATATACATGCGTGAAATAGTACACGTGTAACCCCATGTACTTAAAAAGGTACGTACTGAGGTAAGTATAATACGTGTAGTGAAATACACATGAAATGGTACACGTGTGTTATTAATACACGTACGTACGAAACCACGATCTCTAGCTGATACATCTCGAGACACTAGTTGGATTCCACCAGAGATGGGCATTATTTGGCGAAACAAATATTTCAAATACTATTTAATATTTTAGACTTTATTTTGCTTAAAAAAAATTGTATTACAATTACCAAAATAAAATGTTTCTGTTTTAACCATCGGAATCAGAAAATAAAATATTTCTATTTTAACAATGGGAACCACAAAATAAAATATTTCTATTTTAATAATCTGAAACAGAAAATAGAATATTGTATTTTTTGTGCATAGTGAGGTTTGTTGATAAACATACAGTGTATCCTATCACCAGGAAACTATTTCTACTCATAAATCTATTGAATCCGAACCAATGCGAACCATTATTTTACCACGTTCAGCAATAATATTTGAAATTGAAATTGAAAGTAAAGAAAAGTCCAAATATTTTTAATATTCTTCAAATAAAATACTATTTTCAAAAAGTTACTGCATCAAATAAAATATTTTATATTCGAAATTGTACACATACTTTAAAATAAATAGAATTATTTATTATTTACTATTTAAAATACTATTTTATCCAGCGCTGGATTCCACCTGATTTTCGTAGTGTCCAATTCGTCGCGTCAAAAATGAAATGACAAGATTATTGAAACGTCCTCGTTCTGTTGCGTTTCGGATACACGACGGAGCAGTAAGGAGCGTAAGATTCACAGTCTCGTAAAGTAGCCTAAATTAGGGTTGACGAACAGACGGGCCGTGAACTTATCATGTGGCTACTTCCCCTACTTTCCTATTCCGATTTCCGATCAGTCGTAGGAGAATGGTAGGAGAATCCTACTCCTTCATAGTACATACATTGCATGTATCTACTCTACTAACTCTACTTTGACGATCTATCGACCAATCTTCTTCTTATCAACCAGTGTTGGACAATATTTAGATAAATAATCATTTGGTTAAAAATTGAAATAATAAGTTGTTTGTTATTTGGATATTCAAGTAAAATGCTAAAATAATTATTTACTATTTCAGCAAGTCTAAATAAATTATTTGAAATAATTTAAAATAGGAGAAGACCAAAAACTATTTATTTGATTTCCACCTCAATCCAAATAATAAATAATTTCATTTGCTAACAAGAAATAATAAACAGATCACTTTTGTAATGATTGAAATTACTTTTATTTAAATAAAAAGTTTAGTTATTATTTGCAATTAAAAGCACACGTTTATCTATTATTTAAATTGAAATTTGCCTAACACTGTCATCAATCGATAATAATTAATACATCGGTAAATGCCCTATCTCTGCGACGTTGTTCAACATTTTGTTTCCATTATTTTTCACTAAATTAAAACATAAAGATAACAACACACAACTTATGAGCTGCATATTTCCATTTCCACGTTGCAAGGTAATCTCAGATTACATACATATTTTTCCTGCGTTTATGGCAAAGATGAGAATGTGCAATTTCAAACAGTTAACAAAATTCCTACAGAGGTTCGGTAACTTAAAAACGGTAACTTAACCACACGTCGCGTCGCACAGTGTGCTGTTCCCCGATTTGTGTGGTCAAAGCTATTTCAAAATTCGCTCAATATTTAAATTGCTGTGACTTAGCTGAAATTTATCCAAATTTGATGAAAAGCAACCATTTTAAAGCTTCAGATTTCTACTTTTTGTACTATATAATACCGTTTTTACTCAAATGGATCTTTTGAGTGCAAAATCTGTCCATAAACAGGAGCATATAAGATTGTAAAGCTTGTATCTATTTTTCAATCACGTACTGCGAATAATAATCAATATTTTAACATTATTCGTCTATTTTGTGTCCACTTTCGACAAGTATAATCATTTACAATTAAAATATCTCTTTAGAATAGTTATTACAAAGAATATTCAATATTTTTACGTTATTCGTCTATTTTATGTACACTATCGCAAAGTATAATCATTTAAATTTAAAATATTTTTTACAAATATTTATTTTAAAAAGATATTTTGAATTCTGTGTTTTAAATATGTAACCATGACGAGAAGTATGCATTTTCCAAAAGGGAGTTCTACATATCTAAAGAATTGAAGATGACCTTCACGTGATTTTCAAACATCTATCCAAGGTCAAATCAATGACACCATTTTATGTTCCCCTTGAAACCATACAACTTTTGTGTGAAACATTTTTTTCCAATACGTTTCATTTCCGAGATATACGTCTGTTATACTTTAATTGACTCACCCTCTATATTATTTAAATTTTATCAGTGTACTGTTCTCTTATTTTAGTGTATATTGTATATTTATTATTATTATTTAGTATTTACTTAAGTTACCACGGAGATATAGCCAATGCAAACACGCAGGATGTGAGAAATTCTGCGATTTTCGCGCGCACGCGGTGTGGTGGCCATTTTTTCGTAAATCAGCTATAAAGTATAAAACACGGAGTCAGACATAATTAGATCCAATATTTCTTGCATCTTAATCGGAAAACTTCAAAGAACACAATGACACAGAAATGAACACCGGGACTCACCTGAAGTATAACAAAATCATTACCAAAGTTTTAGAATCATAAAAAATGTGACAAAAGTGAAAGAAGTGAAATTCTCTTACAAGTACACCTTATACTTAGCTAAAAAAAACTTCTATAGAACAAAAATCTATTTAATTTATCTAAATAAGGTAACAATTACTAATAGGTGAATTCGTTGAGAAATGAAAGCGTGTTAACAGAATTTCAAACTTCCGACTAATTGCAGTGCTTGATGGATTCATGAATGGGAAAACGAATGATGGGATATTGTTCCTGAGATATTCAACTAACGCTAGCAACAAAAATTTTACAATTTATGTAAGTTTGAATAGAAATTGAAGTGATCGCACAAATTGGCCAAACAGCACACTGTGCGTCGTAGGATGACAACTGCAGAAACTGCAGTTATTTTGTTATGTAAATACGTCGAAAATGTTGCATTCGCGGTATTACAAGCCGTACACGCGAATGATAATAAAAAGTAGCATATCTCGGAGCAGAAGACCTGGTTACGCTTATGTACTGCGGAGGAACGATTTTGTTTTCATTTGTTGCGCGATCGAACGCTATTGCCGGAGTCGTATTCGGTAAAATTGCTGCGAGTGAAACTTCCTTAATTGAACCAAGAAGTTTATTTAATTCTTGCAGTTTAATCGAACAAGTGTCGCGCCGCGCTGCACAGTGGGCAATTCGGACGAAATCGACGACAAAATCAAAGAACTTTCGATAGAAACGAGATCTGTAGAAGGATGAATTTTTTTTAAATTAAAACTGAAACTTTCTAGAATATGGGAAAAATAGGGAGATTATGGTACGAACGTTTTTTAACCTTGATAAAATTCGTTAAACTTGCTTAAAATTTCAAAATAATCGTGTTTTTTCCAATACCACAGACATGCTATACATCATTTCCCGTAGATTTTTTCATGCTGATTTCAAATCTGGTATGAAAACTTGTCCACGACCTCTGGATTTTGCAAATAGTCGAATTATTGTTAAAAATTTACATTTTTATTTTATCAAGGTTAAAAAATGTTCGTACCATAATCTCTCTATTTTTCCCATATTCTACAAAGTTCAATTTTAAACTTCAAATTTAAAGTGCAAATCCGTAATTCAAGTTCAAAATTCGCACAGTAATAAAATAGAAAGAAGTACAATAAGAAAAGAAATTTCATCGCTTTATCTAATTTCTATCGAACGTTCTTTGATTTTGACGCCGATTTCGTCCAAATTGCCCACTGTACGGCGCGGCGCCACGCCGATACGATGTTTTCTTCAATGGAACATACTTTTAAGCAAGATCGTGACGATTCATAAATGAACGTTATTGTTAAAGAATTTACGAGGACGGTACGATATTAACGTAATCTGAAGTAACGACGCGATGCTGCGAACTTCCTCGATGGCTGACGTCATTAAAGATCGGTACGTGCTTTCCCGAGATTTTTTCGCGGAACACGTTCTGTTCGACGATCAGTGGAACGTGGGGAAACACCTGCCATCTCTGATCCAATTAAAATCAATGTGTCACGCGATCGTCTCAGCTCGACTCTTCCAATTCCTTGCGTTTTTCTTTCGCAGAAATTTCTAAACGTGCAAATTCCGTGAGTTGTACAGTTCGATGAATTAGTTATTAGTTTGTTTGAAAATTTATCTCTTGACGTGCCGAGGCGTCGCGTCGCGTCGCGGACGTGTCACACGTTCGTTAGGTCGTCGTACTCCTTCAGGTAAAATATTAATAGTTAACATTGCCGGCAATGTCTGTCTATCACCTTTCCAAGAACATGTCTGTTTTAAACTCATGCGAATATTCATTGTTCTAAACGGTGAGTTAAATAATGAACTGTCGATGACTGTCTTTGGCCGCATCGAATGTTATTTAAATGATATGTTAACGAGTTAAAGTACCCATGGAAGTTTATTCAACAATTTAGAAAAATCGTTGAAAATTTGTAGTTGGGTATCTGGGGGGTTAGGTTTCTCTAATCATAACAAATATTTCTTTCTGAAGAAATTGCAGGTTTACCTAAAAAAAAAATGAAGGTGAGCTTGATAACTCTGGAGATAAAAGGTTGTCTATTTTAACGAAAAAAAAATTCCGATCAAACCGCTAGCAACAGATTAATCTAATTGGAAACTGATCACGCTTCGTGACTCGCTCTATATATCGTTCATTATTTGCAGATTGCATAATCTTGTTTCTCGATCACTTTCGATGACCGTCTCGCAGACGAGAGAATCACGTGTTTACCCAGTAAACAATAATGTAGTTCCGATGAGACACGAAGAGCACCCTGAATTGTATTCGCTCGACTTGTTATCTTGCAATTTCAATAAAAACACGAAGAAACTGTTTTACTAATAATACTTACAATTCTAATTTCTAATCTACAGCGACGTAACATCGCGCATCGTAACGGTATGTCCGTCTTTCACAAGGCACCACACAACTGTTGCACACTCTACAACTACATAATTAAATTGTTTAATCATTGCGATAATTCTATACTTCCCGTTGCGCTAACCAAGTTGCCAAATTGCAATGTTGTAAATTAGTCGTGCGAATATTTACGTGTATGCGTACGTATGTACTATATCTTGCATTGCTGAGAAAAATCTTCAAAATTCGAAAAGACTAAAAATGACTATATCCTCGAGGACAAATAATATTCCATTAATAACACTATGATATCTATAATATTGTTATACATGTACATTAGGGTGGACCTTATTTTTCGACTAACGAATTTTTTGCGGGACAACCCCCAGAATCGTGCCAATGGACGAGAAAATAATATAATCTGTGGAAAATTTGAAATTGATCGAATAACGGGAAATGCTGCCGCATCGACTTTGAAAATTTTTTAATTTTCTAACTCGCTTTTCTCCACTGCAGTATGGTATTAGTATATATTTTTATATATCGTTCAATTTGTCTTTTTGCGCACTATAACAATACAGCAAAAAAAATGTACTATTGATTTAAAAAAGAATTCGTGATCTTGAAATCTAAAAAATTGATCTTAACAAAATTCGTTCTTCCTTTGCATTATATTTAATTTATTAAACAGTACAATTTTTGTCTAAGAAATTTTTTTATACTTTTTTAAGTAGCAAAGGTATATATACATATGCTTATACATAATACATTATTAATATATATATATATATATATATATATATATATACGTTTCGTGGGAAATATGTAAAATGTTTAATTCCTTTATCAGCATATTTCATATTTTTTACGTTATTCGTCGGCTTCAATGTGAAGTGCCTCCACAAAATTAATTTATTAAATTAATTAATTTTTAATAATTTCGTATTCTTTTCCCCTTCATTTACCGAAGCGGTAGCGTTAGCATTTTTTGACAAAACCGTGGAAAAGAATACGAAATCAATATTGCATTTTCTTTCTATGTTGTTATAGTTCGTAAAAAGACAAATTCAACGATATATAAAAATATATACTAATGATATACTGCAGTGGAGAAAAGCGAGTTAGAAAATTAAAAAATTTTCAAAGTTGATTCGGCAACATTTCCCGTTATTCGATCTTTTTCAAATTTTCCACAGATTATTTTTTCATCCAGTGGCACAATTCTGGGGGTTTCTCACAAAAAATTCGTTAGTCGAAAAATAAGTTCTCCACCCTAATGTACATGTTACATACATATATTATCTGTTCGCTTAACTAGTCTCCTTAACTACGGAAGCAAAATTCTATTCAACTCCATACAATGCCTCGAGCTTGGCCCATAACTTTTTTTATTGTTAGTTTGCAAATTGTTATTCGCGGTTTACCGATTGTTAAGAAATTAGGCTGTCGAAGGCACAGCGACCTCCGCACTCCGCGACAAAGCGGTGGAAACTCAAGGCTGCACGTGCCCCGTGGTACCATCGAAAGTTGTCTTGAACGTTGGACCCTGAGCACAAAAGAGCCTGCAGCTGGGTCTGGACCAAGGACTCCGAAACGTTAAACAAAAGGGAGGATCCCGGTATAAAAGGGTGCGAAATCGCCCTACGAATAGAAGCACGAGGAGCGTCGCATCGATTCGGTTTCCATCCCTCGAAACGCAAAAGTCCCTTCTAGCCCAGGTGCGTGCCTCTGTTCTTTTGTGCTCTTGTCACGATGTTCTCCCGTTCTCCCGTTTTCCCGTTCTACCATTCTCCCGTTGCCCCGTTACCCGTTGGACGCGAATTAACCGCGTGAGCGTAAGCGTGACCGTGAGCGTACTATCGAACAAACTCTCTCTGTTGGGCCAATCAAAATTGCGTCAAAGCACGCAAAAACGATCAAAATATTTCTATTGTCTATCTACAGTATTACAGAGTTATTACAGTATTAATACAATACGTGTATTTAAATAGACGTACCTGAGTACAGAGGTGAGCATTATTTGGCGAAACAAATATTTCAAATACTATTTAATATTTTAGGCTTTATTTTGCTTGAAGAAAATAGGAACAATCGGAATCACAAAATAAAATATTTCTATTTTAATAAATCTGAAACATAAAATAGAATATTGTATTTTTTGTGCATACTGAGGTTTGTTGATAAGCATACAGTGTATCTTATCACCAGGAAACTATTTCTACTCAGAAATCTATTGAATGCGAACCAATGCGAACCATTATTTTACCACGTTTAGCAATAATATTTCAAATTGAAATTGAAAGTAAAGACAAAGTCCAAATATTTTTAATATTCTTCAAATAAAATACTATTTTCAAGTACTATTTTCCCCAACTCTGCCTGAGTACGTGTGCTTTTAAGTACACAGGTACACGTGTACTATTTTGACGTATGTATATTTGAATACACGTGTATTAATGGATCCTCATTTCAATTCGCATAATTTTCCGAACATTGATATTAGTTTATGTATACCCCTATTTTGCTTTCGAAAATTAGTAACTGTATCCTAAAATTAAAACGAATTAAAATGCGTATACGTTGATTGCACGTGTATTTAAATGTACGTAAAATACGTGTATTTATGTATATGTGACACGTACTGAAGTACGTGTTCGTGAAATACACGTGTACACGTATATTTAGATATACGTGAAATAGGGATCTCTAGTATCAGCAGAAATATATCAATTTTCAAGTTTGAAATTTCACCGATGACGAGATTAGAATGCATTGTAACGACTCACTTGATGTGCAAATGTTACGTGCAACTTATTGAGAATTGATTACAAACGATGCTTATCATCGGTAAAAGCCGCGAGTCCGCGAGATATGCACAAGTACAATACAGTGGGTGTACAAAGTGTTCGTACATCTTTTAAGATAGAATAACTTTATTACAATTGTACGAAAAGACCTGATTTTTTCTAATCAATTAGAAGCATTGATTTATGAAATGATATGCAGAAAAGATTTTCCAATAGAATATATTTTACAAGGTTACATGCAAAAATAGAAAAGCATTTTTTAAACTTTTTTATTTGGGCCCTTACTGAAAATTTGAAATATATATTTTGTAGAATCTATGGTAGTTATACACATGCTGAAAATTTTATCGAAATCGGTTGACGCAGGAAAAACTGACATCGAAAGATGTACGATTCTGTGGATGTTAAGCAGAAACTGATCAAAAGTCGTGTAAAAACTACAATTTTCACCATTTTTAACCGCTTGTAGTTCGTCTTTATGTGAATCATTTTCGATGAAATTTTTAGCATATGTGTAACTGCTATAGATCTACAAACCATATATTTCAAATTTTCAGTAAGGGCCCAAATAAAAAAGTTTAAAAAACGCCTTTGCTATTTTTGCATGTAAACTTGTAAAATATAATCTTTTGGAAAATCTTTTCTGCATATCATTCCATAAACCAATGCTTCTAACGGATCATAAAAAAATCAGGTCGTTTGGTACAATTGTAAAAAAGTTATTCTATTTTAAAAGGTGTACGAACACTTTGTACACCCACTGTACATATTCTACGGATACAAACCAATTAGTCAGAATTACGGAGCAAAGAAACTCGAAATTGATCGATGTTGATGTGTTATCATGGTGTCGCAAAGAATGCGCCAACGCTAGCATAATCGAATTAACAAAAATCCTGAGTCACCCTTAGTTATCCTGAGTTATCCTGAGTCTCGCGCAAAATAACATTTCATCATATGTTCTTCGTTTGAATTCGTCTTCGTTGAAGAACGCAGTATCATCAACTTTCTTAAAAATTTTACTAAGCAATACATGATAAGAAATACATTCCGAAATGAAGGAACATTTATAGCTAACCACGATACGACCGCCAGGATCTCTAGCGTCAGCCAGGTGTCTCGATAACGGGATCCCAACAAAAACATCTTGTAAACGGGAGCCAAGTTCCTATGCCTGTAAAAAGTTGTGAGATCAAACAAAGTACGGCCAAGTTCGTCAGCTTAGAAATACCTGTTGCAATACTGAAAAAAGGGTTTGTAAAAGTTAGTTTTAAAAAAACGCTATTTAATTGTTAAAAAGTTACATGGAGGATTGGACTAAATTATTCAAACTTCGCCGTTACTTTTTAAACCAATGGCCATAAAAGGTGTTAGGTAGCGACCAAGTATGACCGTACTTTGTTTGATTTCACAACTTTTTACGACCATAGGAACTTGGCTCCTGATTAGCCAAGAACAGACGTGGACAGGGCCGGGAGATACACCTCCGCTGAATGCGGATAGCGGGCCAGCGGAGGTGTTAATTTCCATACAATAGGATGAGGAGAAGGTTCTATAGGTCCTGGGTGATGGGGGTGTAGTAAGTATAGACGGTAGACTGATAAACATTTTTTAACCAAGTGTTCAAATTTAATACAAACAAGACAAAATCCAAATTCAATGTATCGAAGATTAACACTCTGCCGGCTGCCGGCGATGCTCGGACCCGTTTGCCCCCCGCCGTTATAAACGATGCTCGGTGCAGTTTCTTTTGTTTACGTTAGAGCGATTGTGTTTTTCATCAGTATTTGTTGCGACTTCGAAGCTAATAAAACGTATACTTATGTATGTATGCTGCTATGTTCTATCCTATACGTACCTATTTCGTAATGTTTTTTTTTTCAATACAACCCCTTTAAGGTGTAAAATTTCAAAATTTGATAATTGAGTGTTTGTTATGTACCCAAGCTTGTAGGTCAATGAAGAGTACTCAAAAGGTTTTGATGATCTATCAGTCAGTCAGTCAGTGACAAATATAGCAATTTTTGAGGTCCTATATCTCGGAACCTACTAATGTTGGAAGATTCATTGTTTTGTCAATATTGAGACATGATAGCATTTAACAAGTGTACGAAATCACATCTCTCCATCTGCCTCCAGTGCCGAGTTTATAAGCCTCTAAAAAACGGCTAAGTTGTTTCGTGTAAAAGGAGGTAGTGCGAGAACTTGGCTGGTGCACGGTAGTGCATTTAGATAAAACAATAGCCTCGCGCTAACCGTGGAATTTCCTTCTTGCTCCAGCTCGAAGAAAATTCAGAATCGCATAATCGCCGCGCCGCGCTGGGCCGGGCCGGGTCGGGCTAAGCCGCGCGTCGGTCTCTTGCGTTACCATTACTTTTTTCTTTCCGTTTCGCTGACACATTTTTTCAACATTCCTCGAGCAATGGTTCATTAAACATGCAAATTCGTGGCGGTACCAACCTTCGCGCGGTCGACCCTCCGGCAATAGTAATAAACGCGGTACAGCGTGAGTCGGTTGTACGTAGATTGATATAATTTTTTTCGATCGAATGGCGGGCCTTATCTTTCGAGTTTACACATTTACGCGGGCCGATATTACCGGTAATGACTTCTAATAAGGAAACATTAAGCTCCCGGTGAATGGGCGCGACCAGTTCATTGTGAATATGCGACTAACCCGACTAGCAACCGTTCGATCCCGAAGAAGGGATCATAAAACGATCATTTTGTTCCGATCTACCGTTAATGTGAATTGTGAAAGCTGAGAAACCATTCGCGGATTAGGTACACGCCTAATTACATTCTATGGCCGTTCTAAATTGAAAGTCAACTAAAATATGATCGAGGGAACTGAACGCGTTCACAGGCACATTGAAACTTGAAACGTTGAACAAGCTGCTGTGTAAATTATCATGTTTTATGTATGTATTATATAATGTTGCGCTGAACGAGCCAATCAAATGGAACACTAATCACAACTGGTTTCGTGGCGATGTCGTTTACTGATTTAGATGCTCGCGCGTTATAACGCGTTAGAGAGTTAATGAGCGATTAACGGGAACATTCGAAACAATAATGATACATGAATAACATGACGAATTCTGATGAACCGGATGGTCGCCGGATGGCCGCAGGATGGCCGCAGAATGGCCGCAGGATGGCCGCAGGAGATGGTCCGTCCGTTGCGTATGACGGTGTTCAATGACGTCACAAAATCGATACGGTACTCTGTGCGTCTACCTACGTCACCGATAACACCGGATACCGAGGATTCATCCTTGGCGAATCGAAGTGCTCGAATCGAAAACCAGGCTACCGTGCCATTCGCGTAGTTCCCGTGGATTAACTAAACGCTCCTCTAATGCAATTTGCCGGTCTGTATGGAGGCGAGAACGAGCTTGAGACGTGCCGGGTTACCGAACAAGTCCAATTGCACTATTCTCCCTCAATTTCCCTCCGTTCGTCTTCATTTACAGTGCTGTTTGCCGAGGAAACTCCGTCAATGTGCGGATCTTTCAAGTTAATACATCGGCTGCCAGCTCAGAGTGCTATATGTATTATATGTATAGTTCTTCTGCCTCTCCACCTCGATTCCATTCGAAATTCGATATCTCATCTTCCGTTCCCGTAACGAATAACAAAATTTCTAACAAATTTCAAGGTACAGCATGACTCGTCAGCGCGTTGTTTCAATGTAATATTCTCTAAATTGTCTAATTCAATCCAGATATGAAGTACCATTAAATATTTTTTCGCTAATTTCTGCAGGTAACCTAATATACATATAATTAGCCATGGTATAGTATATTGTATATGCAAAAAATACATGAGCGGACTTGAAAACCTTGGAATAAATATAATAATAGTCATATTCGCGACGTACTTACTTGCTGGTCGATACCGCTCGAATTGTTTGACAAACATTTGTTGTATTGGCATAGCAGAAGGCATAAGCTCGTGCAGACGAAAAGGGTAAAATTCGCGAAGAGCATGCTTTCTAAGAAATATACAGAGAAGCAGAAGCAGTTTTCAGACATATTTAAATATCATTTCAGGATCAAAAAGCATTTATCTGAGGCTCGTTGCAAGTATGCATTAACTGACATTAATAATGATTAACAAGAAGCCACTTGAAGCGGATCCAAGCGGATCTACATAGTTCCCAAAGCGTAAAGCATACCGACCATACCGACAGCCTTTCGCTGCGCCACCTTTTGAAAATCATTGAAACACCATTACCAACTATACTGACCGAGCTGAGACACTGAGGCAATATTTCGTTGATGCACGTGGAAAATGAAGTTAACCTTGTCGCACTATTGACGTTAATATCGGTTAGAAACTCGGCGGAAATAAATCAGAAAACTTGAAAGGAAAGCATAGTTGACTCGATTAAAAATGGGTAAACTAGGGCCACGTTTGAGCAGCAGACAAAATGCGAAACGCTGGCCGAAAGGACAAAGTTCGAGTAGTAATCCAGAAACGAAAAAACACCGTGAACAGGCGGCATGGATGTTTTTCAAAAATGCGCCAGGTTCGTTTAATTCTATTCTATTTCACGTCCTCTAACCCTGTTTCGTCGACATTTCACTCGAATCTTATTATTATCATTGCAGCCAAGCCTGGCCTGACAAAACAGGATTTGGAGAAGCACGATGCTATTCAAAGCATTGGTCCTCAATTTGAGAAGCTTGATCTGGACGAAGATCATTCGGATGCTCAAACAGAATCTACAGCTAATACTTATGACACGTTTGCCAGTAATTATAGTAATTGCTCTAACATATCCTTTAACAGGCAAGTATATAATCCATAATCAATGCAGTTTGTCTTCCAATAATTCGATCCGGAGACACAACAGAAATATTTTTAACACTCGGTTTACAGACCGCTAAAAGGGATTATTCTACATTGCCTCGTAATAATAACGAGATCGTGTCCATACAAATTTTTAGTCATTTCTTTATAGATAATATACAGGGTGCGGCACAAATTAGTCCTCACAATTTTTCAGCCCCTTTGGATGGTCGGACAGAAAAGTGTTTCTTACCAAAGTTAATAAGTATTTAACCAACAAGAAATTGCAATTTTTTAAATTCGAAAGGAAATCGCTTTTCAATAAAAGAAATCAAGATTGCTGTCGTATCTTTAAATGGAACTGGATATTTTTAACTTCATAATATTGTAGGCGATGTTGAAACGAATTCAACGACTTGCTATACAATGACTTTTTAGATGACCATGAAAGAAAATATCGCCATGAATCAATTGCCAGAACATTTGAAATATTTCGATGGTACGTAATAGCAACGCATCGCATTTAGAAGTAAAAAAATGCAAGTAAACATTGTGAATGCTCATTTCCTCAACTGTTGTCCATTTGTTGTTTCCCTCTAAAAGCGAGGTGTTGCTATTATGTACCGTCGAAATATTTCAAATATTCTGGCAATTGATTCATGGCAATATTTTCTTTCAAGGTCATCTAAAAAGTCATCTTATAGCAAGTCGTTGAATTCGTTTCAACGTCGCCTACAATATTATGAAGTTAAAAACATCCAGTTCCGTTTAAAAATATGATAGCGACCTTGATTTTTTTCATTTAAAAAATTACCATTTCTTGTCGGTTAAATACTGATTAACTTTAGTACGAAACACTTTTCTGTCCACCCACCCGAAGGGGCTGAAAAATTGTGGGGACTAATTTGTGCCGCACTCTATATCTAAAGAAATATAATTGTAAAATAAAGATATTAGAGCGCATCTTATCAGCCTGGCATTACACGCAGCAATTTCTTCCAGTGAAATTGTAATTATTGATTATCTTGCAGATTTTTAAATCATTTCCAGTCAAAGTCGCTTTTGCATAAGGAAATGTTAGCTGTGCTCTCGGCGGTTACAGAAGTAATCAAGCAGAATGGCGGAAGCGAAACATCCACAGAATATTTTGCTGCCTTGGTACGCGTCGAGTATTTCGTTACATTTTCCGAACATGAAAATTCATTTAATACAATGTTATTTATAATAGATGAGCACTTTGGAGGCGATCGAATCGGACACGTCGATCGCAGCTACGCTTTCTTTGCTAGGAATGGGTCTGAAGACTGTTCCCAAAAATGTCCTGAATGTACAGTTTAGCGCTGCTAGTAAAATATTTTTAGACATTCTGTCCAAGCATGCCTCGTCGGAAGAATTCCTAATACTGCGTCACGTAAGTCTGTCTATGGCTTAAATTTTCAATATCACAAAATATTCATCGTTTAATTCTATTTCGAATATCGCGAAATACTAAATACATAACGTAATTCGATTTCAGTGCATTCATTGTTTGTCTCTACTTCTCCGCGCGTTAGAGGAGGCTACGTGGTCGAATTCATCGACTATGCAAGTATTGGACGCCATTCTGGCGTTTGTTACACACAGTAAACCAAAAGTAAGGAAAGCAGCTCAACACGGATTATGTGCCATATTGAAAGGTACGTTGTACAAAACGTAAAAGTAACATATACTTTCAAAGATATCTTGATTCAAGAATTTAAATGTTTGATGGAACCACTTTAACTAAATGGTAGGAAGTGAAATCATGAAATGCGACGAACCACCACTGTACCATCCTGGTTCACCGCGGATCGCGAAACACTGTTACAATCAATTGCAATTTAGTTCCGAGCCGGGTAGCGTCACCAGTGTCCTTCATACACTCACATTATTGAAAGACATCACTCATCACTTACCAAAACCACATGTGAAGGTGCGTGTTAAATATTCACAAACTATAATTTATACAGAATGCCAGAACTAAATGAGAACATATTAATATTTATCTGATTTACTGTTGTATACAAATTTCCAGTATGCAATTACGCTATTTTACCAGGGAAGTACAACTTTCCTGAAAGTCATTTGGTTCTAGCAATATTTTCTGTTCGACAACAATAAATAAGGCAGATTTTTAAATGATAACATTACAAATTACAAAGGATTAAAACATGCTTTTAGATGATTTGCGAAGTGTTATTAAGGATTATGGGAATGAAAAACGTTTTAATAACATCGTGTTGTCTTCAAACTTTCCACGGATTATTTGTTTCCCGTCCCCCAGAAGCTATTCTGCCGGCTCAAAGGAATGCGCAACTGATTACTGCTCTCTATGACTATCAGCCCCCTGCAACGGATACACAGCCAACCCTTGCATGGCTGGCAGTCATGCAGGAAGCCCATTTATGTCTGGCCAAGTAGGTAGAAACTGTCAATTAAATTGTCTATTTTTAATCTGATCGATACTAACAATCAATTTTTTCACTTTATTTCCAGCAATTCCCTGAATGTATGTGCTACTATTTTGCCAAAAATGTTGGAGAAATGTGTAGACCTTTGGCTCTCGGATAGAACAGAAGTTGTATCTGGTTCGTCGCACACCATCAAAATATTGCTGCAAGATTGCGTTGGCAAAATATGTGAAACCGAAGAGCTCGTAAGAAAGTAAATATCAGAATTTCGATTTTTAACTAATTTTAACATATTGCTGTGTATTAATAATCTCTCGACAATTGTTTATCGTTAGGTATAGCACTGCGATCGACCAAGTTATCCTTGCAATGCACAAAGGTCTAAGTTTCCAGTACTTGGAAGCGTGGTATTATATTCTACATTTAATCGCCGTACTATTCCAGGTAATCAGGATATTTTACTCGTGAATCGACTACTTAAATAATACTTTTTCTTTTTATTCTAGGTGGCTGGTAAATCGAGAACTTCCATGTTAATAAATGTATTGAAAGCTGTTGCCGACTTGCGCGATTCCTATAATTTCTCATCTAAAACTGATGCCGAATACGCTATCGGAGCCGCTATAAGATCACTGGGTCCGCAAACAGTACTCACTCTAATTCCATTGAAAGTAGGGGATCAATTTGAATATTTCGAATATTTGTCGCGTCGAAACGCGATGGGATTAGCGTTTCGGTCAGATTATATATAGAAATGTCTTTTGTAGTTGCCGAACAATGAGATCAATTTAAAAAGAACCTGGATGCTACCACTGTTAAAGGACTGCATAACGGAAGGGACACTGTCCTTCTTCATGAACACATTGCTACCGCTAACAACGATATGCGAGTCAGTATATTCAAATATTTTTACAACGGTCTTTTATATTTCCAGTCTATCTACCGTGGAGGTGTACAAAGTATTCGTACACATTTTAAAAACGAATAACTTTTACAAAATTGAACCCTATAGCTTGAGCATTTTTCAATCGTTAGAAGGATTAGTTTACTAGTAAATGTGTAAATAATTATTTTTAAAAATTGTTATTGGTCGCAATTGCGAAGGAAACAGGAAAGATCACGATTTTTAAATTTTTTATCTGTGCCTGTAATGAAAATTTAAAACATGTATTTTGTAAATCGAAGACGATTATATGTATGTACAAAGTTTCATTGAAATCAGTCGACGCATAAAAAAGTTATGGGCATCGTAAGATGTAAAAATTTGTGAATTGAGGGTTTGCGATTCAGTGAAATCGCAGATTCTTACAATTTTTTCTATTTTCAATCAGTTTATATTTCGTAACAACCTCGATCGATTTCGATGAAACATTGTACATGTATATAACTTATTTATATCCACTAAAGGCACCTTCTAAATGTTCATTACAGGCGCAGATAAACAGCTTAAAAATCATGACCTTTACTTTTTCCTCAGCAATTGTGTCCAATAACAATTTTTATTAAAAAACTAGGGGGCTCTCCGCCCCCTGCTCACTTTGCGCGCGCTCTCTCTCTCTCTCTCTCTCTCTCTCTCTGAAAAATACACACTGTCACGGCGCTCAATTTTCGGATCCCCTTCAGTAGACAAACCGCTTCTCAATTTTCGGTTCCTCTTCAGAAGGCAACCCGCTTCTTAATTTTCGGTTCCCCTTTAGAAGGTAACCCGCTTCTCAATTTTCGGTTCCCCTTCGGAAGGCAACCCGCTTCTTAATTTTCGGTTCCCCTTTAGAAGGTAACCCGCTTCTCAATTTTCGGTTCCCCTTCGGAAGGCAACCCGTTTGGCGTTTTAGGGCTACAGAAACCACAAAACTATTTTATATAATAGAAAGATTATTACAAATTAGCTAGTAAACTAATTCTTCGAATGTCTGAAAAAAACTCCAGCTGTTGGGTCCCATTTTGAAAGTTATTCGTTTTTAAAAGGTGTACAAATACTTTGTACACCCACCGTATACTATTAGATCGGTGATGCTAGAAAAGTTGATGCCCGATTCCTTCTTGTATTTTCGAATGATGAAATCAGGAAGGAACTTTTCCACTAACCTAATGCGATAATTTTAGGACGAAAGCTGCCGAACCAATAGGTGGAAAAACTTACGAATTTTTGATTATCCAAATATGGGCGGTTCTGCCAAGTATCTGTCACAATGCCACAGACGTGAAAGATAATTTTAAGGTAAGCACTATGTACACGTATATCGTATAATTTACCTATATTAGCGATACTAATTGCAACAATATTATTTTAGAATATCGCCAAGATGTTGGGAATGACGTTCAGCAATAAGAAAGAATTAAGGTTCTATATAATGTCCGCTATAAGAAAATTAATTACTAAAGCAGTGGAAGATTCTAACAAAGAAGACATAGCGGAACTTTCGAAATTCGCAAAGAATTTTGTACCGCTATTTTTAAATCAGTACACGATTAAACCGAATGGAACAGACGAAGAAGGCCAGCGTCTCGCTGCATACGAAACACTTAAGGTACTTGGACACTTGAGCCACGAATAACGTAGTTTTAATTACATGCTAGTCACATATTAATTTAATCTTTCTGTCTCCTAGATGTACGTTGGTATTACAAGCACCCCGTTAATAAATGAATTGTACGATCGTGCATTGACCAGGTTGAACGAACCTAATGCCGACGATTTCTTCAAAGAAAGTGTTCACGATATAATAAGAGTATTAATCGAATACACCGACATTGATAGAATAAAGGCTTTCTACGATATATGCACACCGGTGCTGAAAACAAGTTCGAAAATGAAAGAACAGAAGAAAGCGTACAGGTAACATTGCTAAACATATATTTACCGATATATTATTATATGTATATTTTGCAAACAAGCAGCCATACGATTCAATATACGGCTGTTCAGATTTTTAGAAGATGTCTGTGGTAGCGAGAAAGAAATATGCAAAGCGTTTGTACAACAGCACAGGCGCGAAATACAAAAACTGTTAATATCTACAGCAACGGAAGTTGCAAAGCCAAGCAAAGGAGTGAGTATCATAGTATCAACGGACAATCAAAGTTTTCATAAATATGATCTCTATCAAAATGTTAATTCTTATTAGGCTCGACTGAGATGTTTAACTCACATAGTCAAAATCCACCCACAACTGGACCATACTAAATTCTTAGAAGCGGTGGTACCCGAGGCAGTAGTACATTTAAAGGATTTGAACGCAAAATGCAGAACCTCTGCCTATAAACTGTTGAACGCTATCGCAGAGAAATTTTTAGACAACCCGGAACATTTGAAGCATTATGTGACTATGTTAATGGTCGGTTTGGGTGGGACGCAAAATTACTGTACCGTTTCCATATTGGGACTCGCGTCCCTTACTTATCACTATAATGGTAAGTGATTTGAAAGCAGAACTTTAAAGTCTCTTAACGTAACGATGGACACTTTTGCTTGTTCGAAAAAAGGATCCTTGGGAGTCGAAACAATTCAAGAAATATTGGAATACGCGTGTAAGCTTGCATCGAGTCCCACGAGGGAGATCACAGAATCTGCATTGTCTTACATTAAAGTCTATATTACGGTTATGCCTTCACCCATTGTTGCGTCGACTTTACCTAAATTGGTAAGTTCAGATTTCTGACAAAGTTATTCCAATTCAAAGTGTGTCCCATCAATTATGAGACTGATTGATTGAAACTATATGTTTATAAAATTACAGATGGAAGCTCTATGTAGCGTAAACGAGAACTGTCAGAGACACTTCCGGCAAAAGGTGAGAGACATTCTGGTGAAATTATTAAGAAAATATGGAATGGGATCGATCTTGGGCATGATACCTTCTTCCAACGTAATACTGCACAAGAGGTTGAAGAATATAAATAAATTGGAAGAAGCGAAGAAGAAGAACAGGGAATTGAAGAAATCTAAAGATGTCAAGAATGAGGACGAATTCAATGCGAAGAGGAGACCGAAAAGGTAACGTAAACGTAAAGATATATCTTTTGAATTTTTCAAAGTTACCATTCTCATCTTATTTATATATGTATATAGCATAGAGGAAGTACTGGCTGATAGCGAGGACGAGTATGAAGGAACGGAAAATCTCGAACCAAAGAAGAACAAGAAGCGTACGTCGAGAAAAGAGGCTTGGATTCAGGAGAACGAGGAAATTGTTGATCTTATCGATCCTGCAGCTGCTAGAAATATTTCTAGTAAGATTTTATTGCAATGCCGGTACTATACCTTAACAACAAATCTGATTACTAAAAACAAATGTTTTTACAGCGACACAGCCTGAATTTCTAAAATCAGCAGAACCGAGAACGAAGGATCGTGGATTTAAGACTGCCCCGGATGGACGTATAATTATCGCAGAGAGTTACGAAAGAGACGATGAATCTAAGATTAAGAGAAAAAAGAAAACGCTGCTTCTACATAGTGATTCGGAGGATGATTATGGTAAGTCCGGGTAATATATATATATATATATATATATATATATTACCCGGACTCATGTCGCCTGTCATCTATTACTAGTTGGAGAAATATGTAGTTAATTAATTTACCGTTTCAGAAGACGTCGATGATGCTCAGTCTACGGTGACAGCACAAGAAATGAGTAGAAAGCGTAAATTCAGTGACAACTTCGATAACGTTAGCTTAAAAAGTGCAACTACATCGAAATACCAAGGTAATCTATTTATCTATATCTATATATGTATATAAAATAGAAAAGTTGCGTGTATGTATGTATGATCCCATCGACCTGATTCGTTGGTCTGTCGGGATTGAAGTTGTGGAGCGCGGTGGTTGTAAATTGTAAAAAAAATCGGCCGGTTCGGAGCTGATCCGTACGCGTCTTTTGTCTGCTATAACAACCTTTTCAGGTATAGTCAGGTATAGCCAATGTTCGGGCCATCGGGCGCAACCCGTCCGGAGGATCATACAAACGCACATAAAAAATATGTTTAACATGGTTCAGCATTAATGTTTTGTTATTTATAGCTGGAGGGTCGGGTATTCACAGACCATTGAAGAAGGAGAAAGCGAACCACGTACCAGGATTCGAATACAAAGCACAAAAAGCTGTCGGTGACATTAAGAAGAAGGGAAAACCAGAACCATATGCGTACATACCTTTGTCAAGATCAGCATTGAACAAGAGGTAAATATTATTTGCCTCTCAAATATACTATTTCAGATTTCATGTATTTCATTCATTCCTTTATTATACGGCGTTTATATGATTTTTAGGAAAAAAAAGAAGAACGCAAGCAAATTTCAAGGCATTATTAAAAGCGCGAAGAAAGGTGCAGCAATTGGTAGGAAGAATAAAAAGAAAACTAAGTAAATTAGGAATTGTTTGTCGATAGACTTATATATAGATAGAATTTTAAATGAAACTGATCCTTGGAATACATAAATATATATTGAGATTTTCAGTAAAGAAAGAAATCTGTAAGTACAAATATGTGAAAAGATTTGATCTAGTGACCAGCGAAACTAAAACAGAACCTAACGTATGTATTTACATTATTATACTGTTAATAAATTTAATAATACCTGAACAACTGAAATATTTTTCTAAAAATAAAGGTATGCGTATTCCTTAACGTAAAGCAGGATTTATAGAAAAACCATTTTTGTGCGACTTACTTAATTTATTACGCATTTCAACAAATCGATTGAAAATAATTTAAGAATAGAGATGAGGAAATAGTAATCAGCCGTTGTTAATATCTGAAATGAAAAGAATTGTTCCGTTTCATCCACAACCCAATGTTGTATCGGTTACTGGAAACCAATACTTAATAAAAACAATAATTCTCAATAGAATCAAACTTACATTTCCTACATTAACTTTTTTTAGGCAGCATGCTCTCCAATTCTCCAGCCTCGTTCATTTCTTTGATAATGTCTAGTCCACCGATCAGCTCTCCGTTTACATATAATTGTGGATACGTCGGCCAATTACTGAATTTCTTCAATCCTTCTCTAACATCGTTATCTTGAAGGATATCGAACGACTGATAATTAGCGTTACAAGAGTCCAAGATGGAGGTTATTGTTTTCGAGAAGCCGCAGCGTGGGTTTGCAGGATTTCCTTTCATAAATAACATACAAGGCGCTTGATTTATTAATTTCTTTAGCCTATCTTCGAGGCTCTGTATCGGTTTACATTCTTCCACCACAATCGGATTTTTGCTAACGGAGTGATGTTTTATCTTCTCCAGGATGGCAGAGGGATTAGCTCCGTCGATTCTATCGACTATGGAATCGTTTTTGGTCAGAATTACTGTTGGCACTGCCGTGATACCAGCCTTTAAAGACACGTCAGGCACTTTCTCAGCTTCGATCTTAGCGAACTTGACCCCTTTGTATTCGGGCAGTTTGCTCATTTCGCCAATTACATCGTTTATTTGAGAGCACTGATCGGCCCATGGCGCATGGAAATGAATGATGGATAGCTCCTGCGACCTGGTAGAATAAACAAACAACAACGATACAGGTTAATTCGCAGGCATCGATAGATAGAATTTTATAATTTTATATAATTCGATTATTTCGGGCAATAATTTTTGTTTTCTAAATCGACTTGGAGGACCTGTAGCAGTACGAGTTTTAAGAAATATTTCTGCGCTCCGATAACATTATCTTTATTTATGTATTTAGTAGAGGTCACTGTGGAAATAGGAAAAAGGAATCGATTGAATCGTCGTTGCATAATTTGGAGAAATTGTCATATAGCCGCGATACCAAAATCTTGCTATTTTATCACGAAACTATATCGCGAAAAAACTCGTGACTTTCGAACCGAGGGGAATTTCCATTCTAACGAAGAGGTGATTTGTAAAGAGATATGTCCATCGACGCATGAGTTTAAAGAAGAATACTAATATAACACGTAACGTTCTTTTTGAAATCGACAGTAATTCAATACACTAACAATCTTCAAATGAAAATACGTTGTCGGTACGTCACGAAGAAAAGTGAGGTTAAGTTACGTTCTAAAGATTGAACTCTTGAAATATGGTTACACACTTGACAAAATTTTCGTATTCTTGCTTAGAACCAAGTTCGGTGACAGTCATCCTGTCACTAAATTATCTTCTTCTTTTTATGGTAGAATACACGTTACAAACAAGGAAAGAAAACCACCATGCGTAACAACTGGTAACAACCACTACAGCATCTACTACCCGATCTACGCTGGTCTACGCAACCAGAGAGGAACAGAGAGTGCTCACGCCTTTGTCTGGACTTGCCACCACTTTTTGGCACGCTCACCTTAGCACGGAACAGCTCCTAGACCGGCGGTAGAGCCCACTTTTACCACGTAACAGAGAGCACACCAGTTTTAGCATGAAACAGAACCTTTACTATCCTATGGCAGAAATCAGAACTAGCTTCAACACATGATTCGTGCGATATAACCATGTATCGGAAATTGCTAAAATTCGATGCGGTAAATTACTGCCGGTAATGCCTGCCACAATAAACTACAATAAACTGTGGGCCACTGCACTTAAGATTGATATACTTTTATTAACAAATATGTCAACTTCCATATTAAAAAAAGTGTGACGGCAATCACACGTGACACACAGTTTTCATTTTTTAACCTTGCCAAAGTAGTATGATGTTTAAAATAAGTAAATATACAGTATTTACTCGATAAATGTTCAAAATATCTGGTCTATAATACCGTGGGCAAAGTTGGGCAAAATATTTATCCAAATGACAATATCGAATAACGAAATAAAAGAATAAAAAAAGTACCCTTGTGTGTTCGGCGAATATCAAATAAATAATTTTATTCGATTAGAATTTATCCGACAAATAAAGATAATTTTTTTTATTCAATTAAATTATATTATATTAAATTATAGAATAATTTTTTCTTCGAATAAATCTTCCAATAACTTTTGCCAACTCGTATAAACGGCGACGAGGTCCGACGAGCGCCGAACATTAAAGACCCAGCGACTAACAAATAACATACAATGTAAGCAAATGGGCGGCGGCTGTATGATTTTTAGGCCGATATTTGATATTGGAATAAGACAGAAATCTTTACAAAAGGACGAATGAATAGTAAATGGTATATTTGAGCGCGGTCGTTAGGCCTTCCGTCAAAGTGTAAAAAAACACATATAAGTAGGCCATAAAAATCCTCCTTACACATTTTTCTGTGCCATATAATTCTAATTGACGAAGCGCAAAGTACCAGCAGCGATGTCCTAAAGTGTTAATAGCCGTACCAGGTACCAGAAAGACATTAAAGACCAAATCGGTCAAACCTGCCGGGGTTTCCACGTGCTCGACACCCCCCGGCATAAGGACCAGCACGCGTGGGGCCGCCGAAGAATCGCAACAGCAACAGTGGACAATTGTAAATCAACAGCAAATATTGAAATTGTACTTATTTATTTAAATTATTTAACTTATTAGAATTTATTAAAATTATTTAAATGAAAGTCGAAAAAAGGTACTTTTTTATTCGGACTTTCGAATAACGAATAAATGTTTTTCATCCGTTATTCGAATCGTTCCTTAAATAATTTTTTATTTAGATAATGCCCAACTCTGCCTGAGAAATACATAGTGGGTGCTCGAACTGATACCTCTCAACTTGAATATGAGATAAGTACATATAAGATTGGGGCACCATATGTCACCCTAGGAACCATGCAAGAATTTGTTTGAACATTTTTTTCACACAACAAAGGATCATTTAGGATAAGCAGACAAGTTTGTGGTTGCATTAATATTTTATTCTGTAATTTGCAATGTTAACTTTAACTGTGAATTATTCCTTTAATTACAGAAAGTGACAGAAGTTGTCAGCGCGAACTATATGAATCCTTTAAGTTAAAAATAAATGTAGACAATTAAAAAATTTTTTTAGTTGAACTGTTCATTAACACCCGAAGCAATAAGTATTTACTGAAATAAAATAGGTACCAGCACGGGCAGCGCGGTCGACAATACTTGAGGGGTGGGTCAGGGAAGAGGAAACCAGCAGCTCAGAAGCAGGGAAACCGTCCACAGCCCACGAATATCCCAACACTGGGCAAGAGCAGTCTTTTCGCTGTGTGCGGAGAAGTCGGTGGGTGCCTAAAAATTGCTTTGCAGTAAACACGTGATGATGTTTACTGCCGTTAGTTCTAAGCCGCTGGTTTTCCCCACTCCTCACGTATTGTCGACCGCACTGCCCGTGTTGGTGCCTGTTTCGACTGCGAACGCGCTACACACACAAGCGTCCGTCTGCTCTATCCGTGTGAACTACCTGCTCGACTGATCGACGCCGACTCGTTCCTCCGATTTTCACGTTTCCGAAGTTTCGAACGCATGAGTCGGAAAGTCGGAATCTGGAGACGGCGCGCATTTGAATCCCGGCGCGGCGCATATTTTTGCTATAACTTTTGATCTAAAAAAGATATCAAGGAGAAATGTGGATTAAATTTTTCTTTGAAAATCGGGTTCAATGATTTACACAAAAATATATTTTGTATTGTTTAAATAATGTTTTTGTTGATGCCCTTACCTGCCAAAAACACTGCAGATTGATCTTTAAGAAAGGATAGCACCTGTACCAGTGATCCTACGGTATCGAAACTTCGATCTGCAGCCGTCTGAGGTATTAACGGGATAATAAATTATCTAATCATGACACAACATTTTCCCTTTTACAAAAAGATCTTGGTTGAAGTGGTAATTAAAATCGATTACTAGCTATGTAAAGACTAAAAAGTATAGTATATGTAAAGACTAAAAGTAAGACTAAAACACATTTTCAATCCTTCGGAAATGAATTGCTAAGAATGCAAATTCTTCCGAGGAATATCGAGGCCATGGTAGACCGATGCTCTTCGTTCAAGACTATGTTGCTTGAAAAAAAAACTTTTTAAAAACCACGCTTATATTAGAATGCACTAAACAGGAGAAAATAATATTTTTAGATATTAGTGACTATAAATAAAAGTACGCCGAACTATATTTACGTAATCATCGCGTGGGCGCGTACCACGCTTTTATTTATAGTCACTAATGTCTAAAAATATTATTTTCTCCTTTTTAGTGCATTCTAATATAAGCGTGGTTTTTAAAAAGTTTTTTTTACATATTTTTTTATTTTCTACTTTTTAGTCTTTACATATCTAGTAATCGATTTTAATTGCCACTTCAACCAAGATCTTTTTGTAAAAGGGAAAATATTGTGTCATGATTAGATAATTTATTATCCCGTTAATACCTCAGACGGCTGCAGATCGAAGTTTCGATACCGTAGGATCACTGGTTCAGGTGCTATCCTTTCTTAAAGATCAATCTGCAGTGTTTTTGGCAGGTAAGGGCATCAACAAAAACATTATTTAAACAATACAAAATATATTTTTGTGTAAATCATTGAACCCGATTTTCAAAGAAAAATTTAATCCACATTTCTCCTTGATATCTTTTTTAGATCAAAAGTTATAGCAAAATATGCGCCGCGCCGGGATTCAAATGCGCGCCGTCTCCAGATTCCGACTTTCCGACTCATGCGTTCGAAACTTCGGAAACGTGAAAATCGGAGGAACGAGTCGGCGTCGATTAGTCGAGCAGGTAGTTCACACGGACAGAGCAGACGAACTTGTGTGTGTAGTGCGTTCGCAGTCGAACAGGCCCAACACGGGCAGCGCGGTCGACGATACGTGAGGAGTGGGGAAAACCAGCGGCTTAGAACTGACGGCAGTAATCATCACGTGTTTACTGCAAAGCAATTTTTAGGCACCCACCGACTTCTCCGCACACAGCGAAAAGACTGCTCTTGCCCAGTGTTGGGATATACGTGGGCTGTGGACGGTTTCCTCTGAGGAATATACCGCGGCTCTTAGCTGTGACAATGTTCTGTCATGGTAGGCCAATGTTCTTCGTTCAAGACAGTTGTCTGAAAAAAGCATGTCAACAAAAATTTTCTTAAAATTGTACAAGTTTAACGAATTTTTTAATGAGAAGTTAAAAATATCCTAAAACCCTCATCGGTTTGAATGGAATGAAATCATAAACTATGTTGTGTTGCAGAAAACGTACCAAAAGTTCGGACAGTACTAAAAACAGATTATCTATTTATTACATTGCGACGAGAGGTCAATAGTAAAATAACTTATCCTAAATATCCTGCTGACACTAGGCGTTCATTTTGGTTGTTTTTCAATCACCGTAATCGTGATTCTGAGATTACTGTAGCAAAAATTACACTATGTATGGTATATTTGAATATTTCGACTGCGTATGTAAAAAAATGTTAAGTAGAGCTGTAATACAGTCAGGGTCTAGTAAATGCCCTGTAAATGACTATAGGCCGAAAGTATTCCAAAAATATTTTTCCGAAAAATTATTTTAAAATAATCTAAACAGTCAAAGAATGTTTTTACAGTGGTTTATCAATAACCATATGGTTAGTAAGCGAAAAAACATCTGATCAATGAAGAAAAAAAAATTGACTTGACCGGGGATTCGTACTTGATCCAAAAAGTCTTCAGCGGTTCCGCAGTCGGAGACCATAGCCGCTGCACCAACCGGCGTCGTTAGATTCGAATTCGAAATATTCAAATATACCACACATAGTGTTATTTTCGTTTTTGCACTACGAAAGTTTTAAAGTCTGGAAGATGTTTCTCTGAGCGTAGGAACGTTTAATATTACATAATATATTTTTAAGATTCGGAAAAGATAAGTATAAATTAGGGAAAACGCTGAAAAAAGTGGTTTTTATTTTTTTTAACTATGACGCACCACTATCAGCAATTTTTAAAAAATTGAGGGTAATTATATACAAAAGGTCTACGTGCTCCGATTTTGATGAAATTGTAATATGTTATAGTTATAGATTTCGACATTTTGAACAACTTTTTCCTTTTCCAATATAGGGGGGTCGCTTTTAGTTTTTGAGATATTTGAATTTTTCGCATTCCTAAATGCTCCGCGGCAACGTAAGTCTGTCCCGGTGCGGCGTTTGTTTACATTTTGACGCTGTAGAGATGAGAGACAAACCAGGGAGGCGGAAAAAGAGCCGGCCTGACACCACACACACCCACCCAGTGTTTCACACGCACCCAGTGTTTCTAAATGTTAATTTCATAACGGAAACCTTCTTTTTAGAAACACTGAGTGCGTGTGAAACATTGGGTGGGTGTGTGTGGTGTCAGGCCGGCTCTTTTTCCGCCCCCCTGGTTTGTCTCTCATCTCTACAGCGTCAAAATGTAAACAAACGCCGCACCGGGACAGACTTACGTTACCGCGGAGCGTGTAGGAATACGAAAAATTCAAATATCTCAAAAACTAAAAGCGACCCCCATACATTGGAAAAGGAAAAAGTTGTTCAAAATGTCGAAATCTATAACTATAACATATTACAATTTCATCAAAAGCGGAGTACGTAGACCTTTTGTATATAATTACCAAATTGAGCATAATATTTGCGGTAATATCTCATTGCTAAATTAAATCTGTGATAGTCAACTTAAGATTTCTATATGAAATCTGCATTTTTCTGATTTTTTTCGTGTTTTTCATTTTTTACAACTAGAGTTTGCAACGGAAAAATCTGAAAATTATATCTAATATGTGGCTTAGTATCCGAAATGTGTCAGATTTTTTTCAGAATCTTTAACTGTCAGTAAATAGGGAAATTGGGCCAAAAACTGGTTTTTCGATTTTTTTCAATAACTACCCTTACCGATGAGATATGGGGCTGAAACTTGGCAGAGAAGGGTCTTTTTGGGTAGGCTATCGAATGGGCCAAGCTCGATTAAAATCCCACCGGGGACGAATTTTACTACCAAACCCGGGCATAGCCTTTCAATTACAGTGTAATTCTACTACATTCACGATTAGCGTAACTACCGGCAATCAAATTGATTAAAAGGTTTCAATTAAGTCATACAACTAGAGTGTAATCTATCCTTTGCTGAATATTAAATTAATTTATATTTTTATGCCAAGTTTTGCTGAAAACAACGCAAAACATAAATTAATTTGAGAGTAAAACGTGTTCTAACTCTCTGGAACTCTTTTCCAAGTTGCATATTAAATCTAGAAGTAGAGACAGAGAGAGATTGTTTTTGAAACTATTATTTTGTCTTTGTTAAAAATGATGTGAGATCTGATCCTCTCTGGCATGGGAGGGGGAAATCCGCTCTACCGCCGGTCTAGGAGCTGATCCAGGCTAAGCATCCGCTCTACCGCCGGTCTAGGAGCTGATCCAGGCTAAGCGTCCGCTCTACCGCCGGTCTAGGAGCTGATCCAGGCTAACCCAGTCCGCTCTACCGCCGGTCTAGGAGCTGATCCAGGCTAAGATTTTATGTGGGGGCAGCACTATAACGGGCGCAGTCAAAACCTGGGCGTGAGCACTCTCTGTTCCTCTCTGCCCAGATCCACACACTGCCTCTCTGCTGCTGATCCAGCAAGTCCGACGTCCGACTATAAATAGTCGTTGTTCACAGTCGTTCACGACACGCAAATTGTGAATGAAATGGTAGGGAGGGTGTATTTGGGTGTATCGTGCATACATATTGAGTAATTTGACATATAAGAATGAATGATTTATGAGCCGGGCCAGTGCAAAGACAACGATTCATGTGTTGACAAACACAGATTGACAGAAAATTTTTACAGTGAAAGACACGTTATTAATTCGATTAGAACAGTTCACGAACTGTAAATGAAATTGTAGGGAGGGTGCATCGTGCATAACGAGTAATCTGACCTATAAGAATGAATGATTTATAATTCCGTAAGCCGGATCAGTGCAAAGACAACGATTCATGTATTGACAAACACTTAATTTAGATTAACAGACAAGTTTTATAGTGAAAAACACGCTGTCAAATTGTCAATTCCATTAAAAAAATGAAGGGAATTTTAATTTTCGACCATTTGAACGATGTCCTTTTTACGAAGTGCAACAAAAAGTTTGCAAATCATGTACAAAAGTTAGCTAAAATGCAAGGACTGATCTCCGACAATAAGGTAAATCTTTATTGAAATTGATCATAAATTTTGTTAGTGCGTAGAAAAAGGTAAATGTCAATGATTAACGATGTTTTCTATAAATTTCACAGTCTTATGTACGAATGAATGGTTGTATTCGACTTGCAGGACTTGCAGGATACAAGCAACACAGAATCAAAACTCAATCCAAATGTAATAATGCAATTGTTTTCGCCTATTGTTACATCCCAGCATGTAATGGCTTCTCAATTTGGTAATTCTTATACCTCGATGAGATGCCACGATGGAACGAATATGGTATTTGACGAATTTATGGGATATACGTTTATCTACATCTCTTTGGAGGAAGTAGAATCAATGAAAAGAACTTTAGGCGTTTGCGTATCAATTGTTAGACACGTCTGTGGGCCAGATGTTGGAATGTAAGGTTTATATGGAACGATATGGTTTGTATCATTTATAAGAATGATTTGCTTCGAGTAATAACGCAACAAAACAATTATTTACAGACTAAAGATAAGCAGACAAAAGGTATGCTTGGTATCTTCCTTGTTAGACGCATGGGTGTACTTAAGGGATCGCGAGCAAAACATGTTAACAGAAGCAATAGAGCAATTATCGATAAACACAGACCTAGGTGTATCGATACTAAAAGTATTACACGATGCTTGCGATAAACTGAAGACGCAATCTGAATTCTCTAACGTTCACATTTTGATATTGGTGGAGCAAAAGTTTCTATCGCTGTATTCCAGTAAAAATGCTCACGACTTGTATGCTTCGGATATATTGATGATGATGCTTCTGTGTTGGGTAGTGAATCTAAAAAGAAAAGGTGGCTATCTATTCGGATACCATGGGAATGACGACCATAACGATATTCTTTTACCCGACAATCATTCTTTCAAAGAAGACCAAATCGCTTTCGGAGAGAAACTGGCTAATCCTACTTCAGAAGATATTACAAACTTATTCAGTAATGATCGTCGCTGTTATAAGATCGTGATTAACACGTTCCGTGCCACGTGTACCACTGATGGTACACGTTAAACTTCCAGACTGCTTCTGACGTATTTATTTAATGCGCTAAAACAAATATATTTTATAACAAATTTAAGACCGTAGAATATACATATAATATTTTCACCAAAACACGAATGAGGTATTATCAAAAATTTGAATGAAAAATCGAGCAAAAACAGCTTGGCATGGAACGTGTTAATGCAATTTCTGTTGTGTAGTGATATATTGTTTGATTTGCAGGAGGGTCAAGAGAATCTTCCATTAACGAAGGTTTACATTCTTTAATGGACGATGATTTGTACAGCAATATACTTTTGCTCGGATCCGAGCACGATTACATCGCAAATGCAGTTCACATTTTCGAATTAGCCGATGGCATTAATCTTGTGATGATAGTGGAAGTAACGAATCTGGCAACGTCGTCCGGATTGTATGATAGTTTTCATTATTTAAATATTATAAACGGTCTGCAACTTCAAAGAGACATCGACGAGTTGAGACCAGCATTCGAAAATTTTGACTTAGCGATGAAGAAAGCGATAGATGGAATCAAGAAGAACAGAGCCAATGTTAGCAACGACGTCGACATGTGTCAGAGAAGGTTGCAAGTGAAATGGGAGTTCGTTAGGAAAAAATATATGGATCTCTTGAAATCCAGAGATCCAGAATCTGTTTTACAGATCGAATCGAATACATCCGGGTTCACAGATAATTTAAAGGAGTTATATAGATTAACGTGCTTCGACAAGAATTTCTTAAAGCAAGGCATCGACGTGCTTACAACCGTAGGCAGGCTGGTCCGTCAAAAACTGAATGACTTCAGCGACTTCCTCAAAGTGAAAGCGCTGAAGAACTTCACGCTTGGATCATATCCTTTCGCAATTACTTAGAATTATTTTTAGTTTCACCGAGTTTGTAATGTTACTTTTCTTTTTATTCTTTTTTTTTATAATAAATTACATATGAAAATATACCTCCTTAATGCCATATAATCTACGAGAACTTCCCTAACCATCAATAAATATCTAGAAGAGTTTCCAGGCCTTGTGCATTTCATATACATAGACAGAACCACTCATCGGCTAACAGCTCCGACATTAGACTTTACGAATCCGGAAACTCTTACTCTTACAACGAAGAAGGTAACTTATTATTAGTTAAAAGTTATATACTGATAAATAGAAATTCGACGTAATCGAGCATTGTTTGAATAGATCTGGAATATGGTGAAGCAAAGTAGAATGCATTTAGAAGAAGGACACTTGTCGGTCATGTGGAAAGATACAACGTTCAATTATGCTTACTTTTTATGGTTCGAGGACAGTTCTGTGAGTAAATATTAGCAATTGATAGTAACACGAATACGATATCGCACTGTTTGTATCATTATATTTTCTTTAGGGATCACCCTTGAAGTGTAAAGTTTATTTGAATCACATAATGAAAAATTTTCCAGTGCCGGGGATATTTTGCGGAGATTATTACAGGTTTGTAATATCGCAATTACTGGACTGCGGATCTTTATGCGTTTATAGCAAAATTAAGTGGATGAAATTGAAAATTGTTGGAAAATTTTAATTCAAGATTACAAACGGTATAACGGTTACAACAAATTTGATTTCATCTAAAAAGTAAATTAAATGTAACATTCATATTTGTTGGACTTCGTTAAAATCTTTGTGACGAGTCTGACTCGTTAAAATACAGCAAGGGGTTAAGGGAAGAAATAACATTGAATTTAGTTTCTACATTTTGCAATCGATGCCGACAATTTTTACTTCGCATAAAGATTCGCAGTCTAATGATTAGACAGCGGATATTTATGCAAAATAAACATTTTCCAGCTGTATCACACCAACCTGGAGTGAAATAGAAGTTCGGTCGGTTGAAAATAATGTAACAGTATATTTAAACTCTTTCAATTTGTTTACGTTTACAGTTTACAGTTCGAAACTACACCTACTCACTTTTGTTAGAAATGCGTCAAATCCGCTGTTTAATGTCTTCTCTTCTTTCCTCCACTGAGAAAAACACTTATTCTGTTTTATAATCTATAGAAAATTAGCCGAAACATGTTTCCCTAAATTATCCGCGAACAAAATCAGAATCTACGAACTTTACTGCGTCCACCTCGGCTTGGCAACATCGTCGTGCGTTTTAGAACATTCCAGGAGACTCGCGGCTACAATATGGGAAGTCACAGGCGTCCCGAATAATCCTGCCGACATACTTTAACGACGTTACGACGTTTCAGTATTTCTGTACAGAAAAGAAACTTGAGGTACTCTAATCACTTCAGACAATTTCCATACTACTACAGTTAATATTTAAAACAAAAACTATTTAAAAAGAGAATCAGAATTATTTATAAAGCATGTAACACACGTATTAATTTGATATTTATAAAACATGGTAATGCAAAACGAATGTATTTATTTTATACATTAAATATCTAAACAAAAAGGGTAATGGCACGGTGTTAAAAATCAACAAAAGCAAACCTATGTACTGCCATCTTTTCACAGACCTATGGAACATCATAAATATCTAGAGCGTATTAAAAACATTATTAGCGTTGTACAAAAAGAAAAAAAATATGCCTTTTCTTTACAAGATTTTAAAAATATCTTCAAGTGTTGAACTTCCACGATAACGCGTTAAAAACTATTCGGTAGTTCAGTCTATGTTACCTCTCCACTTTGTAATGCACACTTTCAATGCTATAGACACGGTACCTTTAAAAATTACAACATATTACACACGTGTTGCACGTGTCGTATGTTATAATGCTCTATAATGTTTTAAGTATATCTTTAGAAAGCTTTCGAACGAAATTCAAATAAGACGTTATCTTTAATTGTTCGCTGCATCCGATTTTCGCGTATTGTCCGTCTTTTTCTGTGCAATTTGACTATAAGATACTTGGGAGGATGTATTTTGCACACAATTCGCCTCACTGGGTTCTTGGTGTGACACTTGACTATGCAAAATTCTTTCGCTAGTGCTCTGCGTAGCAATCGGCTCAGAAGTCCTACCTTTCTTCAGTCCAGGCTTAGTGTTGCTTAAGTATTTTCCCCTACCTTTACCTCTACCACATATTTCTGATGTTTCACCTTTACAGATAGACTCCTTCACTATTTCCGATTCCATGTTGGCATAACGTGTGTTTTGTGTGGCAGATTTTATAGGTGGTAAGTCCTGACTTGATAAATCTGTGCTATGTACCACATCCACAGTTGGTTTTTTCGACTTGGTTTGATTAATACATTTCTCTTGACACGCTGCTGTATTTTTGTTCTTAAAAGTTGCTTGTCTCTGTAGAACAGATAGATGCGTATAGTTAAATTGAACAGAACAATTTGAATACTATTTGGATTTGTTAGATAATACGTACAGTTGCAGTACAATTATCATTAAGCATTTGTCTTTCTTCGCATACGTTTTCTGAAAAGCTTATTCTACAAGGAGACAATTTATCTAATTTTTGAGAGTTTCTACAAACACCATCTTTCCCCGCTTCACATTTCTTATCAATGTTATTTGTACTTCCATTTAGTTTCAATTTCTTATTATGTTCAAATTCCTTTATCTGCCTCTCCAACTCTGCCACTTCGTAATCAGATTCGCATAACGCTGGGATTAACTCATCTAAATACTGTTCGGCAACTTTTTGTATTCTAATTGCTGATTCGAGTCCTGAAGTTCTTGTCACATCCAAACTGAGAATGAACAAATTTAATTAGCAGAGAAGTATATGTGCCCATTGAATTTGAATTTGAATTCAAATCGAGTTTAAATAAAGTAAACTTACCTTAAAGACTCGATAAATTTACTGAATACATCCGGTGTATTCAATAAGTTTTTAGTAGGAGCAGGCTTGTAATCGGAACCGTCGAGTATAGTTAAATCGTTTCCCAAATTAATTATCTTTAAAGGAACAGGTTCGAATAACCTGAAACAACAGAAACGCTCGATTACTTTGAACACAACAGATACTCGATGATCATATTTACAATTAGTTTCTTCTTACCCTTTCGTACGTCTTAAGAAGACGTGTCTAAATTTATGTGTGCCTTTATCGCTGGTGATCGAAGAGCTCAATAGACAAGTAACAAAGAACTCTTCCGCGCAACCATTACCTCCAGAGAAATGCGAAGCAAATTCTCTATGTAACATTTTATCCCTCATAGTGAGTACCAACTTTGTGTTGCGCCTGAAGCGAAACCAACCAATCACTTGTTTGCTCTTATCCTGCATAAAGTCCTTCAGCTTCTCTTTATTAACTTTACCGATCGAATCGTGTAATAGATCTGGCAATGGGCACGTAACAATACTTTCAATATCTAAAAACGTAAAATCTCCATTATTACAGAATCCAGTGGATGTCACTTGAAAAATTATACGAATCTGAGATTATGTATATTTACTGTTATGTCTCTTCACAGTTTCTATTTGATTTTCCGCATCTGTGTACGTTTTCACTACGAATTCAAGATTCTCTCCAAGTAAAAAACCCATCTAAATGGAACACGGAGAATCAAAAATTCGTTTGTTTTATTTAGTGTTGTCGATTGTTAAGGTTAGGAAAGAATTTGAGGTTATCACGCGAAACTTCTGGTACACTTTGTAGAAGCGAGTGCGCGAAAACGAAACGATTTTTAATAACAACAAACTAAATGCGGGTTTTACCTGATCTCCCCGGCTGCCAACATATTCGTAGAATAATAACGAGAGAGCAGCGCCTGATATAGTAATCAGCAAATCGTTGTCCGCCATGCTGACAATTAACTGTTATTCACTTCGCGATTTTGTTTGTCCCTTCTGTCGTCACGTTATCGTGTTCTATCGTCGCCCATGCGTTCGCAATAATGTATTATTCTTTTACATCTGTTGCTCCTGCAAGAATGATATCAACAATTATGACGAATAAAAATCGGTAAATAATATATTTAGTAACGTTTGACAGATACCCTCAAAGTATGTAGCGCAATATACAACACTGTAAACATCAGTTCGTAATGTTACATTTTTTTTGTGTTTTCTTTAGGATATATTTATTTTATAAACACATATAAATGGTAATTATTTGCATAAAATACTTACATAACATTAATCAGCAAATTTATAGGAACAGAACGTAAAACATAAAACTGAGAGAGAAATGTTTCAACGAACAAATGATCGATAACGATCGAAGTAAAAGATGACTAAATAAATGTTCAACGCGCGTTCATTTGTTTCGTGATTTCGAAAAGTAGCTGATCCTTCATAATTTCATTTAGTTTAATTTAGATTTTCGATTTATAAAATTTAGTGGAAGTAAATTGAATAGATAAAAATTATTGGTTTGGTTTGTGTTCATCATAGTGAATACAAGGATTTTAGAAACGCTGTTTGTTAGTTACCTTTGTTTGTCGATAATGATGTAAATAGTAGTATGTAGAAAGCGAATACAACAGCTTTGATTTTTCTGTTTGATAGAGGTTGAAGACAATATAAAATGTCCAAAAGATATTTTTTGTCAGAAGTGGGATTCGAACCCACGCCCACAATGTGGACTGCGACCTGAACGCAGCGCCTTAGACCGCTCGGCCATCCTGACATTGGGTGTTCATCAATTTTGCGTTGGGAAAGCCTATAGCGAACGTTAAATATAAATCATTTTGATGAAATGCCGTTGTAAATTAGTTTCAACGGAAATGTGTGATTAACAGACTCCAAAGCGTATAATATAATAACATAACAGTCCTTTTGTGCAGTGGCGCACCAAGGATTTAATCTTGGGGAGATTAATCTTGGGGGGGGGGGAGAGGTGAGTTGAACAAAATGACCTTTTTTTTTAGCAAAAATATTTGTCAACAGACTACAGTGGCCACAGACAACGGCCACACAGTGTTTTATTTCCTTTTTCTTGGGGGGGGGGGGGGACTTGGCCCCCTGGCTTCCTCCTGGGTGCGGCACTGCTTTTGTGTGTAAACTTGTCAAGAATCTTTATTAGTACATTTTTGTATCAGCAACGTTGATCCACTTATTAAATTTCTTATACTGGCTGCTTGCTATTCTACTTCTGCCTGTAACAGGCAGTATCGTCAATTTTCAGATTTTTTGTTGCCGGAGATCATTGTAAAAAACTGGTAAACATTAAAATTTCTCGAATTGACCGTTTGCATTTTAAGGTGCCGGTATTACAGATTCCTGTGGACATCAAGTCCCATAAGGTCACATAAGGTCTATTCCTATATCTCATCTTCGTCTGTGACAATGTTTTGTGTCTAAGTCGAAGGCCTGTATGGGTCTGTATAACATGTATAAACAGTGAAAGAGACTTATTGTTAGTCGTACGCAAGAGCAAGATGGCGAGTTGTCCGACATAGGCGGACTGTCGAGAGAACTGACGTTACACATGCAGTCTGAATGGTCTGGAAATCGTCGTTTCGTGGATAAATTAGAAGAATGGAATTGTTTCGCACTGACACGCATTTTATTTTCGTGAAAGAGCGATACAGCCTGTGGTGTGACAAATATACGGGCGAATTCTCCGCGAAGTCGGGTGGGTATATGCATCTTTGACAGAAGTACGTATACATTCCGTTAGAATTTCCTGTGAAACTCAAGCGAAATAATCGCGCGCTAATACGTTCTACGAATTAAAGTCCATCGTATTACTTGACACGGTAGAAAAATTAATTATACGTTAAAAGCACGATTGAATTATTATCGCTAACATACGTAAAGTAACATACGTATCTTCGAAGATATTTATTTAGATCGTGTTCCCTTCTGCAGCTATAGTTCATTAATTATGTAAATACGCGAGAGATACGCTGCAGTTAATTTAATTATTGGTAAAATTTAGGATTTCAAATTATTTCTATTTTTATAGATGTTATTGATTGTAAGTTTGTCTACAGATTGGGAATGGGCAGCTCCGAACGACCTGGAATGTCTCGGAATCTTTTATGGAATCGTTGGGAAAATAGAACAACCGTCGGTATTGGAACCACGTTTGATGCTAATTAAAGAAGTTTCACCAGCTGGAGAATTATACGGAGGACATATCGTATACAAGATCAAATCTATCACGTTTTTACATCTTGGTTCGGAAAACAACGACATCGGGCTTCAGGCGTGTAAGAAGCATCAGAATTTGCCAAAGAAAAAAAGTCAAAGTAGTTTGTTCGATGTACCGCAAAAAGCAGCTTTCGCCAAGACATGGGGAACCATCAAGAGCGCGACCACCACCATCAAAAATACTACGCAGCAAGCTGCAGCGCTAGCGACGTCTCAGGTAATTTGTAAACTACAGTATCAGGTTTCACGTGTGGTTAAAAGAATGTGAAAATAACAAAGAACGGAACTACTTATAGGTGAAATCTACAGTGTCCAAACGAAGTATCGTAAAGGACAAAGAGAGATTTGAGAAAAGGATTCTCGAAGAATTAAATAAAGTTTTCACAGAAACGGATTCCTTCTATTATTGTCAAACTGGTGACATTACCAACAGCCTACAAAGACTTTGCAATACAGAATCGAAGCAGAACGAAGAACCGGATAAACCACTTTGGCAAAGAGTAGATGACAGATTTTTCTGGAATAAACACATGCTGCAAGATATAATCAATTTAAAAGTTAGAATCATTTGAAATTTCATCGACTGTTTTAGTAAAATTCTTATTTCTATAAAATATCTAACTTTTCCAGACAGATAAAGCAAATTGTTGGATTTTACCTGTTATTCAGGGATACGTGCAAATAGAAAGATGCAATGTAGAAGTAGGTTTCGATGGACAATCTCAACACGAAACCTTTAATTTAGCCGTTATATCGAGGAGAAGTAGATTTCGTGCAGGCACAAGGTATCTTTTGTGACGGTAACTGTTTCATTAATTACTTTGTATACAAACAATATATTTTCTGTGACGATGCAGGTATAAGCGACGCGGAGTGGACGACGATGGAAAATGTGCAAATTATGTGGAAACGGAGCAATTAGTGTGGTATCATGACCATCAAATGTCTTTTGTGCAAGTTCGAGGCAGCGTACCTGTATACTGGTCTCAACCTGGCTATAAATATAAGCCTCCGCCTCATATAGACAAAGGTAATTAATCATCTTCCTGACAAAGTCATTGAATACATGCCTTTGTAACAGGTATCTAGGAACTGTTGCGAATGTGTACGCGTAAAGTAATTATAGATTTAAAGAATTTATAGAAATAAAGAACGTGCGATGTTCTAGGTGAAGCAGAAACACAAGTGGCTTTCGAAAAACATTTTACAGAAGAACTTCAGTTGTATGGTCCAGTTTGTGTGGTGAACCTTGTAGAACAAACTGGTAAGGAAAGAATCGTTTGGGAAGTTTACAGTAACCATGTGATAAATTACGATCATCCGGACATAACGTATACATCGTTCGATTTTCACGAATACTGGTAAGGATTTGCAAGGGTCTCGTGACGAATGTATTTTGAATTAAATTAGAATTGTTGCTAAATACACCTTTGTGTCTAACACAGTCGAGGAATGCATTTTGAAAATGTGTCTATCCTGATCAATTCATTGGCTACGGTACTGACAGATATGGGGTACTGTTGGCGGGATAAGCAGGGCACAATTTGCATGCAGAAGGGAGTGTTTCGGGTGAATTGCATAGACTGTCTAGATAGAACGAATGTGGTGCAAACCGCTCTGGGTAAAGCTGTAATGGAAATGCAGTTTTCTAAGCTAGGACTAATACCGCCAGATGGTCAGTTGCCAACAAACATCAAGCAGACATTTCAATTGCTTTGGGCCAATAACGGCGATATTATTAGTAAACAATATGCTGGAACAAATGCTTTGAAGGTTCGTACTCTGGTGGTTCCTTCTCTCATTGGTTCCCCATCGATCGTATTTAGAAGCGTGCGAGAACTCGAAAACGTTGGGTATCCGATGATCGGTTTTTGATAATTTTGAGAGTCTCGAATATATCGAGATTTCTCGCACACCTCTAATCGTTTGCCAACGAAACTGTATCGGCCGCTGAACGTTTATGATATATCGTTTCTTTGTTTCTTATTGATTATAGGGAGATTACACAAGAACAGGGGAAAGAAAATTTACTGGGTTAATGAAAGATGGCATGAATTCTGCAAACAGGTACAATCGGACAGCCATTAATCATAATGCGCCTCGCATTGCATTAGATCGCCACTCTCATTTCACATATCCTACACAACACATAATCGTATGGTGAAAAGGGTCCTTTCAAGAGATGTAATTGTCTCGATAGAAATAAATTATTACAAGCTGTTTGCATCATTCGATCATGTTAATACGATATCATCACCTAAATACCGTTTTCTTTATACATGCATAGAACCCTGACACTATCCTTTCATTTTCCCATAGATATTTTCGACAACACTTTATGGACGACATACGTCAGGCGGCGATAGATACCTTGCTAGGCAATCCTATCAACGTTAACGAACTGAATACCGATTGGTCGAAATATTTAGAGATCTTTGATAATTGCTGCAATCAGCTAGTTCCCGTGATATCGACAAGCATAATTGCTACATTTCCTGACTTTCTTTATGCCACTGCTATCTATCATTTAGTAAGGTTCGTCCGAAGGCTATCAAATCGAATTGCGTAAACTGTTGCTCCGAATGCTAAACATTGTCTGTATACTGTATACTGTATATAGTGGATAAGACACAGAATGTGACAGTGTAAAACTTTAACCCAACATGATACCTTTAAGAATTGATTTTTGGTGCACGACGAGAAGCTTCTTTTGCATGTCAGGTGCTTAACTTTCAAGTTTAAACTTTTTCAATCCTGAAAGTACCCTTTACCTTTGTGAAGCTAGTCCTTACTACTTTAACTTGTCGCGGTTCTTGGTATACGTGTGGTTTTAACTGGATATTCCTTTTCAGATATTATTTAAATCGCTTCAGGGATGTCTATAGACAGGCAACCATTGATATGATGTTAGGGAATTCGGTAAACGAGGAAGTATTCCAAGAACGTACGGAAGAAGAAGACAATGCTGCAACTGCGATCCACGTGAAACTACTAATAGAGGATTGCAAGAAATTACTTGTACCTGACCCGGAAGTTATCCTAGGTAGCTGGAGTCTTATAGATGCGGATCCAGTGTATGTCATCAATTTATATATTATATATGTTAGGATTAGAGAAAATCGCAGAATCGCAGACTAATTCGTTAACTAATTCGTCATCGCAATTTTCTCTACGAATAGAACCGGAGACCCAACGGAAACGGAAATGGATACTATCCTTATATTAACACGAGACTGTTACTATGTGGCCGACTATGACGACCAGATCGACAAGGTTACAAACTACCAAAGAGTTCCGCTGGAGGACATTGTACTAATCGAATGCGGAAAGTCCGAGAGTCTACTTTCCCTGTTTAAAAATAGGCATTTTTACTGCATTAGAATCAATTACAAAGTAGGCAATGAAAGCGGCTACTTTCACATGTTTCGCAGTACAAATTTACAGTTTTTTAATAACATGGCTGTCGTGAAAACCGAAGAAGAGAGTACAGGTATGAAAATAAGTTTTCTTTGATATTGAACGCTTAGGCAAATAATATATTTTTATTTTGTAGAATCTTTAAGGGCAATTTGTGAAACTTTCGCTGTTGCAATAGAAATGGCGGGTTTACAAAATATTCTTATAGCGATAGATGTAATAATAGATAGACGAAAGAGTAAGTTAGTCAACGTTAAAGGATCTACGGGTCTCCTAGATCTTTCATCCTTCCCAGAGTTGACCAGAAATGTTTCAGAAACACAGTTGCTAGCTCTTAAAAGTGCAGGTACGTGTTTCTACGATTAATGCGCTCGTTTACTTGTGTTTACGTGAATAATATTTGATCTAAATATTTCTTACAGGAACGAAAGCTTTGAACAACATGTCCGAGCAATTCAGTAAACTGAATAAACTGAGTCATAGCTTTAGCGCTAGGAAACCAATCGACATAGCAAAGAACGTAGGCAAGAAATCTGAACCATCACCGAAACCCACCTTTACGGTTGGCGGTAGAGATATATTGGGAAGAGTACAACGGAAACGTAACGGCAGCAGTAGCAGTAGCGATGACGAGAATATCGCTATACCATCCGGTCCCCTAGAAAAACCAGAAAACTTTAGCCACGATAAGAATCTAATGGAAGCTTACACTCCATCTATCGGTATCATAATGGGTGTGAAAAATGCCGATATGGTGGAGTCAGACGAACACAACGAAAATCAGAATTCGTTGACACGACCTAATAATTTGCCTGATCAGAAATCGAATGTAGAGATCTTGCAAAAACCAGCCTCCGGTACAAGCACTTTGAGCGCTTCTCCTCAGAAGACTGCGGCAACAACGCCTGAAATAACAATCCAAAATGTGACCGACGGTTTGACTGAAGATAGCGAAAGGATGTCTCCACCCTCGACATTAAATCTGACAAAAAATATTAGCCATTCTTCGGAAGCAGTTGACAGTAGGTTGAAAAACGTGAATATCAATAATTTACAAACGGAGAGGTTGCTGGATAAAAAGAGATCTACTTCTGAACAAGATTTGACGTTAAACATTACATCCTCCCAAAGCGAATCCGCTTTGAAATCTATAAAAGCGAATACTACTACCGCATCTAGCCCAGTATCGTCCACGGCCAAAGATATTCTATCGCCGTTTTCGAAATTTGCTAAAGGTGTGCAAACATTAGGCGCAAACTTAGACCCTAGAAAATTAAAAGCGGGACAGGGAGGATTATTAAAAAATCTGTCGGACCATCACGTAGAGCAACGTCAGAAGTTGCAAGAGAGATGGGGTTCTTGTCGATCTAAGCTCATCGCTTTGTAGGTTTTTATAAAGATATATCTTAATATACCTGGAATCTGAATGTCTAGCGATGTGATTGTAATTCACAATTTAGGGATACAATTGAAAAGTTGTAACACGCAAATATTTACATTGTATAATAGGCGTGGGAATAATTCAGCATTGGAATTGACACATGTGTTTCACGGTGCCATTGGTACTTACTAGAGATAGTATCGTAAGGACATCGTATGAAATTTGATATCACACTGCACATTTTGAATTTCTTTGATTGTTTGGTATTACTGCCATCGTGCTAAAAAGTTTTTGCGAAAGAGAATGGTCATCGTTGAACTTTTCCTACATCTTCTCGTAACCGTTACCTTTTTACGAGGTACAATGTGGTCAATATTTAATCGATAGCAAGTCTCTCGGTGTGTCTTACAAATTATACCTATTACTCTACAATCGTAAGAGCAATTAGATCCTTGTTCTTAGTATCGAATGACTGTTTGCAAAATGCTTTTCGCATATTTATACCGAATTTTCACCTTTGACGGCGTTTATAACGATTTAACGAAACTGAGATTCTAGCGTTTGTTGTATTTGGATGTTATAGAAACTTAAATTGTGAATTTACCAAAAACAATGTGCTTACACGATGAAATTTAATTCCAGCATTCTTTGATTCCGGTCTTTGCTGCATAATTAAATTTTCTCGGTATACCAAACTTTATTTATTTATCGTACTGCTGACCGTTACTCTTTTACTTTTTTTTCCAAGTATACACGATATTTTAAGTCTCGTAAGTATTATAATAGATCGAAAATTTATTTCTGCAGCAAGGTAAGCAAAGAAGCTTTGTAGTCAATTATGTACATACAAAGAGTTACTTAAGTATAGTTTAGCGTATAATGTTAATATTGCTAATTAAACGAAAGTATAGTGCAAAGTAAATATCCTTCTTAGAAGTCTGTACAATGTGCAAACTAGCGTCGATAATTATGCTGATATAAATCGACGAAGTATCCAAGAATGAAAAAGTAGCGACGAGATTTTTAGGAGTATTACTTAATCGTAAAAACGGGACAAGATTTAATATTTATTTTAAATGTACAAAACAAAATACCTTTTTTCAACCAAAAACTTCCAATCTCATTATACGCATAAACAGTTCCAAAGATCAGCGATACGATTACAACATTCATACATTTGCGTAGTTCTAGTACATCGTTGTGTACATTATTATACTTAATCGTTATAGCGAATCGATGATAGCGAAAACTTGCATATACAGTTTATATCTGAACGTGTATTACGATCGAGCATATGTTGTTATTTATTACTCTGATTACGACAACGTACACCAAAACAATATGAATTATGAATTTAGACGGCTGACTTCTTCTATGTAAATAGTTTAATTTATTCGTAACGTACTGTAAACATTTTGTAGCCGTACTAACGTGTAGTAGGAGTGTCACGAGTTTTTCTAGTGAATGTTTTTTTTTCAACTGCAAACGATAGTCTGTGATATAATCTAGCAGAATGTACACAGCCTAAAAAAATGATGCAAATTACAAGAAAGGTGTGTCGATTCTGTAGACCGTTTAGGAATGCTTTAAAATGTTTAAAAACAAGAACATTCGAAGCAGGACAGTTCCGAAATGATTTCGCTCCGTTTAGCTGAATTTATTACCGAGATTTCATGACCGATTATCCATTCCGTGTATATCAGCTTATCTCTAACATTTTTAACTACCCGTAAACAACACTTATTTATCGATACAGTATTATATAAATCATTGAAGAGATACAAAACTATATATATTTTGTTGTTCGTTTTTTCCTATTGCGGCAATGTATGGTCCAATTAAAAGTTTTGAGTACTCAAAACGTGGTAACGTGTAATATTATGTGTATTTTTACAATAGGACAATTATAAACAATCCTGATAAACAACGCACGAAAAATGTTTACAGCCTATAGAGGCTTAACTTGCCTTATATACATATTTTAGCAGTTACATTTTCGGTAATATATATATATATAAATATATGTACATGTGATACCGCAAGTAAAATAGCACTTGTAGAAAAGATATTAAAATAAAATACCGTAAACTGCAATGCTATGTGTTTCTGTAGTTCCCAAAAGGATTTTATCCAGGGACTTAATATCGGTATAATTCCGAAATCGGTACCATGCCAGTAAATCTATACCAATACCGATACCGGTATTTCATACATACCGGTATTGTACCATATATTGTACCGATAACGGTATTGCACAGATATACTGGTATTACATATTTCGAGAACCGAAATAAGTACCGGTATTTTTTCGGTTTTTCCACCGTAAAGGATACATTAACTGCAGTTCCGTGACCATGCATAAACGAGATATTCCGAGACTCGGATGTCTTGTTACATAATAATTATTGTTAATAGAAATTTTAGTAAATTTTATACTCAATAATACTTAATTGTATTCATTAAATATATATTGAATAAAATGCAAAAACTTTAAATATATATTGAATTTTTTAAAATTTTAGTTAATATATATTATTAATGCGCGAGACTTTCCGCTTACAGTCTCAACGTAACTAAGAATGAAGATTATGACGTTTTTCTTTCCTTAACAATTAAAACATATCGGTTTCGGTACAGCCCCAGATAACCAGGGCTGCACTGCAGCGAAACGCCGCAGCTGAATGCGATCTGATGCGATCTGCACGGCAGCTGCAACGAAAACGGTACTGTTTGCTGCATCGCCGTAAGAGGGCAACACGGTCGAACTAATGTTTCGAATGCCGTATAGGCCTTGTGCTAGGGGGCAGAGTTGGGCGTTATTCGAATGCATTCGAATAACCAAGAGAATAAAAATTTCGAATAAAGTCAGTTTATTCGCAATAACGAATAAATTTTTATTCGAATAAATTTTTATTCGAATAATTTTTTATTCGAATAACCCAGCGAATAAAAATTTATTCGAACAGCCCGGCGAATAAAAATTTATTCGTAAAGCCCAGCGAATAAAAATTTATTCGAATAGGCCAGAGAGCGAATAAAAGGTATCGAATGACATCGCGTCATCGACAGCAACTCGTCTCGACACTCGACACTATTCCTACCCATAAAGGCTGCCGCCGGCGTGTGCCTTGCCCGCCGTCACGGCTGCGCTTATTCTCGGCCTTTATTCGCTGCGGTCATTTAGAATAACGAATAACGAATAACGAATAAAAGTTCGGGGATTTATTCGAGAATAACGAATAACGATTTTATTCGCCGAGAATTATTCGTAGCTTGCGAATAACGAATGAGACTTTATTCGCTATTCCTTATTCGTTATTCGAAATAAAATTTGCCCAACTCTGCTAGGGGGGCTCTCGCCGGTGCGGTGAAACAGAGCTGGTCGAACTAAAGTGGATGTTCCACATTAAAATATCGGTAAAGTAAATTTCTATTGAACAAATGTGTAGTAGCAGCAGCAGCACTCTTCCTTTTTACCGACAACATTAATATTTATTTCAATTACGTATTACATACTAAGCGTTCGGAAAGTAATTTCGTTTTTCGTGTAGGGATTGCAATGCTTCCGTTTGTCATTACTAAACTGCGGATCTTTGTGCAAAATAAAAATTCACTACATCGATTGCAAGAAATAGAAACCAAATTGAATGTTAATTATTTCTTCAGTAAAGGAGAAAACGAAATAATTTTCGGAACGACCTAACACATTAACATATTACAATAGGAGAACTGCACAAAGTCTAAATAAAATCAATCTTATCATTTTTATACAAAGAAACGTTTAGCAGTTACTTTTAAGGCTCGGTAGATTTAGAGTGTTGAAACGTCTTCGTGCAAAGAAAAAAAGTGTCGTAGAAGCGAAAAGAAACTTTATATATTTCGGCTGAAGCGCTTCGGGCTACCCGAGTGCTTCGAGCTGCCCCGTGGTTTCGTACTGCCCGGGAGTGACTCGACGTCGTCGGGCGGGTTCGGAAAGAATCGGACAAGTTCGGGCGAGCGAGTTATCGCGATACCCGAGATTCAACTCTGCGTTCCCGCGAACTTGTCCGCTTCTGTCCGAAACTAAATTGAATGTTATCTCTTCCCTTAATGATTTTAATAAAGGAGAAATCATATATTGACATCTTCAATTTTAAGAATTTTCCAACAACTATCAATTTCATCTACTCAATTTTGCTATAAATGCATAATGATCCGCAGTCTATCCATGACACATCAGACGGCCCGAGAGTGGCCCGACTTCGTCGAGTGATTTGAGCAGTTGGTGATTTGAAAATTATAGTCAACACGTGTTGGTCGAGAAAGTGTCGACTTCAAGCTCAATAGTAATGACCTGTTATTAATCTATCCATATAGAACAGCCCCGGGAACGTCACTGAAAGAAATCGTGTCTATCGGGTTGGGTCTGCCTAGTCCCACTACAGCCGCGCGCCTGAAGTCTCAATGTGTTGACTTCGATGGTGCACGCTACGTAGTACATGTATGTGTGGCCGCTAGGGGTGTGCGGGCCGCACGGTTTTCAGACACAGAATCTGGCTGCAGGAGCCTAGCCGTAGCCAAATTCTGTGTCCGAGCGTACCCTCACTCTCTCCAGCCCCGGGAACGGCAGAAATCGAGTCGGTTGTGTGGGTTTCCCTAGTCCTATGTTACGAGCCGAGGGTTCGGCAGCTAGCGGAACCGAGGGGAGTTCAGGTTTTGGATAGAAATGTGGAATTTTGGTAGGATGATACACGTCGGACTTGCCGTTGTCTCTTTCACCAACGGGTCGCCTCGTGTGGAACACAGGAGTGGACTTGCCGGTGTCTCTTTCACCACCGGGTCGCCACCTTTAGGGCACGTAGGACTTGCCGGTGTCTCTTTCACCACCGGGTCGCCTCGTGTGTGGAAATAGGGTTAAGTGGACTTGCCGATGTCTCTTTCACCACCGGGTCGCCACCTTTAGAGGGCACGTAGGACTTGCCGGTGTCTCTTTCACCACCGGGTCGCCTCGTGTGGAAGACGGAGTGGACTTGCCGATGTCTCTTTCACCACCGGGTCGCCACGTATAAAGGATGGGGTTGAGGTTCCGCAGACTCGTAACTTGTCTAATTTGAAATGATACACCTTGAGCGGCAAAGGTATATCGTCATAGGATGCTAGTGACTGGGAAATCGAATGAGGAAGAACGTGATTGAATTACGAGTGAATTTCACAAACAATAATATAATCTTTGATATTTTGGAATACAATTGTATAGTGTAAAAATGTCGCGTTCTAATTCTTAGTGTTAACGCACCAAGAAGTGCGGGGGCTATGCTACTACGGAATAAATGCAATGATGAGGAATCTATACCCGATCTTGGTTAAAAGAAATCACGACGTGGACCGACGCGCACAACGTGAAATCTACAGAAGAAAAGCCCGCTCCGAAGGAGTTTCAATGCCCTTATAAAGGGACCAAAAATCGGCCCAGACGAGAGTGGGAGGTTCAGATTAAACTGGGTTCCCGGAACTTATGCAACTCACTGCATCGCTTGCAGGAGCCCAGTCTAGATTGATTAAAAATGAGCCCTTTGTTTCTTAAATAGACTCTCTGTTTCGACTCATATCTCCGGAAGGGTCAAGGGTCGCCAACGGTGGCACCGCATACGTAACACCTACCACAGCCGTCGCGCCGAAAAAATGAATTAAATTATGCTTTTCATTGACAATTATGATACATAACATATTTTAAAAAAATACTGAACACAATGAAAATAATCGTTAAACATTTGTATCTTTGATATGCGCGATCTTACATGTCTCACAAGGTTCCACTTCCTAACAAGTAAGGATCTTTTCGGTGAACCTTCCACTATGTAACATGACAAAAATTATTTCCAAGTGGGTCCGGGTCTTTAAGATATTGTTATCTGAAGACATCCGCGTCGCGTTATCCTGTCCGCGCTCGGACGCAATACAGCAGAATTGTCAGCGATCGTTAGACAAAATCTAATTTACCCGGTAACTACCCTTTCGGGTAATTTACGGGGTTGAATTTTTGCTCAGAGGAGTTTTTCTTGGTCAGCTTTCGAATGGTTCAATAACCACTGAAAAACCTCCAAGGGCAGTTTTGATGATCTTATTCGGCTAGGCCCTTTAAATCACTCTGACGGCTCATCGAAAAAGACGTAGAAAAAGAATTAGCTTAAATTTTTCGGCTCCATACAGTTGATGGTCGAGATTGAAAAAATAATGTTGCAATAGCCCAATCCTTTCCGAATAGAACCACCGAAAAAAGTGTAGCTCAATCGGATTTCAAAAAAAAAAAAAATGATTTCATTAGTTTTGTTGACAAAAAATTCGAGTTTTTGCAAAATACTGAGGTGGTAGACAAATTTTGAGACGAGATTTGAAATAAGCGTGGAAGAATCTACGGGAAATGATGTACAGCATGTTGCAAAAAAAGCTTTTCCATTCGTGGTATTGTGAAAGTCATAGTTTTACAAAAATTGTGCTGGTTTAACGAATTTTGTCGAGGTTAAAAAACGTTCGTACTATAATCTCCTTACTTTCCCCATATTCTGCAGAGTTTGAGCTTTAATTTAAAAAAAAAATCATCGTTCTATCTCTTTTCTATCGAAAGTTCTTTGATTTTAACGCAGAATTCATCGGGTTGGCGACCCGGCGGTGAGGATCCTTGCAGCGACCCGTGCAGCGACCCAAAAGCTGCACGGGTCGCTGCACGGGTCGCTGCAAGGACCGCTTCCTGGATCGCGACGGAATGCATAAAAAATTTTGTCGGTACTGACCAGTCGTGGACCCGCTAGGGGACTCATCGGTAAAGCTACCCAGCAGGCTCTACCTGAGACGCTGCGATATCGTTAGACGGTTTAAAACTGTATATATAGAAATCGGTGACGGATCAGGTAGCAGCGAGAAAGGTCTTTGCATGACTGTCTGTCCATCTTGTGGCGAGTGTAGGAAATTAGCTGCCACAAAAGATTACAAATTTCAATAATTTATTTCATTTGTATCCAAAGTTCTTTCGATAGAAGAAGAGAGCGAGTTATCGCGATACCGGAGATTCAACTCTGCGTTCGCACGAACTTCGCGGATAGACTGCGGATCTTTATGCAAAATAAAAATTGACTACATCGATTGCAAGAAATAGAAACGAAATTGAATGTTATTTCTTCAGTAAAGGCGAAAACAAAATGACTTTCCGAACGACCTAATACATTAACATATTACAATAGAAGAGCTGCACAAAGTCTAAATAAAATCAATCCTATCATTTTTCTACAAAGAAACATTTATCATCAGTTACTTTTAAAGCTCAGTAGGTTTAGAGTGTTGAAACGTCTTCGTGCAAAAAAAAAGTGTCGTAGAAGGGAAAAGAAACCAAGTTTAAATTTATACTTTTCGGCTCAAGCGTTTCGAGCTGCACGGGGTGGCTCGATGTCGTCGGACGGGTTCGGAAAGAATCGGACAAGTTCGGGCGAGCGAGATACCGCGATACTCGAGATTCAACTCTGCGTTCCCGCGAATTTGTCCGCTTCTGTCCGAAACTAGATTGAATGTTATCTCTTCCCTTAATGATTTTAATACAGGAGAAATCATATATTGACATCTTCAATTTTAAGAATTTTCCAACAACTATCAATTTCATCTACTCAATTTTGCTATAAATGCATATAGATCCGCCGTCTAGTCTTGAAAAATCGCGCACCCGGAAGGAGCCCGCCCGACCTTCCGCGACCCGACCGACCCGACGATTCGGGCCGCCCGCACATGCAAAAGTATCTTGTAACATACTCTGGTGCCCAAGGTGGTTCGGAATCCACCTTTAAACTAAACCGTAGGTCCCCGTCGCGGAAAAAATTCTCAAAAAGAATTAAAACTCGACGTTAAATAAGGATAAACTAGAGAGGGGTTGTTGCTTGCTCGCTTCGCTCGCTTTGCGAGAGGGTTAGTGTGGTACGGATGTTATTTGGTGTGTGAGTCTCCAAGTGTTATCTACATTCTTTTCTTTTTTATATTTGACAACCTTCTTATCGAGGATTGCATGAATTGGCTTATGATAGCTGAAATATGTTTCATAAA